>RXPK01000204.1:1712257-2184094 GCA_004143645.1 Protaetia brevitarsis
TAGTATCTACTTCACAAACACAACACACATACCAGTGATTCAAAATGATTTCGTCAAGAAAAAAAAACTGTGTCCGGAAAAATTATCTATACTTATTACGAATTTAATGAGCGAAGTTAGCACATACAAATTCATACATTAAATGAATTTCTGACATTTAGCGACATTGGCGTGCGTTTTTAGTACTCGATATTATCTTAATTTTTTCAAACCGTTAATTTACATCTAAATACCAACAATATACTTGAATACGTAAGAAAATAGGGAATATCTGTGTAATACCTCAATAAACAGTAAAAAATCAATAACATTATGATATAGTTTTACTTTTATGATTTCTAGGCTATCATACACTCAGCGCAATGAGCTGTCAAAAGAAATTACATTTCATCCCTTAAAGTTTCTACGTTACAAGAATACCATAATCACGATAGGCGATGAATATTTCATTGGTTTAATAACATTTAAGGTACGATGATCTTGCAAACAAATCATTTTCTCGGATGAGCCTCTTTTTATCTAACAGCTATATCAATTTAAAAACTATTGTATCTGTCTGCAAAAATCCACACGAATTTCGAAAACCAATTGCATCCCAAAAAGTTTGAGTTTGGTTAGCTATCCAGGCACAATAATGGGCCAGTTTTCTCGAGGAACTGTACAGCCCAATTACAACAGAGTTGGAATTGTTTATTGCAGATTATAAGAAAATGACTTGAAGCATTATTTCCACGTTAATGCCTCAGCCACCTACTACTCGAACAACCTCCAAGACTTTCAACAGTTTGCTGACAGGTTCGTAGAGCACAAATATGCCACAAGATCGCCTAATTTACCCCATTAATTACTTCATTTCGCTATCTAAAATTAGATCTATAGACCCGCATCCTACCAAGAAGAACTGAGGATGCATTTTCACTTAATAATTATACTAATTTTATTTCTAATTAAAGAATAATAAATAGTTAAACACCATTAGTACGAATTGTAAAATCATAATTAGTAACTTTAAATTAATACATTCATTTACAAGCAGAAACACCAATCCATATCGTTTATAATGCGAGTCAAATATAGTTAGTTTTCCTTATTTATGACAGATCGTTACTTTCTTATTTCCAACACTGATTATCAAACCTTCATTACAAAACGCGGCATATACCTACCACCCTGGTACTATCTATAGGACGGATTTGACAATCCTTTGAATCTCTTGTATTATACATAACAAAAATGGTGGTTGGTTTTAAATTAACAACTGTATTTGGAATTCAGTCTGAAAATCATTTTCCCAAAGCTCCTTCAACCAATCCTTCACACGTCTTCCACTGTAAAGCAGGTGTCTGCATTAAATTGAACTAAATGATTTGAGACGTACAGGAAAATCGGGTAGCTAGATAAAGGAGCGCGGTCCCCTAATCAAAAGCAAAAGGTTTCTCTCAGAAGCGGAGCACATCCGATCCGAGATTCATCTACTTACGGTCCCGTCATTTATATTTAAGGTTGTTTACTTTCGTGATTGTGGAAAAAGGAGCGCAGCCCGATCAAGCAAGGGAAAAACCGCTGGTCTTAATCAGAAATTTGATTTCAGCTTGGTTTGTTCTCCAATTTCGTTAATTTTCTTATATTAGGAATCTTTCCGCCAGGTATGTACTTATATACTTATAGTAGCTTCTGTTAGAGAGGAGAAAATAATTAATGGAAATTAAGGGATTGTTTAGAAATACGTAACATCGTTTGAATACAGAATTGAGGTATTCTAATAGAATAGAATATCAATCGTTGTCTGTCTATTCAAATATTTTCGCCCGATTATTACATTACAACGATTGCATACACACAGTACAGCGTATTTATGAATCAGTGTAAATCTGAGCTGATATGATCCTTTGTGCACCTGACTCACATTTATTTGTATCAACCTAATAGTTAACTATATATACACACAAAAAATTTCTTACTCAATTGAATATAAATGCACAATTGAATAAACACACTTCCTATATAAGCAAGAAGAGATGTATTATATGAGAATAAAATTTGTCTGTATTCCAAACCCGAATTTGTTTAGACGAAACATTTTTAAGTTTCAAATAATCAAATAAACTAAATTCATTATGAACATATAATATTTTCACCACAAAATAATTATTTAGATTGAGTAAATAGATTTCTCAACTGGAAACTTCATATTTATGCCTTAAAAATTTATGTACATTTGATAGAGAGTATATAAAAGTATTATTTGAAGTATTTGCCATTATTGCTTCCAAAATATAAGTATATTGAACTGATAATACTTACCTGCTTAATCTAAGCAGTTCTACTATTCAAGGATAAATATACCTACTAATTTGTGTCTGTAACACCAAAAAACCTCGCTAGGGGAAATTAATAAATAAAAAAAATATTATGTATTTAAATAAATTTACTGTCATACTTTATAGTTTACAACGTTTGGAGAAGGTAGCGTATCGGGTACTCTAGGAGTACGCCGGGTATTGATGCGTAGAGGTGTAGATAGATTTATGCTTATCCGTCAGTTGCGACCGGTGTTCTCGGATACTCCCACTCAATCCCTGGGCCTGGTATCTAGTCGCGTTGGTTACAGATTTAATTCAATCAGTATAATAATTTGCTGGTATTACCTACTGAAAACTAATATCTAGTAAATACTTACATATGTTTGTTAATGTAGACACCTACCATGTTCATATATTATCAACACAATGGCGCTGACTCTAAGTATTATTTTAAAGTCTTTTAAGCCTTTAATATTAGATAACACGCACGTACTTACCTTCGGATATTTTAATGGTAGCATCTGTGCATCAGTCCAATTCCACCCCATTCTCTAAGTAGCTGTGAAACGGCTGGGGTATCCATTTAAATTTACTTATACTCACAACCAACAACACTGTTCGCTGGTCAATCAAAAAGTGACGCCAAGTAAAGCGTATGTATATGCAAAACCCCCTAAACCCTCTTAAAAAAGCATATGTATATGCAAAAACCCCTAAATCCCCCTAAAAAAGAGGGAACGAATGACTGATAAGTTTTAGTGCAATAAATGGTGGAGTAAAATTCGTTTCAAATGTTTCAATATTATGGTAATTTCGATTTATATTTCATGTTTTCAGTACAAAACATTTAATAATTTATATAGTAATTCATTTACACAAAACGTATAAGGGATTTTATTTGAATCTACAGACTTTCTCACTATGATGGCATAGATTTATTCCTTACAACAATAACAATATTCATTTGGAGGAAGTATACTTCAATGCAAATATTTATACTATTTGTTCTAAGAGTATATTGTGTTTTCAGAGAATTGACTCTTATGTTCTAACCAACAAGATTTAGTTCGTTTAAATATATGTTAAATTTCTATTTCTGAATAAATAAAAATATTCAGATTGATAATAGATTTTTTTTTGTGTAGTACTTCTCACTACAAAATTGTAGTGTTATCTGAAACAATAATGTTTAATTTCACCTTGAAAGCTTTTAACAATCATTAGAATAATATTGTTGTATTTTTTCCACACATCAGAAGTGTAGTAAATAGTAAGAAAATTTATATTAAACTTTACTTCCTAATAAGGTGATTTTTCCCATGTCATTGAAACACTTTTAAGCATGCATGTTTATGCTCTGCCTTCGCTATAATGGAATATTTTACAAATACGCTGGGTTTTCCATATTTTTTTTCTCCATAATACCTAGAAATAGTTGTAAGTGTAAAATAAATGCTTATCACTTCTTACGTTATTAATACTGAGAATTCTAAATTTAATCTTGTTACTTAACTAACAAAATATTATCTTTTACGTCTAGAAGATCTTTTTTAAATCTAAAATCTTGCAAAGACGAAATCATGAATGTTTGTAGTTACGTCATTAACAGGTCGGTAAAGTAAAGACAAGCGTAGTTTCAAAAATTGAAGCATTCATATACACAAGCGAAATAGAATTATATAACATAAGTCGTAGCTACTTAAGCTATACGTCCATATTTTATTAAGTATCAACAAACTAGTTGAAGTGAGATAGAATACGGTCGAGTAATGCGTAAATAAGAGCTTTCATAATGTTTACTTCAGTGCATGCAACCACGCTATTTTAACCCATTTTACCGCTCCGTTGACATTTGACATATGTTTTTTACTATTTATTGACCCTTCTTTAGGTTTGATTTTTCATTTACTTCTATTATTTCTTTTACCAAAAGTTCTTTTCAGAGCTATAGTGAAGTAAATCGTTTAGTTTGTGGTAAGTATAAGGTGTTAAAGAAACATACAAAAACTTAAAACATTTTTTTTTAGGTTACAGTTCAAGATGCCCGGTAAACGACTTAGTTCTTGTTGCCAAGAGTTGGTCAGTCGTTTACTAGTGTATTTCGAGGAGGAAAAGCGAAATGGAAGACCTCTAATATCCGTTGATGCAGTCCATGAGGTAAATTATAATTGGTTATTATTAAATTAAAACTTACATACAAATTGTAGAGAGTTGCAAATGCTTTGGGCATTTCTATGGGTACATACCGTCTACAACATAAAGCGCAAGAAAGAAGCTACATCTGCTGTTCCTTCAACGAGTGCTTCAACAGCCCTGTATAAGCCACGATTGATGCCCAAAACATGTTATATGTCAGAGAGAAATAAAATGGATGTGCGTAAAGTAATTTATGATTAAGGTTTATGTTATTGATGAATTACTTCGAGCACATGGGCATGAAGTTTTAAGACTTCTTCCGTATCACTGCGATTTTAATGCTATCGAATTGATATGGGCATATGCGAAAGGATATTATAGTAAGTATATTGGTCGGGATTGTTATGGCGATAAACAAGTATTGGGATTGTGGCAAGAAAGTTTGGACAGCTGTACACCAGACACCTGGCAAAATTGCATAAATCACGCAGGGAAAATAATTAAAGAGTGGTACGAACGTGAAGCAAACATGACTTTGTTCTGACAGTTAATTGCGGATCAAAAGATGAGAGCAAACACACAAATTAAATATATTTAAATTGCACTATTCTTTTCTTTCAATATTGACATATTTTATTTTAATTTACTGCAATATTATGTTTTGTACATACAATTGTATAGAAATTTTGTTTGCTACATAAAATAAAAACATCATCTTTCCTTTAATTAATCATTGGTAACGTATATTAAACTAAATACTTTTATGTTGCTTGAATATTTTCTACATTTTGATTTTCAAATAGGTTTTTGATATGAGAACTACATTATTGCGGTAATACATTATTTCATTGAGAACACATTTAATAATAAGCTTAGCCTGATCACGAAAGCATTGCCAATAGAAAAGTTCACTATTTAGAATTCTATTAGTTGCATTACTCATGATTGTTGTTAAAACGCAACGTTGACTAAAAACTGAACCAATCCTTTCAGTTATAAAAGAAAATCTATTAAAACTGCGTATAACCTCATTAAATTTGACAATTGTCATTTCGTACAGTTCATTGTAAGCAATGTTGGTGTGCCTGAATTTGTTTCAGACGCAGTATGCGTCATAAGCAAATATGACGTAACTACAAACATTTATGATTTGGCCTGTATATTCAATACTTTAAAAGCTATTCCACGACCATCCCACAGATGGCACACGGTAACGTGACATAAAGGTAAAACCAATATTATTAATTTGCATTCACTTCAAGTCCAGTTATACGATCGATGGCCCAGATAACCGTAATACCTTTTGTTTTCTTTTGCTTTATTTAACATCGATCCAAGGGAAAACGCAACATTAATTCCACACTATATCCTCGTAGCGTAGAATAACATTTTAACTGCACCAAACTACCACGGACGACGTACTATAAAGCGAGTCAATTTGCATATCAGAATAGAGATTGCGCCGACGTCCATTTGCATGGCGAATTGTACAATTACTGGAGGTAATGGCTAGTTAATGGCGTTACTGTCCTGAAAACACATTTCCTAAAACGAATAATCGCTGCGCTAATTGGCCTCCTCAAGTGCGCGATAATTTTTGCGACGATTACATTATACATAAGTTACGCGCGGCGTAATAATGAATCATATGTATAGAGATAAGATGTTTACCGCATAATAGAATATTCTGAAAATGCGATAAGAGTTACGCGAATAAAGTATCATATGTACAGAGATAAGATGTTTACCGCATAATAGAATATCCTGGAATAATAGATACGGATGGGAAATGCGATAAGTTATCTTAACAATATAAAAAGGCACCAAATAGAATAGAGGGAGAGTCTAAATATTGACATGAAAGTGTGAAGTTCATAGTTAATTTAAGCTCCAATTGTAATACCGTTCTTAAGTGCTGTTTTGAACCTACAAATAAATTTGTTAACAAGTTTTTAAAGTGTTTTTAAAAACTCCCCGCTCTACCAGAGCCTGTTAACTCATATCTCAACTATTCGTTGTATGGGTTCGGATTTTTTGGTATTTTTTCGAGATTTAGATAAGGGTATCGCGCAGGTAGAACGCTTCTTTCTGTTGTTTTATAATCTAATCGCATATGCGAAAAGTGATGGCAACCTGCGTATAAGAAAATGTTTATCATGTTTGTCACTAAAATAATAAATAGATCACCTTTGTATTTCAACACAGCCGTGTTGACTATAAATCACGGCTCTATAAAATAATTAAGAAAAACGTAATTTTAATTTTAAATTGTTTGTAATACAGTGAAATTCTAACTAACTAACTCTAAAGTTGATACTTTTTTAAATATCATTAGCTTTTATTACAACCAATGTTTTCCTTTAAAGAAACTTGCAACCATTAGTAGTGGGAAAAGTTGGATAACAGATCAAATAAGAAGTCAAAAAGAAACAGTAAATGATTGGTACGTAATACAAAAGAAATATAGCCAATTTACCCCAAAATATAAAAAGGTTAGAGAGGAATATAAGCAACTAATACGTTACAGTAAAAAACAACACTATAACAACAAAATAAATACTGCAAGTAATAAAACTAAAACAATGTGGAATATGGAGTGAAGGGAATTGCTCTAAAATGGTTTCAGTCTTATCTTACCGGTAGGAAACAAAGTGTTTGTATAGATAATATGCAATCCACTTTTCTAGATGTCCATATCGGAGTACCTTCAAGGCTCTGTCCTGGGTCCCACTTTATTCTTTATAATATTAATGATTTACCGCATAATTTAACACAGGCTCAGCAAACTATTTTGTATGCTGATGATATTAACATCATTATAAATAGTACGGACATGTCCAGTATGTTAAATAAGGCTGAAATAACGTTTAATGAAATTACTAGGTGGATGACATATAATCATTTAGTTATAAATGACGAAAAAACTAAATTTCTATACTTTCGCAGCAAGATAGAGCCAATTAAAGAAATTGAACTTAATAATAACCGACATACCATAAATTCTTCCATCAAAATTTTAGGTATAGTTCTAACTGACAACTTAAATTGGTCTCTTCACATCGAGAGCTTATGTAAGACGTTATCCAAAACGTGTTTCATTCTAAAGCAATTGCAACGAGTTGCAATTAGAAACACTAAAAACATTTATTTATTCCAATTTCATAGCGTGCATGCGCTATGGCGTAATATATTGGGGAATGTCACCCAATTCAATAAGAGTTTTTTTAATGCAAAAACGAGCTATTAGAATTATGTTTAATTTAAATTATAAAGACTCGTGTAGAAATATTTTTAAGAGCAATTCGCTTTTAACTTTTTATGATTTATATATTTACGAAACATTATGTTACGTTTTTAAACACAAAGAAGAATTTTCATTTTACAATTACTCCCATGATTATTCCAACCGTATTAATCATTACCTTCTTCCTCCTGTTCATAGGAAAGCAATCTATCAAAAAAGCCCTTTTTATATGGGTTGTAAACTGTTTAATAACCTTCCTAGTGATCTAAAAAATATCTCTAATTTTATCTTTTTTAAAAAGCATCTTAAGCTTTATTATTAGGAATTAGTTTTATAACATAAATGATTTTTTGAATACTTGATTTAGGTCTCAGTTACCAGTTTTCTTTTTTTGACTTATTTCTGGCATGTGCTTCTATATTGATTTGTATTTGCTTTAGAAATAAATGTTATTATTATTATTATTATTATTATCGTAAACCAACTAAAAGGAACTGAATGCAGACACAAGCAGTCTGTTGATAAGATTCATGTAGACAATAATGTAACCACATGTCCGGAGTAAATAGCACAAGCGTTTAATAATTATTTTAGAGATTGTGCTCTTTTGTTGTCACATTCTATTCAAACAACAAGTACCGCTTCATCTATTCCTATACACAATAAGTCTATGTTTTTACGAGAAATGGAAGAGTACGAAATTTTTGATATTTTATCCTCTTTAAAATCAAAAAAGTCATCGGGAATCTGTGGCTTACCCAATACATTACTTAAAGACTTCAGACATCGTCTTACTGGTCCATTGACTTACTTAGTAAACCTTTCTTTTAGACAAGGAATTTTTCCAAATACCTTTAAAACATCCATAATAAAGCCAATATATAAGAAGAACAATCCGTGTGACATGTCCAATTATAGGCCTATAGTTTTACTCTCTTCCGTCTCAAAAGTGTTTGAATATGCAATGCTGAGGCGATTATTAGAATTTTTAGATAAACATGATATAATATCTGCTTGTCAACACGACTTTATGAAGGGCAGATCAACAATTACCGCTATTATGCAATTTTATAACATACTTTTAAATAACTTTGAAGAAAAGGTTTACCCGATTGGAGTGTTTTGCGACCTCAGTCGGGCTTTCGACTGTGTAGACCATCAGATTCTATTGTCTAAACTTTTCAACTATGGTATACGCGGACTAGTGGGAAGTTGGATTGACTCATATCTCTTGCATCGACAACAGTGCGTTGTGATAGATATGACAACCAATAATATATGCACCAAAATAAGGTCATCCCAAACGGAAACTCTCCTTGGTGTTTCTCAGGGGTCGATACTGAGGCCAATTCTGTTTTCACTCTATATGAATGACTTACCCAACTGTATATATAAAACTTAAGTAATGTACGCTGATGATACATCAAACATTATTTCCGATGATGATAGCGCCCTTCAGGCAACTGCCCTCTGTTCTCTGGAACGCTTACATAAATGGTTTACCTCAAACAAACTATTTTTAAATGCCCAGAAAACAAATTTTCTCGTATTTCACCCGAGACAGAAGATTATAGAACGTGACTACGACTTATCAATTAACAATATAGGTCTACAACATCTTACATCAGTTAAATTCCTAGGATTAGATATTGATGAAAACTTGAATTGGTCTGAAGCATGTAAGAACATTTCTTTCAAATTAAATAAAAACTGCTACTTACTAAAAAGTCTTAGAGATATTTTAGATAATGATACCTTGAGAAATGTCTATTTCAGCGAAGTCGAATCAAGACTGAGGTATGGGATACTGTTTTGGGGCACTTCAGGAAATGTTGACAGAGTACTACTAGCGCAAAAGCGAATAATAAGAACAATGGCAAAAGCCCAATATAATGCACCCTGCAGGCCCTTATATAAACGATTTGAAATTTTAACTGTCGTTAGCTTATACATTCTTGAAGTTACCTCTTATATTCACGGTATTAAACACAACTTTCCACAAAACACTAACGTGTATGACACAAGAAATAGAGCAATATTATTGCCAAAACATAGTCTTTCCTTAACAAGTATGGGCCCAAACATAATGGGAGTAAAATTGTATAATCGCCTCCCCGATAGGAAAACAATATCTGCACGAGCCTTTAAGAGAACGCTTAAGCTATATTTTGAGGATCATCCCCTATATAATATTAATGAATACTTTCAGTTGGATGTTTAGTTGTATACTTACACCAGATTTATTAGGTATTTGGTTTGTTTGTGACGTATCTTTGTGTATCTCTTGTACCTAGTTTGGATTAAATGCTATGCTAAATGCTATTATAATTCCCCTTCGCGGACACCTCCCTTAAACGGACAGTTTCTCATGGTCTCAACCGGCTCTCATATAATTTCCATTGTATTAACTCTGTCTTGGACGGACATTCTCTTGAACGGACGCGGACACGAGAAAATGTTCTCTTAACCGGACAAAAAATAAAATAAAAAAGAAACGCCTTATCTTATTTTTTTATCGAGAGTATTGCTATTGCATTTCTCAATCGCGTCGCGCGCCAATTTCGCTGGGACTTCCCCAAATAAACCGGAGATTTCTCGACTTTAATCTTTCGGTACAAACGCAGCCTATGTCGCGCATTTCTGCCTGGCGTGAATTAGGGACTTCCCCCAAGTTGGACGGGGATTTACCGTTCTTATTCTTTGGGTGCACGCTTTCGATTGAATCTGCATTCAATATTAGTCTGACGTCTATGCGGAAAAGACACAGTGGGCGACACATTCATTGTAGAAATGGCTCCAAATAGAAAAATTCTCACGCTTAAACAAAAAATTGAGATTGTTGAAGTTTACAATAAAGAGAAATTAAGTGTAAGGAACTTATCCAAGCGTTTCAATATAACATAAAGAAATCCTTCTAAACAAATGGATGTCGAACAGCAATTTGAATGAAAAACGAAGCTTTTTGACGGGTGATGGTTCTAAAATTGACAAATTGTGTTATGATTGGTTTACAGCAGCTCGCCATAAGGGGATTCCTTTAACAGGTATGCATATGATTTTTTTAGATAAGGTTTTCTTGTATTAATGCGTTGATTTTCTTTTCATATTAAATTCTAAAATATGTATGTAGATAAAAAGAGTGAGATTACCAATAGGTTTGTCGTGATAAAAACGCAAAAAACTTATTTTTTTTTTTTAGGTCCGCTAATACGATGTAAAGCAAGAGAAATAGCCGCTTCTTTGGGACATTCTACATTCAGTGCTTCTTCTGGTTGACTCAATAAATTTAGAATTCGTCACAATATAAGTTTTAAAGCGATTTCGGGAAAAGGAGCTTCGGTTAATGCTGAAGACGTTTCATCGTTTTTAAAAAAATGTCCTTCTTTGATTAAGGGATATTCACCGAGGGACATCTATAATGCCGACGAGACAGGCCTGTATTTTAGGGCTCTATCCGACAAAACGCTCACATCAAAGAAGGAAAAATGTATTGGGGGTAAGTATCCCAAAGAGAGGTTTACAATTTTGCATTGTGCAAATATGGCGGGTGAAAAAGAAAAACTCCTAATCATTGGTAAGGCAGCTAAACCCAGAGCTTTTAAAAACATTAACATAAATAACCTGCCTGTGTAACTTGGAAATACAATAAGAAAGCTTGGATGACAGGACAAATTATGACAGAGTGGTTGCAAGATCTAGATTGGAAAATGGCTAAAGAAAAAAGAAACATTTTGTTATTTTTAGACAATGCGGGATCTCATCCGAAAGACGTTCGCTTAAATAACATAAAAATATTATTTTTACCCCCTAATTGTGCATCAGCTTGTCAACCACTTGACCAGGAAATTATAAAGAATTTTAAAACTTATTACCGAAGTCTAATACTCAAACATCTGCTAGTAAACATTGAAACTGCTGGTACAGCTTTTGAGTTAATATGCAGTTTATTTGGCAAAAACCGCTTGGGACCAAGTAACCAAAGAGACAGTTCAAAATTGCTTCCGCAAAGCAGGATTTAATCATGCAAATATGCAAAATGAAGACCAGTTAACTGAGGCTGATATATCTGGCCTAGAAGATGATTTGCCTCTTGGTGTACTTTCAGATATCCTCAAAAATAAGAATTTATTGAAATTGACGGATAATGAAAACCTTAATGATTTTTTTAACGTAGATGAAGATTTGTATGTTGAAGATCCAGATTCAGAACAAGAAATTACAAATCCAGTTGAAATACAAGAACTTTCGGAAGATTCTGATGTCGATGTGGTTCCAGTGCCAACAGAAGCTATCCCAAATTATGATAAAGCTATTACCCTGACCAAGCAGCTCAAAAGTTTTGTCGAAAATCACGGAGATACAGAGTCTTTGGAGCTTCTTTCTAAATTAGAAATACGATTTCAAGACGCCATTTTAAAGAAAAAGAAAAGACAAACAACAATATATGAATTTTTGCGTCCTTAAAGTGACTATTCATTTCACTGTTTTGTATTACATACTACATCTATGTATCTATGTACATATTATATTATACTTTGTATATATCTAAAGGAAATAAACTTTTTTTTCTTAAGTTTAAAGTTTCTTATTTATTTTAAAAACATTTATATACATATACGACTAAATGTCCCAGTTTCTTTAATATATTCATTTTTCGTTAAAACATGATTTTTGTTGTATCTACTACATATTTCTTTTCTGCGAACACCCCTCCTGAACGGACATCTTCAGTTGGTCCCGTTGGTGTCCGTTCAAGGGAGATTTCACTGTACACCCAGAAAAAATCTTGTAAATTTTTAAATACTTATAAAATTTCGCACAAGTTGTTCAACATATAGGGACGAGGACAACTTGCATTAAAATTTCTTTACATGCTAAAAGTAATTCTTTAAAATCCTTCTTAACTATTTCAAATGGTTTTTTTTTTCACAAATTTAATACGAAAGAAGTTGGTTGTATCATCCCATGCCTCTGTGGTTGTTCAGCTTATCTATAATTGCGCAATAAATTTAATCCGATTTCCGCTTGTCATTGAAATACATACATATAGATATAAATGCCTGTGATGCCGTGGGTTGTTTTGAATGGTCTTTTATGTTATGTATTTAGGATCTTTCTTGGTTGTATCGTCTGTCCTTTTATAACTATATAGGTGCGGTTAATATATCATTCCACTATGCTATTGTAATAATAATAGTTCTGCAATTTCTTAGATAATCCTTACCGGTTGATTAGCATATCGTGACTTGTTAAGAACATGATAATTTAGGATTGCAAAATTACGGATTCATACAAGGAATCGTCGAAGTGTAATGTAATTATAATGATTGCTATTCATCTGTACTCTACATAGATTATATTATAAGCTGGGATTAATATGGATATAGTGGTGAAAAGCGATTGCCGTTAAAGAAATCGTTCTTTCAATAGCGATGACTCCTATCAGATGTTGATCTGGTAAATATACCAGATTAGTATGTTACGATCGTAGTTTCCAGCCTATTTTCTGCGAAATATTATCTGTTACTGGAATGAAATAGGAGATGTGCCATCTATGCGCCAATTTCTCTACTACACATAAGTATATCTGCTCATCTGCTGTACTATATGAGGAGAAAAGTACTATACGAAAATAAAATGCGATATTTATTTTTACTTCCATGTAAATATTTAGTTAAATTAATAAATACTGCACTAGCTTCAATTAAATCTACTAACCAAATTATTTGTTTAATTGAATACAGGAATATTTTTAATATTCCTAAATCAAGTAATAATTTAGTAACTGCAACCAAATGCATGAAAAATGGTTGAAAACCTTCAAACACTATATACACAGCTGTAAAGTTCGTTGGTTTATAAGTAAATCAGCATTAACTGAAAAGATTCCAATTATCTCTGAAATTTTTTTTAACGTCGGGCGAAAAATATTCACTTTTGTTCATTATTGTTTGTGTATCTGAGACTTATGTACGTGGGAACATAAATAAAACCAAAATACTTCCACGTAAAAAAGCACTCAGCTTGAACACAGGTGCTTGCATTTTCCGTTAAAAGGCAAAAGTTTTAAATCAATGTATACATGCGTATCCACGCAAATAAACCAAAACGTCCGGCTTTTTATTTAAAATACTCTTTATAATTCAATAATACTTAAAAGAAACTAAAATATGTTGTTAAATATGTACATGATAATAACAATATAATATGTAATGAGTATTGTCTTACTTAAACAGAGGTTAAAAAGACATTATAAAATATTAATCAAAACTAAGGTGCATTCCATTTAATTATGGTAACTTTTCGTCGAAAAGCATGCCTTTTAAAAGAACATCACTCTTTTATTCTTTGCAATATTGTAGGTATGTGGTCTTATCTAGCATTGAAGTCTTTTTCGGAAATGATCTGTGACTAAAAAATAATTCGTATTGGTAAAACTTATTTTTGTGACTTATTGGTGAAAACATGGAAAAAGACAAAAAAACATGTTTTACATACAGGGTTAGGCAAACATATGGATCCATTCGAATATCTTTAATATGGTTAATACTTTGATCTTATCTTCACGGCAATTTCTGTACTTGTAGAATATGTTTAACGTATTTGTTATTATAGGCCAGAAAAATGTTGCTGTTATATATATTTAGAACACCATGACGTGATGATTTACAGTTTTGTAATACAATTTTAACGTAAATCCACGACTACTTTATCTGTAACTACACTGTAAAAAAAATTGCAGTAAAATTACATGTAAAATCGTTGGTAACAAAGTTGCCTACAATTTTACAGGTAAATTTGCTTCATAAGGTAAAATTTCTACCATCTGGTAAATTTCACATGCTGATGTGTTTTTCAAAGATTGTACTGTAAGATTCGTATGTAATATTTATATGAACTCTATATTTACCGAACACTGAAGTAATTTTCATATGTATTTTTATAAAGAGAGCAAGCAACTTACCTAATTCTTTTATAGCACCTAATAGGTCATACTGAATCGCTCAACCAGGGATCAAGAATGAACACGCTTACGCGAAACCTACGATTGTTTGTGACGTACATGATATCATTGAGCCAATAATAAGTTCGACAAACGAATAGAATTACCTACGCGCCCAGATAAATAATCCAATAACCAATCACATTGCGGCGTATGAATTTCGTATTTTCCATGATATCTATAGTTTTACCCGAAAATTCAAGTAAAAACAAATAAATATAAAAGAGCTTCATATTTTGTACAGTAAAATTATTAGTTTACTAGTAAAATTACTTTTAAAGTGCACTAAATACCCAAAAAAAATACGGTTGGTCCTTCGTTGTTGCATGAGTTGGTAAACAAACAGACTAAGAGTCGGAATTGTGCGATTGGAGGGTGCTAAGGTTATAAAATAGTAAATATGTATTGGAGTATAAAATTGGCGGTGAATGTCAAAGTAAGGTGGTTACAATTGTATACGATCTAATTAATATAAACAGCAAAATGCTTTTAGGTTATACAATGAATTTGGAACTGAACACGTAATGGTAAAAAGACAGAGTAACGTTAAAATTGGACAAAGAGTCGTAAAATGAAATGAAGGGACAGTTCAATAAACGTTGAAGGTAAACATAGAAATAAAACTAAACTAAAATATAATAAACAATGCGTGTGGTCCGC
Organism: Protaetia brevitarsis; assembly: GCA_004143645.1. NCBI lineage: Eukaryota > Metazoa > Arthropoda > Insecta > Coleoptera > Scarabaeidae > Protaetia > Protaetia brevitarsis. The sequence continues at coordinate 1,727,604 of RXPK01000204.1, forward strand.
GCACAACAAATCCTTAATATAAAACTAACAATTAGAACTACTACTAATAATTACACTACACAAATCGAGTTTAGGTAATGTTATAACAATTTCTCGAGTTTGTTGACTGAGAGAAATCATGTTTTTATCCTTCTTTTATTCATATTACGGCAATCGACAGATCGAAAGTGTGCTCTCGGTATATGAAGTGAATGATCTCTTTTTAGCTAACTCATTGACTTTTTCGTTTCCTTCGCTTATCTTCATAATCCCTCTGATTCATTTTATTTGCACCATCTAATATTTCGTGCTACGTATGACTTTATTTACTTTATTTTTGTCTTTGTATATCATCGCAAATTTGATCGATTATTCAAAAAACTGCAATCTAATTTCGGCGCCAAATTGAACAACGTTTTATCGATTGTAAGCATTAAGCGCGGCACACAGATAGAAATTCTCGGTTAGGCGTAAGTATAACGGAAGACTGGGCAAATTCACCGCGACATGCAAACGTTGTTCCCCCATAATTCAATACCTACGCTGTTTGCCCGTCTCCTAATACCTAGTCCAACGCATTTAACCAAGTAAATCCTCCCGGAATTGTGTTTGCTTCTCGTTACGCCGCTGAATTCATTGCAACTGCGGCTGCTCTTACTCACACAAAGCCGTGCTGTGATCGTCAGTGCAATTGCGGTCGCCAGCTCTTACAGTCCCTGATTATTTCGTCGTTTAAACGCTTTATGTAGTACCAGATAGATATACAGAAACGTATTTGTACATTGCAATGAAAATACCAGCAAAGGAATTATTAAACTACTAAAATTTAATATATGTATTGCTGTGGTAGACACCCCGTTCTTCGCGAATGTATTTTTAGTTGCATAGATTTTGTTTTGTTTACTCCAGTCAGCCATTTATCAATGTTCCGAGAGAGTTTTCTCAAATTTAGATTTATTTAATAATTAAGTTAATGATTTTTTTGTTTGATTTATTTAATTAAATGTTCAGTTTTTAAATTAATTCCATTCAATTATTTGCCTTTTGAATGTTGGCGTATGGGTTGTACGTCTGCGTTGTTTTTGTAAGTAAAACGACTGTAGAATTTTGTCAGGCAGTTCCTTGGTTGACTTTAACGTGAGTAGATGTATTTTTTAAATCTTTGCTGCCATTTTGTAATTGAGATTTTGAGATTTGATAAATTGAAAAATTTAGTCCATCAAGGAATTCATTTAGTAATAATTGTTAATATATTGATGTGTGCACATTATAGATATAAGATCATTTATTATTTTTTGTTTAGGAAGATTTATTTTAGTTGTAATTTTCTCATTTCAGTTTTAAGAGTTAAATTTTCGTTATTCTATTTTGCTGATTCATTTTTATTTTATCATTCACCTCGTCTGGGTGAGTAGAAGCTTTGTGCTTGCATTTAAATTTTTCTTTTGTTATTTACTAGTGTTTGTCCACGAATTTATTTTATTTTAAATTGAAACCACGTGGATTGATATTGGTATATTTAGGATTATCTTCCTGAACAAACAAATCTTTTGCTTTGTTTAGGAAATAGCATTGTCCTATTGTAATTTAGAATCAAGTGCAGTTTTTTAATTTAGGCCAAAACCTTCAGTTTACGGTTTTTTTTTTCTGCACAAGTTGTAATTAAACCCATTTAAATAAAAATAAAGTTGATTGTTACTTAGCTTCGTTGGGTTAAAAATTCTGTTCAATTTTTGGGGTATTTAAGAAAGTCAGATTTCTTTCACTCACTGTTTACTTGTCGTGGTTAGATTCAAGTTTTAATTTGCGAGGGTAACTCTGAGGTTAATTGTTCTTTTGCGCCCTTTAAGATTTTATCCGTTGAGCTAGCTAATTTTTAATTTTCTTAGTCATTTTTTAAATTCATTTTTGTTTTTTCAAATTCAGTCAGTACACAGCATATATGCATGTACAGTGCTAGTCTTAACTAATGTCTCCCTCTATGATGGAGAATTAGTAAAAAATTGCAATGTATGTAAACGCTAATAAGCTTCTCCGAATCGAATCAACCCCAAAGATAGATACATCGTGAATTACCGGCATCGCAAAGGCAGACGTATTCATGCCATTATTTATTACATCTACTTATTGGTGTACTTTTGCTATAATTAGTTATGTCGTGTATTGATTGTACATTTTTATTTAAGCACTTGTTTGGCTAGAACTAATATTGTTTTCTCTATTTTTTCCCTTTCACTTATTTTATTAGTTCTAAACACAATGTAGCCGGAGATATTTTCATTACTTGAAACTTATTTTAATTTTCGTTTTCGAAACCCTTTTGCTTTTCATTAAAAAAACGATTTCAAACAAACACCAATTATTGTGCGGGCATTTACTGAAAATATCAGGGGCAATTAGCAGCGGAAGTAGGTATTCAAATATTACTTGAAAAAAACAAAAGAAAAACAATTTGTTAGTGACTATTTCGAATGTTGGATATGCGATTATTTTCTTTATTTCTAACTAAATAGGTTCGTATCGTTGCTTCAGCCAGCATAAGAGCGGCGTGCTTCGGGAATATTCGGGAAATTTCGCATAGCACAAGTATTTTACGTGATATTATAATATTACCAAGAAAAATATTAATATCTCTCAGAAAAAACTTAACCTTTCTTACCGTTTGGAAAATTGCAGTTAAAAATAATAATATTATTTCATTCAAATAAATTACCTTAACAGCAAAAAAATTGCAAAGATTTTCTTAAAGAAACTATTTATTTTATACAAAGTCTGTATACACTGTAAAACTATAGATATCATGGAAAATACGAAATTCATACGCCGCAATGTGATTGGTTATTGGATTATTTATCTGTGCGCGTAGGTAATTCTATTCGTTTGTCGAACTTATTATTGGCTCAATCATATCATGTACGTCACAAACAATCGTAGGTTTCGCGTAAGCGTGTTCATTCTTGATCCGTGGTTGAGCGATTCAGTATGATCTATTAGGTGCTATAAAAGAATTAGGTAAGTTGCTTGCTCTCTTTATAAAAATACATATGAAAATTACTTCAGTGTTCGATAAATATAGAGTTCATATAAATATTACATACGAATTTTACAGTACAATCTTTGAAAAACACATCAGCATGTGAAATTTACTAGATGGTAGAAATTTTACCTTATGCAGAAGAATTATCACGTTAACCGCCATAATTTTCATTAGTATGACACAGTTAATCCGCACGCTATCAATCAGGACAGTAGATCAACAGTAGCACTGGTCTGTTAACATATGAGGAGGTATCATTCGAAACAAAATTTTAGGGCCACACTTACACACACAGATATACACCATCTGAAGTTGACTGAGTTTGTGCTTTAGTAACGAACACCCAGTATATTAAAATACAATTATAAATACATCTGCAAGTATAAGTAGGTCCATACTAATATATTTCAGAATTTGATTCACTTATTCTAAGTAGTAATTAAATTACAATGGCTTTCTTCAAAGTATGTTATATCTTTTTTTTTTTTTATTTACTGGTGCTTTTAAAAATGCAATAATATTGGGGTTTTGTATTAAAAAAAAGAAGTTGAAGACTATACCAAGCTTACGAAACACTCTGTATAAATCCCGATAATTTTGCGTTATAGAAAAAATATAATATTACAACAATTTATAAAAAAAAATACTCTTGTCTGTTACTGTTTATGAGTTATAGAGGAATTCCCTGCTGATGAAACACCCTGTATGATCTTGTATAACTCTGTGAACTTCTTTCCGTTAAAAATTTTTGCATCATCATCATCGACAGCAAATTGACCATAATGAAAAGCTGAACAAATATATCATTTACGTTGTATGCAAGGATACCCATGTATTACTTTATTACAAATCATCTCATAATTTTATTCAATTCAGAGTGTAATTTAAAACAGATTATACAGACGAAAATGTTACAAAGTAGATATATACCTTGGTATGTCTGTTTTTCTTTTATATTTAATTATATACCCTCTGCATTACATAATCTAATTTGCACGTGCGGATTCAATATCTCTAAAATACATCGAACGCACGCCATGTTGTTTGTTAGTCAAATACAGGCTCAGTATATGTGCAAGTATGTATTATTGTATGTGTACATACATATAATGTGAACAACATTGATTATTTGCTGGCAATGTAATTACGTGACGTAGCGGGCATTCAATTTGATTTGTATAGTTCTCCTTGAAATTCCTATATTTTATTACGTTATTCCAAGTTGTGATTAAAAAAAAAATGATCGTTTCTTTTAGCATATAAATCGTACCAGGTACAGAGTTGTACATATAATTCAAATTATAGGTATACAAAAAAAAAACCTGTTATATGCGTTTTTTTCTCTTATAACATCTACTGTATGCAATGTATAAAGGATGATGTCACATATTGCCTTCCTTTGCTTAAAAAAAAAATTTAATAACAAATAAACGACTGTCTTTATTTTTAAGAAATATTCTAGTTCTTTATGTGGAAGTGAACGCCCGTAAAATATGTAGTTCGTTAGAACAAGGAAAGGGCATATATACTGTGATAGAATCACATTCTACTCATAATTTTACAAAACATTAAACAAATCAACTTGAGAAATTAGCAAAAGACATTTCGTTTATCAAGATTTAATTTAATACTCAGAAAATCAATCGAAATAAATAGCAGTATATCTAATTTAAATTCATAATCTGTAAGACAAAGCAGTCAAAAATATGTTCAAAATTAATAAAAAAATAATGAAAAGAAAATTATTAAAAAAATAAATGTCAAAAAGTGCCACTTATGGAAAGTCAAACAAACCTCATACAGGGATACATCAAAGGAAATGTACAACTGTCAAATTTTTTTTTTTTTTTAAGGGGTTGGTAATGCCTAAGCTGTATATTTCAGCTTATCAGGCCCCCGCAGAGCCAAATCTCCCTCCTAATCAACATTACGACCCCGGAAAAACCGATTATCGTAATTGACGGAACTCGTGACGCAAACTCCGAAAGTTGTTTGGTGATTGATAATTAATTTTTAATGAATGCAATTCTTAGTTAATATTGTAAGATGTAGCATATAGTTTTATTAAGTTCGTGAGCATATAGTCTCATGCGTTCCCGCACAAGCAATGTTTATGTCCGCGCAAATCGAATGTGTAGCAAAGCTATTTAAAGAGCCGTTTTCTGGAGGCTAAGAATGAATCCATCCGCCCGAGAAGCAGTCCTCCGATACCCGTTTTCTTTCCCTCGAAAGAAGTCGCTACCCTGGCTCTCGTTGAGTGATCCGACCGCTTATTGAGTGGAGCCGGCCAATTAATTCCGACTGCTAATTGAACGGAGCCGGTTATTTGGTGCGACAATTAATTCCGAGCACTAATTGAATGGTGTTCGTGTCTTTTTGGCCTTTAACCCTGATCGTCAATTGAGTGAAGTCGATTTCTTTCTGGCTGAGTTGGAAATGGGATGGGTTCATTATGGGAGTATACCTGGCTGGAGGTGAATGCAATTAATCTGAAATTTTTCCTCGAATTAGGCTTATAGACACGACGTAGACAAGACAACGAGTTGTTAAGGTGTGTCTATTATTCCAGCTCAGTAATAGATATATAGTATAGATAATAATTATATTTGCTTTAATCATCAAGAGCGAAAGAGTTTCAGTGCATGCTCAAAGTCATCTAACGACGATAAATAGCGACAATTACAGATCGTAACCAAGGATTTAGGCAACTGAAAGAGTGTCAGTTCTGCCAACGCCAGATAAATAAGTAAATGAAGGTAGCTTTTGTCATAAACTGTCTAGCCTTGAAAAGTAGGCTTTTTTTTCAAATTCTTTCTCAAACTGAGTAAAAAAAAAAAACTTAAAATATTGAAGTACGGATCCCTAGTAGTGCGTACGCGATATGTAAAAAAAATAATCTGTTTTTAAGTTCCCTGGTTTTAAAGCGGAGAATTTAAAACTCTAAGGGTGAGTACACCAGTGACCAAACTATATTTATTTCATATTTTATAAATATTTAAAAAATATTAAATATTTCTTGAATATTAGTTATATTAATACAATATGCATAAAATATATTAGGAAAACATTTAAAAGATATATATGTTATGTAGAATCAATAATATTTTATTGCAAATGCTTTCTCAATATATTTTTCACAACTCTGCAAGAATATTTTGCTTTGCATTTCTGTAAATATTTATTTCATATAAAAAAAAAGATTGAATTTTTGCTTTTGTACATTTGGTGCGTAGGGACGAATAATATAAAATGGATAAAATATGCATACATATTAAGTAGGTATGTACCTATTTAAAATGATAGTTTAAAGATTAAATTAGATAATATATATCTAATATGATTTAATTAGTATCTAAGTTGAGCGCTGTAACTTTTCTATTAATATATCTGCGTTTTGTATTATATTATTTGTAATATTTGTAAGTTGCGAACGTCAACACAACACCTCTATTCATTACGGTGCCGGTGTTATATGATTTAGTATTGTTTATGCGTCTATGGATTAGGTACATACATAGAATGCATACGCGCATGTGCGTATCATCAACGTTTTCATTCGTTTGTCCGTTACATGTTATAGTTTATAATAGTATACGATTAGGACAGATTAGGGTTAACTGTGTATTTAATTGTTGCGGGGTGTGTTTTAGTTTTTGTGGTGACTACGAGGTAAGCAAAACTTTAAACATGTCATGGCATTTATAAGATAATGCTCAATATCGCTATATAATCGCTATATAATCGTTTAATAATATAATTGTAGGAATTTTATGCATCATATATGTACTGCATCTACCAGATAAATTGCTAGTTGATTTGCTTAAGAGATTCATCTCGGTAGATAAGCGTCATAACCTCAAACAGAGGTTAGAATACGTTGTGTTGTTTTATTGTTTTGTACGTAGAATGTTTTCAAATATTATGAAATAAAGTAAAAATAAGTAACGTAAGTATTAGAATGTAGCTACCATTCCAATTATTGTAAATGCTCCAAATGTATTAGTAGGTGTTGATAATGTTGTACGATGTTTTATTCATGGTATGATCTAATGCAATTGGCATTGTTTTAGAGGCCACAAGGAAACGCCATGAGAGTACCACTACCGAAGATATGAAAAAAGCCATAGGGTTGTACCTGGCACCAGCCAAGGCTAGACTTAGAAATGAGTATTTTTCATTTTTATTGGTTTATTCAAATAAAATGATAATCAATACGTTTGTTTTTATTTAGAACACTTCAATTAAAAAATAGTGATTATTTGATAAACCTTCAGTATGCCTTAAAGATGCCAGAATTATTGATTATTAACTTGTATGGTGAGTGTGAAAAAACAAGTTCTTGCCTTTTAGACAACTCTATGTATGTTTCATCTTTTCGTTATGGACGTTATACATTCTAAATAACCAAGAACAATTTTAGTTCATTTTGACAAATTAAATATATTGCATAAAAAATCTCAATTTTCATATAAATAATATTTTAGAAAAAATATTGCGCTTACATTAATTTTAAAATATGGAATAAATATTTTAATTGAATATTTTATCTATATTTAGAAAAAAAATATGAAAAATATATTCAAAAACCTCTCACGAAAAGTATTTATAAAATATATTTTTAAAAATATTTATGTAATATTTCTGGCCGTTAGGGTAGGTTTCATATGTCACTTTAAGGCTTTAAAATTACATTAAATTAAAGTTCCCATAAATAACACACAGACTTTTGTTAAGGTACTAAACTAAGATGTATTATGCAACCGGTCTTAAATAAATGATTCTTTTTGGGTTAGACATTTTTAAAAACAAATGTTTTTATTTACGCAGTTAGAAGAAGGTGTAATATATTCTGTGTCTACAATATGATATGAATAAACTACATATAAATAAAACAAGTCGCTGTGCTGCTTATCAACCGTACGTGATCATTAGTGCTCTTCTCATGTTCATACCTCAATACGACTCATGTTAGTCACACTTCCTAGTTTATAATTTGTGTAAACTTGATTGTTGCCAGTATTAAATTAATTGTAATCGTAGACAAGTAAGTAATTTAAAATGCAAAGTAGCATTGTTAACACAAAAAGCTTATACGAACTAAATTGAAGGAAATATTTACCAAGATTTACTAATTATAAAAACAAGAGGCTATTTGCCCTCCTGTTCGTTGTTACCATCTAAGGATAATAGTGAAAGTGTTCTCACGGCACATCTGACATCTGCAAATGCTATTATTTCAATAAGAAGGTCAGCGCCTCATAGACAGTATTGCAACAGAAAAAGAAAAAAAATAAAATTACTATTGCGAACATGTCCATCACATTTAACCTTAGACAATTTAAAACATAGTAAACTTAACGACCAGTTTAGGACTGTACGTGGCAAAATGCATTTTTCGCTATTAGAAAAAGAACTGCTGATCTTCAAAGCTTTCTTTTTTTATTACTCCGAATAGTAATTTCGAATAAAGTCGTTCTAACAGTGGTAAAATGAAATAATAAATGGGAAAACAATGAATGCATTCCGTTCACAACATATTATATATTGTTCTATGCAGCTATAAATGTGGAAATGTGTGTATTGTTACGCAAGTGTAAATGTTACGATTAAGATTGCCTAATATTAAGTAGTTCATTCTTGCATTTTTGTACGATTGATAAAACGATTGCTTTACAAAACTGGAATATAAATTTAGTATAATGTAAAAATTAAATGATTTACAGATGTAAATGCTTTAAAACTTTATCAGAGTATCAACTTGTTGTTAATAGTTATGTATTAATTCAAATAAGTTATTCTTTTACATAGTGGGAAAGAAATGCTTGGATTTCCGTGATGAAAGTGAGATTAAATACGGTCAAAGCCACACGCGCCAGTTGCCCCCACCATTCATGTTGATTCGCAGCGATGAACCCGCCATGGTGCGGTGGGAGTCAACGTTTTGATGATCATAGTTAGTGATGGGGCAATCGATCTGAAAAGCATCCGATAAGCTTAAACGGATATGTAGTCACTATGTTAAGAAAAATCTTTTTCTTGACCATTCTAATTCTTTTGCTAAACGATTCAAGTATCGGTTCATGCAAATATCGATTCTTTTTAGTCGATAAGGAAAAAGAATCGTTAAGTAAAATGTAGTCGATAAGGAAAAAGGTTCGTTAAGGAAAATATAATCGAGTAGACGAGATCATCCGCATGCTTGAAACCTATGTACCTACTATGTATTTATATGTAAACACCGAGGCGAGCTCCGGCATTTTTTTCTTTTGATCTTTTTTTGCGATTTCTATCTAATAGCTGCCATAATATTTGTATATAATGGTTTTAATACACACGTATATATTATTTTAGTGCAATTAGAATTGCATTATCGTTGGTTTAGATGATGACATGATGTAGATAAATTTTAGTGGTGGTACATTTGCAGAATAAATACAAGTATCTTTTTTTGTTTAGTTACAAAATACATGCTAAAATAGTCGAAGCAATATTACTATATGCTAACATAAAATTTTCTTGAAAATTTCAATATAAACGTCAATTTTCGTTTTATATAAAATGATGTGTGATATGTCGAAGTAAATTATATATATAATTTATTTCGTCACATCATTTCATATAAAACAAAGATTGACGTTTATTGCCTGATGATGGTTGTTTAGACCGAAACATGGTGCAATAAAATATTACAATAAATAGGATTTTGTATACGAATTTTCTTACATTTTTCAATTACGTACACTAATCCTCTGGGACTTGTTACCCTATAGAATTTTCTTGTTAGTCTATTAAAGAAAGTGACATAAACATGAAAAAATTTAATCACATCTACTTGCAAACTTCAATCAAATTAATCAATCGCAATTGGAATAAAAAGTTTCAATTATTAATGGAAGTGACTAATTTAAAATTGAAATCAATTTAATTTTATTATTTTATTACTCACTGTCAGAGTTCGATATTGGTCCATGAAATTTTTAATCAATTAAATATCGGATTAAAATTATCAATCGGGATTTAATCGAAATTATAAATTTAAAAATTCAAAAATTTTAAAATATAAAAATCTGTCTAAAAATTCAAAAAATTCAAAATTTAAAAATATAAAAGTCTAAAAATTTAAAAATTTAAAAATTTAAAAATCTAAAATTTTAAAATATAAAAATATTTTTTTATTTTTTTAAATATTTTTAATTTTTAAATTTGAAAAGAAATCAAGAAAAGCAATTTTTAAAATTTCGAAATTTTTAAATTTTGAATTTTTGGACGTTTGAATTTTTTAAGTTCGGAAATCTTGTATTTTTGAATTTTTAAATTTGAAGAAAAAAATCAAAACCAATTTTTAAAATTCTGAATTTCGAAATTTCGGGCCAATGAATTTTCAGCAACACTAATGTTGTCTTGTCATAATGTCGAGTGGTAACAGGAATACGACACCATAAGAATAAACCTCAGCTTTAATCCATTTCCTATTAAAAAGTAACGATTAATCAACTGATAATTACATATTTACAGAAATTTTCAAATCTCATTTTTTTTTCATTTATAGGTTATTTTCCTTAGTAGACCAAACAGAAAATTTTATGTTAGCATATCGTAATATTGCTTCGATTATTTAATTATATAAAAAAAAAATACTTGTATTTATTGTGCAAATATACCACCACTAAAATGTATCTAAACCATATGTTAAACTAACGAAAATGCAATTATATTTCCACTGAAATAATGTATGTGTGTGTATTAAGACCATTATATTATACAAATATAACGCAGCTGTTACAAAGAAATCACAAAAAAAAACAAAAGAAAAAACGCCGCAGCTCGCCTCGGTGTTTACATAATTTACATATAGATACATAGGTACTATTTTCAAGCACGCGAATGATCTCATCGACTCGACGATATTTTCCTTAACGAACCTTTTTCCTTATCGACAACATTTTGCTTAACGATTCTTTTGCCTTATCGACTAAAAAGAATCGGTATCTGCATGAACCGATACTTGAATCGTTTAGCAAAAGAATCGAAATTGATCGAATTGAAACTTGCAGTGGCTACATATCCGTTTAAGCTTATCGGATACTTTTTGGATCTGATTGCCCCATCACTAGATCATAGTTCAATTCCTGTACTCATAAAATATATTTAACGAATTTACTACCATATGAATAGAACACTTTGGCATGATAATGTTTATTATAGATCAGGTCATAAATGGGAAAAAAATTGGGAGGAATTGGATTTGGGAAGAAATATTTTGATAGTTTCAAAGAAAGCAGTAACATCAACCCTAAGTCACTATATTTATTTCAAGTGAAGTTTCTGCATGTGAAATATTTTTTACACGACAGAATGTTTCATTTTTCAGTGTCGCTCATTTCAGGCGAACATCTTTGCTCTCTATTTTACTACAAATGCAACCTTAACATCCATCTAGACATAATACCTTCGTCATTTACATTCATCTCGACGAAATATCGTTCTCTGCCTCGACAATATCTCGTATTATACGTGCCAGTAGTTCCGGAAGCAAATTATTCCCGCAACTATCAATTTGCCAAGTCGTGTAGTTCCTCTTCAACGGCGAATCTAACGTGCAGTAGTCTAGGAAATTATCTTCTCATTCTTCTCCGAGGCGTGCATACAGAACTTCCGTGATACGACACAATATCGCACACGAAGTAGGGAGTACATTACTTAGCACGTTGTCGGTAGTAGATAGAGTATAGTATCTTAATAGATTTAATGTATGTATGTATGTCTCGACATTATGTACGGCTGAAGAACTTCGCGGCAGAAACCAATTTCAATTCGAAATTGCTTCGATGTGAAGTATTTCCGTCAGTTGCGTGTATTATAGAAGTTACGATTTCTACGTGCATTACTTCGTAAGGAAACGTGATATCTTGGAAAATATTAACGTTTTTTTTTCTAAGTACGAGTAATGAGTCTGCAGTGTTTGTTGAAGGCAAAGATATGATAAGAATTGTAGCGTAGTTGGACATGTCGAGAGAAGCCACGAGTTACAAATAATCAAGAAAATTACAAATTCAATACCATCCCTTCAAAGATATAGAAACAGCCCCAGGAACACTTGGCGACAAGAAATAATTGCAGACCTTGCTAATTATATCTTATAGAGAATGATCATACAAATCATATGCGTTAATAGTATATAGGATGTTTCATTTAAAATAAGTGAGATATTGCGTTTAAAGGGTTAATATGGGTCAACAACCTTTTGTGTCACCCTGTATTATTAATTTTACAGTTATTTTAATTTTACACAATACTACAATGTACTGACTGCTTTACCAGTAAATTTCAACCTTCTACTTGAAGCACTTTCTCTGTTATTGCTCTTTCATTCCGTTGTCGATAAAACGTCAAAATTCACTAAAAATCTGTTTTTCTCGAAGACTATCAAAGATAGGTATAGGAAAGCCTTAATGGAACTTATTTATTATCAGAAAATGAAATAATATATGGAATGTTCTATTTAAAATAAGCATGTATGTACGTATTGCTGTGGTTTGACACCCCGGGGTTTGTAAATTCAGTGATATTTTATTTATTGAGTTTTGTTTTTGTCAATGTGCCGGGAAAATTCTCTCAGAAATTAATATTTTATTTTTGTATAAGATTTTGTTAATTGAATTGATCTTATTTATTCTTTTAATTGTTCAATTGTTGAAATTAATTTCATTCAATTGTACATATTGCGTTCACCAGTATTGTATATGTTGTTCAATGTATATTCTAGAAGTTTCTTTGCGTTTCTGAGTTGCGAGTGCACGCAGGTTTTGATATATGTACACGACCGTGTTTAACCTTGCAAAGCAGTTCTGAGATTGATGTGTAAGCGTGAGTACATATTATTTTAATTTCTTTGCTGCCATTTTGGTATTACATTTTTCTAAAGATTTGTTCGTTTAAGTTGATATTTCATTCATCCATCAAGGAACTCTTTAATTAATAATAATTGTTAGTATATTTTTGTGTACACAAATTAGATATAAGATCAGTTATTATATTTGTTCTGGAAGGTACTTTAGTTTAAAGAGTTAATTTTTGCGTTTTCTAGTTTACAAATTTGTATTTTATAGTTAATCGCCACGGTTTAGGTGAAAAGAAGCATTGTGCTTGTAATTAAATTCCAATTTTGTAAATGTTACTTGTTTTGTCCACGTTTAAATTAATTTAGTTCGTTTAATTTTGAAACCACGTGGATTTTTTTGTGATAAAAGGATTTTCTTCTAGAACAAATTTGTCTTTTGTTTGTTGAAGGATTTGCCTTGTCTTTTAGTAAATTAGATTCTTGCAGTTTTTGATTTCGTCCACGACTCTCAGTCCACAGTTTGGTGGTAAAGTTATTTCTAATCTGAAAGCTTAAAATTTATAAATAGCAGAAACTCTGGAAACTTTTAATAAACGGATTTCATGCTATAGCCAGAATAGCTACAGTCGACCAGCCTTTTAGGTACCCATCGTCACGTCAACCGCGTGCACACTATATAAGGTTTAGCAAAGTTGACGCCAGTGACCCAGATATGCGAGCCAATTCGATTTGCGTCGTAAAGGTGGACTTTTTATATTTATTTACGAAGAACGAAAGAAAGGAAAAAAGAGATGCCAACATACCGTGCGCCTATAATAACTAGAACGTTGTGAAATCGAGTAGTTATTCGTTCTTTCTAGTAGCACTTTCCATCCACCGACATTATTGTACGTTTAATCGTCGTACGGAAGTAATTAGTGCAACGCCGGCAATTAAAAAAGTCGCGAATACCGTTTTAGCGGGCGCGCAGTCAGTGCCACCATAAAAATACATCGCCGAAAAGACTGTACTAACCCGCTTTTGAGCGGTCGCATTTGTAGGTTAACTGTACGTGAAGTGAAGCCTAGTCACGATTTACATTACAAATGTATTACGTTTGGTAGGTTATATAGTGTCGGCGAAAAGTGTACGAATGGAACAAGGACGAGACTTGAGCCCTTTATTGTTATTAATATTATGTTTTCATGTTACAGTTCATTCCATTTATTCTTGGCAGCACAACTTGTATAAGTGCATTTGCTACATTTAATAGATACACTATAAAAATAAATCTATCTATCTATAGTAAAATTCTACATAAAATCATTGGTACCAAAGTTGTCTACGATTTTACAGGTAAATTTACTTCATAAGTAACATTCCCTTCTTCAATGAATTTCATAGACGGATGTATTTTTCAAACATTATTTTGTAAAATTCATATATGTAATCTTTATGCAACATCTTTTCGTTTTTACTTCAGATCGATATCTCTTCTGGTTTTAAAGATATGATTGAAAATGTGTTTTAGGGGAGTAAGTTTAAGGGTCTGTACCTCCCCTACAAGTGAATATAAGCAATTGAAATCCGTATATTATCAATATTTACAAAATATATACACTGTAGCATGCCATAAGAATGGAGTGCAATTATTATTCCAAGTGGCAATCTCTGAAATGATGTTCACTCCCTAAGAGCAGACTGTATGATGATGGGATGCGTGGCTGGATAGAAGACCAGTCTACTAGTCCAACCTTGGGGCACCTAGTGCAACCCATTGTATTTAGCCTTACCTCTGCATGCTGGGCTCTGTGGAGGTGGACCTTTTTTTCCCCTAGCTACTCGTGGGATCAACCATGGAGGAAGGACGTTTGTTAGCGGGACGACACCGCTAATAAACAGGAATTGGAGCAGGACCTCCATAAGAAGCCTGCCACTTCCAAAGTGAGAGTACCTCACAAGGAAGGGACAAAGGGAGGAGCAAAGCGAGTGGAGCAGATTGGGGAACAGGATGGCATCCATCCTCTCTCAACTTGCGTAGCACTGTGCAACTCAAGGGCGTTGCACCTGGGAGCACGTGAAATGGAAGAGAAGAGATTGTGCAACAATATTTTCTAACAATTTTATTCCTGTTTTTGTAACTGTGGTATACAAAACTAAAACTAAATATTACTATGCGGATATTTCTCTGAGTTCGATCCCCAGAATTAACACCACTAAATTTTTGTCTTTTTGGGGGTAGGGATATAAAGTGTGAAGTTTATACTACGTCATGTGATAACAGGCACGATCTTAAATTAAATTTCCAGTCTTGAATTCAATCAAAATTTCAAGACATTAATTATACTTGTTCCCATTTTTTTTTCACGGACACTTATTCTCAATACTTTTTCCATTGTGATCTAGCATATCGACGATTCGCCCCTTATCGGTAAACAAAACTGTCACTGCGAGATAAATTATATGGCGCATACATAAAACAAAACGAGAAAAAATCCTCGAACGATAAAAACATCAATTATGGATTCGTAGCCCGCTTGCCCACCCCGTTCTGTCCCTTCTAACCCTTGGCCCTGTCCACCGTGGCGATGACGGAAATAAATCAATCTCCCTTTTGTTCCGGTCAAAAAAAAAAAGTGGAGATAGAAGAGGAGTCGGGCAAATCGATCCCGTACACATGCAAATCCATTTCCGATAAGGAAAACGGAAAAAAAAATACTATAATAAATAAATAAGTCTGCAAAAAAAAAACGGAAGCATTTTATTTACGTATTTGTATGTATGTTGTTTATCTCTTGGGCGAACGGTAATACAAGTATGGGTAAATAATTTGGAAAGGGGAAACCTCCTATTGGGTGACTGGGGAAAAAGAACAATGCTTTTCATATAAATTTGTAACGGGAGAATGGAAAAGCATGTAAAAATCCCTTAGGAAATATTATTAAACATGTTTGCGAAATGGATAATTTACTTATGGATCAATAAGAGAAGAATCGTTGGATGATGATTTTAAAGCGAGCTCTAGTGCGATTTGATTAATGCGTATGATATTGTCGCGACTTTCCCTAAATATCGCGTCCCTCTGCTCAAGGGTTGGGGGCTTGAGCTACTCGCTTCTCTAATCTTATTTATACAGGGTCGCTAAAAAGTATGGATACAGTTAAATATTATGAAAACTATTCAACAAAACTTGTTGAAATTTGGTACATGGTTAAAAATATTTAAATTCTATCGTCTAAGATGTTCTTCAAATTTCTATCTTCATTTGTTCTGGGGATACAAGGCTAACTTGATTTTTTTTTTAAATGGCACGAAGGGTCAAATTTAATATTTTTTAAAAAAGTTTTTTTTTCTGCGTTCTCTGATGTAACACATCCATATCTTATTTTAATCGAAACTTTAAAAAAAAATTTCGAACTAGTAAAATTTTGAAAAATGAAAAATTTTGTTAGCCTTGGAAATGTTGTCTTTATCTATCGTTACTTCTTTGCTGCGTGAAGTTTGACCAAAAAATAAATAATAATAGTTAATAATAATTGTAAAAATAACACATTTAACTAAAACAGAACAGATTTTAATAAAAAGAAGCTCAAACAAGAAGTTACATAATTTTTATGTTACAAAAGATGTTCGAAATGATTTCCATTTACCTCCTGGCAATAATGAACACGTTGAGCAAAATTTTGCATAGAATCAATCAAAATATTTGGAGAAATACTGGCACTTTCGTTTCTTATACGTTCTTGTAGGTCTTCGATTTGTAATGGTCTGTTGACATACACTCGATTTTTTACATGACCCCACAGGAAAAAATCAAGTGGGGACAGATCAGGAGACCTAGCTGGCCATTCAATAGCCCCCCTTCGCCCTATCCATCTACCGGGAAATGTTTCATCCAAATATTCGCGCACTTGACGACCAAAATGCGGCGGTGCTCCGTCTTGTTGAAACCATATGGTTTCTGTTGGTATACAATTTCGATTGCCGTGGTTTGGAAATATTTCCCTAAGTCGTGGGAACAATATGTTGTTGTAAAAGTTGCAAATATCTTTCAGACTATACAGAAATATCTTTAAATTGCTAAATATTCCGACCAATAATGCCACACCAAACATTAATTTTCTGTCGATGCTGCGTATGAACCTGCTCCAACCAATGCGGATTTCTGTCAGACCAATATCGACAGTTATGGCGGTTAACATATCCATTTAGACAAAAAGTTGATTCATCAGAGAAGAGGACTCGATTAAGAAAGTTACCATCTTGATGTATTCTGTGCATCCTAGTTTCGCAAAATTCGGTTTTGCGGTCAAAATCGTCGTCACTTAATTCTTGTAGCAAGTGAATTTTATAAGGATGATATTTTTCGTGTTTCATTATTTTTTTGTATGGATCCTCTACTCATGTTGTGGTTCAACGCCAACTGTTGTACTGAATTTTTTGGATTTTCTACCACATCCAACATAACATTCAAAGAATTTTCTTTGTTGGTAATAGTTCGAGGTCGCCCAGGTCTTGCACGGTCTTTAACGCTACCAGTTTCTTGAAATCTTTGTCAGGTTTTTGAAACCGTCGTCCTGGAGATCGGTTCCCGGTTTGGATGAATTTTATTAAAAAGAGTCACTACTTGAGCGCAACTTCGTTTTCTGTCGCCATAACCAACCATCATGAGAATTTTCATACGCTCAGTTTCGCTTAAATGTACCATTGTTAAACAAATTTTTGCACACAAGTTTAATTTTTGGTGAATATGCAAGTGACACATCGTCAATAACAGCTTTTCAAAGCTAACTTAGTTTTATTTTTCCAGAATTAAATTTTTTTTTGGCCTTTTAATAAAAATAAAGGTGGGCATGTGTTACATTACTGAATTCAGAAAAAAAACCACCCGTGCCATTTAAAAAAAATCAAGCTAGCCTTGTATTTTCAAAATAAATGATGGTAGAAAATTGAAAGAAATCTCAGATAATAGAATTTTGAACACTTCTAACTGTATGTCAAATTTTAACGAGCTCTGCTAAACCCTTCTGAAAATATTTAACTGTATCCATACTTTTTAGCGACCCTGTATATACAGGCTGTCTCACCGAAGTGGGACATTAGATTTTTTGAACTTCTAGTAGAAATTTTATTTTGAAACTTGCAGTGTAGACATGTCCCACTGTCATCTATTTATTTAAAATATTTTCAACTTTATAGCACATTCGATATACAGGATGTTGATATCAACTTTCTTATTTTAAATGGAATGGTATAATTTTTATCGATCACACTGGCAGCACCAGTCATGCATTCGATTGATCATATTGCTTACGAGATTCTCACAATTCGGCCCCGTTGAAGGCACAAATATGTACTGAAACATTAAAATTAAGTTTATGATTTCTTAAATGTGGATAAAATCGTTATACAAACTGTTTCAAAATGAATTACATGTCAGTAGGTCTACTTGTATATTATAATAAGCCGCTTACCTTTGTATGATAAGTAATTATGTTTCTAATGTTATTTTGACATTTGTCATTTTGTGAGTAGCAATATAATTTTTCCGTACAGTTTTTAACTTAATACTATTAAATCTTGTTCGCCCTATATCTTCGAAACAAAGGGGTTTTTCAAAAATCATAATAGGACAAAATATTCTTAGAATAGGTCAAGGAATAACCTCTTGAATTTTTGCCGCATGTTTACCTAACACCCTGTATATTATTTAATCTATACCCCCATTTCAAGAAAGCGGAATATCATAATTTATAGGAGAAAATCATAACCACGTAGATGTGATTCATTATGAAATATTGATAAAACTTCAAACAGTATTAATTTGTTTTCATATAGTAATCCCAATATAAAAATAATACCTATCACGATATTTAATCTCACGAAAGGCCTTTATCTTGTGTGTTTTCATTAGAATACACAATACACGCATAGAAGCGTTAAATATAGAACGATCGCGAAATCAGATCGAGACATTGACCTTTGGCGATGGCTATAATGCCCACGAAATAAAGAGATTGGACGGTAACTGGTTTTATGTGAGCGCACTTCTATATAGTTACATGGTCGTTGTTTTCGCGAAGACTTCATACGAGTTACGGTAAAAGCTTCCTACTTTACACTGCGCACGAGGAACGTGTTCCGTCAAAGATCTCGAAATACATTTTTTGTTCAGGATAAATAACATTGTAAAAGGAAACATCTACTACACAAAGATTTAATTATCATAGAAACTTTTCGGTCAATACTCATCTGGATACATATTCGCCCGCAACAATCTCCTTCGTTTGCCCTATACCCCTGCTGATTCAATCCTTCCGGGCATCCAGCTTAGAATTTCCCATGTCGTATTTCATAATCAACGGGTTTACAAAGTCGTCATCATCTCGACGGTATAATCACGAAAATCCCCCGACACAATCAAATTATCGCGGTCTAATGCTTTTCGAGTCCGCACACGCCAGCTTATGTTATATATCTATCTGTTTCCATCCAAACCCTTCTGGTTTGAAGATCCCGGGGTGGGTGTAAATGAGTTTGGTATATGTTTGCCATTTTGAGAATGTGCTACGAATGTGAAAGGTGACCTAATGAGGACGATTCTTCAGCTGGGATTATTGTTTTCGAGGTGGAATTTTCAAATAACATCAAATCTCCCATATTTCGGACGCATAATTCGCTTTTAGAAGTTGAAAATCCGTTTCGTTGATGAATTAAGAATAGGTGAGGAATTAAAACTAAATGCGCGGGTACGAACAATAAAGTTTTTACCCGAAGCTTCAATAACTAATAAAATTATGATAGTATCCTAATTGACAATGGCTCGTTGAGATTTTTCGAACTTCTAGTTAAAAATGTAATTTTGAAACTTGTATGGAATAGACACGACCTATTTATGAAAAGTACACTAAAAATTTAGGTATTTTTTCTTGGTAAAAGTCAGTTTTTTTGATAATTTTTTGCACTGAATGAGGGAAGGAAAATGTCGAAATGTTAGAAATTTCTGTTTCTTCTCCAGAAAAAAATCTCTAGCATTGTAATTTCACCAAGAAAAATATTAATATCTCAGGAAAAAACTTAAAATTTCTTAAAATTTGGAAAATTACAGTCATAAATATAGTAATTTTTGAAGTGATAATAATAAGTAAGGCACGCAATGTGTTAACTTAGAATGTTCTGGTTCAAGTCAGACGCAGTGTTGCCAGAGCTAGGGAAATTTCCCTAGAACTAGGGAATCTAGGATGGTACTAGAGAAAAAGGGAATTTTTACGAAATACGCCTTAATCTGAGGATTATGCTATGCTACAATAGTTCCAGTTGTTACGGGCATGGAGCTCCTCTCCTATCCGAACAGATCGTAGCCTCTGGGCTGACTCGGTAATACCCCAAAACCAGGTGGTCCGGGTAAATTTCAAAGAATGTAGAGTTCTCCGAAGGACTAAAGAGTCGCAGAAGTCCTCAACCGTACGTGGGTGTTCAAATTCTCACATAGAACGAAGGTAAAATTCCAGAATTCAAAAATAAGGGGGTTATAAAGACCTCTAAAAACACAGAAACCTCAAAATTAGTGATTTACTTAGAAAAGACAAGATCTGCTTACCGTTAAATAACGAGGTTTTGCAACGAAGAGAAGAAAGAAACAGGTATGGCGTTGCAGACGCGTGGCCTCTCAAATTATATCTCGAATTATCGAACACATCAGCCGTGATAATCCCGAAGTTTCCACTTCGAACACAAACGAAGATACGGCCAATGATTATTTCAAGCAATCTTCCAAATAAAATCCACAGATGTGTGAAATATTCCAAAATTTCCAAGGATAGGAAGATTGTATCGTAAGAAACACGTCTATTCAACCACCAAGATGAAGCAGGAACAGGAAGCCGGAAGGGAGAATACGTCACACAACCAATCAGAAGACAGATAAATAAAATAAGAATAAAGACATCGAGGTGCCCTCTAACGTCGAAAAGATGTAAACACAGAAAGGGCAGATCTAGCTAAAACCACGATCAATCACGCAAATCGAACACATATATCGCTGCGTGGAAATCGATAATACCGGCATGTGCAGAACAAACAGATCTTAACCTTACCTAGAAATGGAAACGTCAGCTGTCAAAACATGAGAATTGAAGGAATTTACTAAAACTGAAAGAGATTAAACGAAAATCTAAGACCGTATTAAGTATAAGAGATTATCTGTAAGTAAATGAGACTAAAAGATACAAATTCTAGCTATACCACTCTAACATAGGAAAGAAAACATAATTTGAAAGCCAAAAATTAAACGATAACGTTTACGTTGTGAAAATACAAGACGTGGGAGCATCTCTGAAGATAAAAGAAGGAAATAGACGAAATAGGTTACAAAAACGTGTGTCAAAAACTAGGGAGAACTAATTCGAGTATAGCGCAGCANCGATGGCTCACGAAGAACTTTATCGAGTATAGATGGCTCCGCCTTCGGTAGATTCAGCATCGCACATGTGGTTTCCTGATTATTAGTTCCATTAATATATTCTGTTAGGAATTTAGCTTGTGCGGTTGATGGTCCTCTACATACATAATCATTTTCGTCATCGTTCTTTATAGTTTTTTTTCGATAATTGGTTGGTTCCAGTTATATCTTAATAGGCAAACTAGATTTTTTCTCAGCATAAAAAAGAACGACCAAAGAGATGTCACACTAAATATTGGATCAAGCGTCCAGGACAACATTTTTGATAAGTTTTCGTTTTTATTGCGGTACTAGTTTTTTTGAAACTTTGCGAAGGAACCTAAAATTGAGGTTCCTATGTAAAACAATAGTATATTTCAAACCAAGAGTTTGTAATTGCCCAAGGTCTGCAATAGCACTTTCCTCAAGTGGTTTGAATACTATTTTTTCCCAGCCAGTCCAATTTTAATTAAATATCTGAAAATATCATAGATAGTAGGCTTAATCTGTCAAATATTTTTTGAGAAAAAAATTTAGCGTCAAGTTAGCGTGGTTTGAAAATTGTTTAATAATAATTTAATTGAAATTTAAAACCTAATAATTCGGCAATTATCTCATAAATGGGCTCAGACTGGGTCGAATGTACTAATGTCATCTGTCAATAATATCACATATTAAAAGATGTACAGTTTCATCATGTCAATGTCACTTACTTTTTAGTACAACTTTCCTGCCCAGGGAGAAAAAGTATAACTTTCCTTTGTTGTGCCATGTCCACTATCCTCCCTCAAATGAGAAGTGACACTTTCCTACTGGGAAAAAAAATTGAAAGCCAGTTGTATGGAATCTATATAAAAGTGAGTGGCAGGTGCCATCTTTAGCAAATTAAATACGAATCTAAGCTCCACAAATCTTCGAGTATTAATGCAATCAAAGCTACAGCACACTGAAATATTAATTAAAAATTATTTTCAAACAATTCTGTACTACGCATTGCTCTGTACGCAGTACTTATAGTTTCGGTTGCATAAATAATCGAAAATTTGTGGAGCTTCAATTCGCATTTAATTTTTTAAAGGTGGTAGATACCTATGTTGTAAATGGGATACTCATTGTCAGTACAACTGAATACAAATAGACGTAACGCAATATTTAGCATGTAAACTAAAGCTGAGAAATTATTGTAAAATACCACCCAAAAAGAATAGAGCAAACAATGTGATGATACAATGATTTCTACAATATATAAACGGATATTTACTAAGCCGCACCCGTTTTAACTTTATAGAACAATGCAGTTCAAAAGAGATCTTAAACACGCCCATAATTTGTGTATTACAAAAATGAATCCACAAAGAAGTCAATAGATATCACAAGTTGAATATAGGCGGTGGCAACAAACAACATTGAAATTAAAAAAAAACTATTGAAATACCTGTAAGCGAAAAAATGTTATAGTCGTCGTAGTTATACTAAAATCACTGCACATATTCTTAAAAAAATATTAGTCAGGAATGTCTTGTACCTTAATATACATGATTTTATACTGCAAAATTACAGTATTTATACTTAATTAATTACTTCCCGCATGTATTTGGTAACAGTAATGCAATTAGTACTCACATCGTTAAGGGTTAAATCCTTAACATAAATAGCAGCTGCTGATAGAGGTAGGTGACGGCAATGCCGATGGAGTATCGACGGTAAGCGATATGAGGTTAAGCCAAGTGTGTACTTGAAATATAGGCATGGGCCGCTAATCGATGGTTTTGAAAATTGTGTGACAATTTCATATAACGATAATACATGTTGAAATATACGGAGTACCATTTAATCTTATTTACTGTAAAAAAATGGCGAATTAAGGGATTAAATTAAATAAAGTTATTGGGCTTCAATATCGTAATAAACAAAATAAATCTCTTCAAATTAGAATTTTTCATAAGAGATACCTTAATATACTTGCATGTTGCCTTTCTACCATTCTGTTGTTCTTTAATACTGAACGATAGAGATACTTCTTAAATTATTGTGTAAAAATACAAAATACTATAAGAAGTTTCACAATGCAATTTTCGAATTTTTGTTTACAACTTATAAGAAAAACATTTATACTGTCAAAGTTATTTATACGTGTAATGAAATAATAATTTGGAAAATACTTTTATACTATGTACTAAAAATACAGGCTCGAAGAAATGCGTTTATGAATTATAATATAAACGCACTAGTATGTTAATAGCTTTTTAGAAGGCTTCTTACCGGAACGTCTTAAGTCAAAAAGGGCGATTAATGTGCAAATTAGAAAATATACCATCAAGATCTCGTTTCATAAGGCCGTTCTTCTTCTACAGCCATTCTTTGAAAAACTCGATGATAAAGCTGCCCTTGTAAAAGCAGTTCTTTAATATACTATTTGACTATCTCTATTGCTTATGACCAAAATACGGACACTTCCAGCGTTTATTATAAGCATATAAAACATAGATATTTTATTTTATTTTATTAATATTATGATAGCCAATATATTATTAGAAAAATACAACTACATTTATAGGTACCGATATTTTTGTTCGTTGTTCCCCCATTACTTCTTAAGCTATCGGCAGGCATGGTTAACCTAAGAATGCATTCTGACTGAAATCGTGTGCTCAGTAGCGCCAAGGTTAATAAAATAGGACGAATAATTATATTCATAAATACAGGTGCAGTCATTACTCATACACTGAGAAAAAAATTTAATAATTATAAATGAAAATACAATTATCGTAAGTAAAAAGTTCAGCTGGATAGGGGACAAAAGCACAGATTACTTAGCACTAGTAAAAAAGAGATCCTAAACACTGATACTAACAACAAGCAATCTAAGTTACTTACGGCCTGATTCATACCGGTAACTTATGAAGTTACTTATGATAACTAAACTGAAGTAGTAAACCAAGAATATATGCAGTTGCGGTAAGTAAAAATTTGTTCATGTCAAGTAGATGTATTGCTACGAGTAAACTATTCTATAATCGCTATAACACCTTCATTATTGACCTCAATTAATGCAAGCTATTTGGATTACTTGTGATAAGGAAACAGTATTAATGCACGATCACTAGATACCTGATATAAAAAGTAATGGTTTTCTATATATATACAATATACTTACCTTAAATTTGTTGTTGAACTTATATATCAACTAAATTTAAATAAAAAGCAGTATTATTAGTAATAGTTTTATTTTGTATAGGACAAACACAGTGACTACCTGATATGAATGAAAATATTGGTTTCGCTTTAACAACAGTTTATTTTTGAACAATTTACAACGTAATGACTCATAAAATATATTCCTTAATAATGAAAAAAAAAAAAAATGAACAAAGCAATAATAAAAGATAAGGTAAATGGGGCCCTCTTGAAACGTTATTTAGTTATTGAAATTATTTAAATGTTTAAATCTAAACAAAGGACAAAGAGAAATATGGCTTTGAAGTTACAACTAATAACAAACAAAAAAATAATATACCTAGGCGGTAAACTTGCGGTGTCTGTTGGTTCTTTGCACTAGGCGTTGTCTCGGCGAGTTGGTTCTCTGTCGGCGCACGTCGGCTTCTTCGTCGCGGTATCCTTAGCTGCAGATGGCACTTGGACTGTCGGATCACTAGCTACGGCATCCACACTTTAACTTCACCAGCGGGCGCAGATATCATCACAGTGATGAGGAATTGAAATATCCCACCATGTAGTTTAAAACTGCAATCTTGAAACATCCGATTGCTTATAGGCTCGGTACTTCTTCTTCGCTGGGATTCTTTATACGGATGAGGCCTTGAGTTAACTCACCCGGTATTTTTAATATATTTGCGTTCCAACTGGTCTACAATGGCCGTACCCTTGGCCACTCTTTCGACGACCTTTTCACATGTCCGCCGTCCGCAACTCTTATTTGACGCTAGCCCGCGCTTGCGCGCGTAGCAATCTCCGGGACTATTTTATTACTCCGCCGCGTTAGCCAATCAGGAACACTAAAACAATCACGGGGTGGCAGCAAAACTCAAACAATCATAGTTGTGGAAAGTTGTTAGCTATTTATGAAAATACATGAGTTTAATAGCCTTCAGCATTCTTGTTACTTCTACTAGCCGTGTGCTGTAGTCATAAGTAATACGTTACTTAGCACAAATTCGTCAGGCACGCTGTATAATAGCCGTTAATAAAAGCACTATTTACAGTAACAACTAGCATTCAGGAAACTGGGTTTAGTTGCAGGTACTAATTGAAGATAATAGTTCCAAGCAAAACTTTACCTATGGTAAACAATTTTTTGTCAAGCATACAATTTACTTAACCCATTTTTCTCAGTGTATACAAATCAAACAGTCGACCTATAGTCAGGGTAACGTATGTCGAAATCATTGGCAAGAGAGAAGTAGTATTGTATTGGTGATACCACGTGATATAGCGTTTCACTCATAGACAAGGATAGAACATTTAGTTAGCGGATAGACGAGTGCGCATCCAAAATTTTTATATCATTTCGATGCCGCCACTTTGATACACGTGTGGTGAACAACCTGCAAATATTCGGCAATTCATGATCGCAATGTATTAGACAAGCTACATATGTATATGCAATGTAATGGCATCGGGGTTATGTGCCAGCAGGAGTTTTTTTTTTTAATTTATACCACTTTAAGTTATAAAATAGATAAATATTGGTTACTTCAATATGCTTAGTTTCCCGGTTTATCCTTTGTTTATATATATATTTTTATAGTTTATTGCACACATACATTCTTTAAAAGTAATCAAGAACGTTGAAAGATGGTTATAAATATTGGAATTTCTACTGGAAGGTACGTTATTTTGTGATATAGACGCAGTTATATATTTTCCTGATATTTCCAGATAGTAGATTGACGTGATCCTGAATATAAAATGACCAGGAGATTAATTTTACCAGAGAGTAAATAATTTTCCATCAGTCACACACATCTATTAGACCATTTGTGTGGACTTCTAAATGGAGAAAAGTTTTAAGAATGTTATTGGTCTGCAGGATATTGAATAGACGAAAACATTGTTTATGTGTTTATAACATTTTCAATCTACCGATATAATAATGAAAGGAGGAAAAGGTTTTCTTATAGTATCATCATTGAATTTAAAATCATATAAGGTGCAATCAAATGTTTTCAAAGCAACAAAAATTTAATAAAAACATGTACTGTGTATAAAAACATAATTATATCCTTTTGCTGAGGTATCCTAATTTTTGATCGTTGATTTTTAGTACTTCGTTATTTGATAACAAAGAATATTCTGCAGGAAAAAAACAAGTATTTTCAAAATTGTGCTTCTTACTGACTTAAGTAAATATATTAAAAATGTATAATGTATCTGTACCTAAAAATATATAATATGAAATGAAACCTCTGTTATCACCGTAATGAATATTCCCTATATTTCTTACTACGTATTATATCAAAATATTGTGGGAGTTAACATTTTCAATTTGTAAGGCTTTGGTAAAATTATACGTATACCTCAGACAGTGAATAATATATGAAATGTTACTTAATCATAATCATCAATAAAATTTACTCAAGTTTGCTTCTGATATATTTTTTTGAAGTCCAAATTTTATAGTTTAGCTTTATTATTATTAAGCTAACATAACAAAGTATCACTACGATGTAAACTAAGTGAAATATTTATATAATAGGATTAGGATTTAATTGAATATTTCTAAATGTTTCTATTTTCTATATTAAACCAAAACCAATATTTTTCAATGCACAGAGATGCATAGGTTCAGTCCTATGTTATATGACTGCTTAATATGTTCATTTATGCAGGATAATATCCGCAGTAGTAAATACAAAATGTTCATCCAATTACATAACATAAAAAAGCTTCGTTTAAATATCATATGTTCGTAATCAATTTCCTATAATACATTTAAACATAAATACCTATTTTAAATTAACAAAATAAACACAAATAACTAACGCATAAAAAAAGTAACAGCTCTAAGTGCGGCTCTGGCAACAGTACGGTCCTGACATGCATCAAAATGGCTGCCTCGAAGTTGGTGTACGCTCGCGCTTGATCCGCTATCTAAATGTTCTATCCTTGTCTATGGTTTCACTCAACAGAGCGCAGTTGCATTTTGTTAGCGAAATAGTAATAGTAATTTATGCTATTTCCCTTCCCGACTAGTTCCAACCTGCGCTGCCCTGACTATAGGTCGACTGTTTGATCTGTACATCTCTATACTCTGGTATAGGATTTTGGCGTGTCCTCACCGAGGTTGCATTTTTCTTTGGGTTGAAGGTATTCTATCGTAATGTCATGTCCAGTATCATTTATTTACCTGATTATTTAACCTTCTCATAATGA
Organism: Protaetia brevitarsis; assembly: GCA_004143645.1. NCBI lineage: Eukaryota > Metazoa > Arthropoda > Insecta > Coleoptera > Scarabaeidae > Protaetia > Protaetia brevitarsis. The sequence continues at coordinate 1,755,273 of RXPK01000204.1, forward strand.
TAATGTGTCATGTTTCGTGAATCTAGTTTCTGATTGCATTTCCGCCTGTCATGTTCGGTCGAGAATGGAAATCCAAGAATTTCCGAAACAATTGTTCGAATAAAGAAATTAAGATAGCGTTGAGTGATCGGATTAATACACCATTGTTTACCTGCAAATAATATTAGAAATGATTTACGTTATTTCTTATACTTCACATTATTATTAGTGGTATTAAAATAATTAGAAACCTCTAAGACAACAAATGACTTTTTTTAGTACAAAATGTGCGCTGATTTTGAATGGCGATTTCAATAGAAAATTTAATACTAAGTACTGGCAAACATGATTTATCTTGTACCGATACCTATGCCACTTTTGAGATGGGTATTCGTTCATTGAGAAAATGAGATTACGCACCCTGATAATTCTTATTTCTCATACGCCTATGTAGGTGTAGCAATTAGTATCGTGATTTATAATGCGGGCTGAATAACGGGCTGTGCGTGTACAACCGGACATAGCGCTGTTGTATCGCATGAGTTGCATTATCTGCATTTGGCTTCATTTCGAGCGTTTGGATCCAAGGTAGTGAAGGAACGATGTATTTTTCCCAAAATCGCTTCTATAAATACATTAATGATATTGACTGGCATTTTATTGATAACAGAATTAGATATTCAAGATAAGCTTGTAACCCATTTACTTTCTATTTACAGGGTGACATGAATGTTGCTTTTTATATAGCTGAACACACTGTAAAGTAATTAAAAATATTAAATTAAAGGATAATATGGATTTTATTGTAAATTCTGGTAAAAAAAAAACATGTGCAATGTGGAGTGTTATAAATACTCACTGTTCTTTGTAAATTGGTCTCAAAACTAGCATTCGATCCGCAATTTCAATCTTCGTTTCACCACTGTGCAAAAAGCATTCTTGAAACGTTACCGACAGCTAAGTATCATTGATATTAATTAGGAAAGTGTGAATATAGTGTCAACGAGACTTTTAGTTTTTAGCAGTCACTTTTAATGAAATTAGTCATACTATTATTCGAAATAACTAATATTTCAGATAAGTATGCCGACTTTGTAAAAGTAATTAAAACCATTTTTCACATTACAATGTAATTCCTGGAACTGAATCACTTAACATACTTATTAAAGCTTCTATCTATCCCGGTGCTTAAAAAAGATCCCGTGTTTTACCAATGCACATGAAGGGTTTGCATGGTAATCCAGACAATTTATGCCTACGACAATTATATATTAATAATAATGATACATCGGACGAAGATTAGAGAAGTAAATGCAGTAATCATCTATTCCTCCATTTTGTTGGATAAGTTATCATAGGCGCAGGAACCTATATGCTCTTCTAAACATTAACCTTAGTGTGCCGCAAAGGTCGGGTTTTACGGCCACTTTTATTTAATGTACCCTGGTTTCAAGTTAATTTAATATGCTAACGATAGAAATCTGCTACCGAGTGATAGTGACATTGATAGCTTAAACAGTAGAATGGGGAGGCACAGTCTTGTGTTGGTGACGGGTGCTTGGCCATTGGTCTAGCTTTGAATGTCAAGAAGCTTCAGTTGCATACTTTTGCCTCCTCTGCAAGGCCTTTGTTATACCTATGCCTGTTTAGTCTACTATGGTCGCCGGTTAGCAGACCTACTATCATGTTAACAATTTCCATGCCTTTACTTAGTTACTCTCTAGTAAATTCAGGCCCTTGTTCCTCTTATGCCTTTGTTTCCTTGTCTTACCTGTTCTGGTAAGTTTTGGCACCGAACTTATGTTTCCATTTGTCGATGGACTTTGTAGCTTGCGATTTGGTACTGCCAAAGAAACGACCAGACCCAATCAATGACTTTGATGAACCTGGTCAGGTTAGATCGACCGCCGCTTCGTTTTCCTTCATGCCCGTTTGTCTGGGAACTCAGAGCAACGTGAGTTCCCTCTCTGTGCCCACCTCCTTCTTACTTATACAGACTCAAACCAGCTTAGACTTAACACTTGCAGACGTAATCGCTTTAACCCTTTCATAGGCTATTAGTTACATTGCTAGGTGACTCAGCCTTGCCTGTTGAAGGTTAAGTATTGCCTGCTTGTCAGGGAATAGCGACACTTTCATCTAACTCTCTAAACTCTTTGTTCTTGCTAAAACTAACCGTGAGGCTCTTTCTAGGTGTCTTTCTATATATATATATATTCCGAGGATCTTTCTTCTAGTCCTTCTTATCTGGTGTTATAACTCAATAAATCTAAGTTATATTTTTGAACAATGGTGTAACTTTGCATTTCCATACGAGTATTCTTAAGTTTATCTAATAATTTTGTATTAGTGCGATTTACTTATTGGTGTTAGACTGCACATAGATCTGCGTGTTGTAGATCAGGCGATTCGTTGTACATAAATGTGCAGCGGTGGCAGGTTCAGAATTAATCTAAAGAATTTTAAATCTCGTCGCACTCGTAGTACACCGATAAAGTAGCCCCTACAAATCACTTATCGTTTTGACCCTTTTTGCCTACAGCACCTTTGGCGACCATACTACTGCTCCGTATGGTACCATGGAAGTTCATGAAAATACCTTTGTTAAGGAACTATCAAAGAAGAGACTGAAGGGCTACTGCACCTTAGTAGGAACAATCTTTGCACTGTAGCAGGTCTCCTTATAGGCCACTGTGCACTGAAAGGACATCTACAGGAAATTTGGTTTCAACACGGGAGATACCAACTGCAGAGAGCTCTTGCTATACTCTGTGTGAATAGGAGATTCTGGGCGTAAAAAGGCAAGAGAAAAATGAACTCAGAGGATTATTTCGATCAACCAGCTAGAGACCTGTACAGATACAGATTGGTGCAGGTACTAGGATACTGGAATGACTGATACAATTTAATGGATAAAAGAAATGGGAGAATAAATACAAAAGATCTAGAAGCTGCAATGTTTCCGGAGACTTCATGATCCAATGGCTTCTACAAAAAAAAGTAATAGGTACTACGAGAATTAAATTGAATGACGTTGCTTCCATATAGAATTGACAACCTAGCTTTTAGTAGTAATGGTAACAGGTAGCAGAGTTATATTTGTCTTTCAACTTCTTCCTGTATATAAATGTATTGTTCCTCTGACGAAAATGTCTTTCTATCGATATAGAAATGCGTAGATTTCAAAGATATACATTCGGCGGTGGCAAATATTTGTTTGAATGCCGAGGAAACTAATGCATTTCCTGAAGTATCGGGTATATTGAACGATCATAGTACATACATACACATGCAGACGTACAATTTGACAATTAAAACTTAATATAGCTTCTTTATCAGCGCGGTATATATGTACACATAGGTACTAGATTTTTACATATTGTTTGTCACTTTATAAATTGCAAAATTCACTGTCTTAAATACTCACAGATGTACCAATTTTGTTCTGGAATTATTAAATTCTAACAAAAGAGGTGCGGCTGGCTGATCAAAGAGCTTTTGTAGAAATTTGCTGCTATCACTTCGTTACCTGCAAATTCAATTACGTGCGAAATGCACAATTAAGGCGGATAATTAATATTCAAAATGCCAGGTCGCAACTAAAAAAGTGTAGGAACATAAATAAAGAAAATAAGAAATGGACGATTACAAAGAGGATTTTATCGAAAAAGTTCATTAGAAACGTTAAAGAGCTAAAAGAAAACCATTTTAACTTGATAATCATATTATTTCTTTTTCCTTATGTACAAGTTTATCATTAGCGTTGTTAGAGTTAAATTGAAAAAAGAAAATCTTAGCACAATGTTTATACAGTGTGTCGATACCTAGAAAATTATTATTAAGAAATGCTGCAATAGTCACACAAAAAAGGAGGGGTCCTTTCTAGTAAAAATAAATTTTCAGATGAAGAACATTATCTCATTTAACTGTTCTTAGATTTATTTTGCACTAAGTCAATCCTATCCAGCCGCCTCCAGTCCCATCGGACGCTGCTGAATCCGGCATTTTACAAATTAGTATTAAAATAAGACATCATAAAGTTTACTATTACAGTAAGTGCGTCACATTCCGTCCAGACCAGTCACGACTTTTCAAGACTTATTGGTTGAATTTTTGTGTCACTCCTCTCCGCATATCAATTTTGGACACAATAGATGTGAGAAAATTAATAGATTAATAGAAAATAGATCAGGAGAATCCAGTTTGTTAACTTTTCCTATTGTAGATTTAGAAAAAAAGTTGCGTTTTACAACAGCGACAGACATTAAAACTCTAAAACGACAATGTGTGTGGTTATGAAACTGAGAATCAGCCTTTGGCGGATTTTATTCCGAATTGCTTTCGGTTAATACTTCCTATACAGTTCGGACTGTCGCACTGTTGCTTTTAGACCTTACACTACAGCGTAAAGCGACATCAAGAAACATGTATAACACTGGCATTTCAAATGTTGAAGTTATTAAGGAATTAATGGAGAACCAATAGAAGTCTTTTCAGAAATTACAACACATGACTAAAAAGAGTCACGATGCAAAATCACTACAGGCACTAAATCAGAAATTTCAAGAACAGTTTCAACAGAAGTCTACCAAGCCATATAAATACCAAAAAGTTCAACGTCCTCTGATAGCTTAGAAAATAAAGGACTACCGAAAAGAAGTAATGAGACCGACGATGATATTGATAAACAGTATTTGAAACAATTTAAAACAATTTCTGAAAAAAGCTGACGATGAAAGTGATCTAATAGGTTTAACGTTTATGCGAAATTTGTCCATAAAGAATTTGGTAACAATAGAAAATTTTGAATTTACTACCATATTAAAAACAAAACTACAAGAATCTAGATTATTCTGCAAATTAGTGCCTATTTCTCGAAATGCTTTTAATATATCAAATTATTCACCACATTTGGGAATGCAACATATTTAAGAGTAGAATCAACTTATGTTACCGAATCAATAAGAATTAGATGAAAAAATACCTGGACCCATTCGAAAATAATTATATTTTTTTTCTATCTTTATAAGTAATCAAATGATTGACTAAATAGCATACAAATGGGTTGTTTAATATTTATTATTATAACTCAAAGTGGTGTTCATCCTAATCGTTTCCGTAATCTATCTAAAATTATTAATTGCGCAAGAAGCATTTTTTATAAACTCTTTGATTGATAAAATTTCTCGTATAGAACACGTTCAGCGCGAAATCTATCGACTGATGTGATTTGACTGAATCTGACTTGATTGCGCACGCGACTGAATTAGATTGCTTGTTGCGAAATTACCCTTAGTATACTACTATACATATAAATTATTTATTTGTAATGGTTTATTTTAATATAGCAGATGTATTATAAACAGTATAAGACATCAATTCTGAAAAGGAATAGAAAATATCATCCCGAAAAAATCCATGTAAAGTGCCGATCTGTGCAAAATTGTGTTATGGTGTTGTATGCGGTAAAAAATAACTCATGACATGGGCTCTTATTCTCTCTTAGTAAAAGCAGAACTAAGAATGATATTTTAATTTAGTAGAAGTAATGGTTACGATATATTATAATGTGGAAAACAGGAAAATATTTTCATTGTAAACCAGTGCCTCTTATGAAAACAAAAGGCATATTTCAGGAGTTTTTAAAAAACTAATTTAATTGTCAAGTTATAGATATTATAGGTTATTTCTTTGGCATACTGTATGTTGCTTGAATGCTGCCGTTTTAACTTCGAAATTTGAAATTGTAATTTTAATTAATTCCATTAAATTAAATTTACACTAGTGGTTTCAAAGACACTGTTTTTTTTATTGAATCTATTGATGTGCCATACTCTGTCCAAATAATTAATGTAGGAACTTCCTTAATATTGCGCTCCTACAATTTCATTTAAATTTTGCGTTCTTTCTTTAACTTATCAGCCAGCCGTATTCACCGATTCGTTAACTTATCATTCTTCGTACATTGCGAATCGAAAAAACTGACCAATGGAAGTTCAATATACTGTAAAACAATAATATAGCGAGATTTTGTCGATTTTTATATTTTGTTCAACATGGGAAAACAATGAAACCTTTTTGTCAGACTGAAATTGCAACGATGATGAACATAAAATTCTATTGAAATTAACACAAACTCAGTTCTATAGCTTCTTCGTGTCATCGATCACTTACTATTTATTTAAATAAATCACATGGCATGCATAGAGTATTGCATATATGCATACCTGAATGCTTAAGTATTTTGACAAATACGGATAATACAATCTGAATTACAGGGAAAATATGATACTGAATATAATAAGCATTATTAATACTAATTGATTCAGTTAATTATATTTCTAAAATGAATATAGTAGGCCGTATTGTGTGCCATTAATCAAAATTATTTGCTCCCTTCAATAAACTATATTTATTGCATTTTATTTCAATGCGGTAGAAAATGCGTTAAGTACATTAGGGGTTGTGGTATCTAACAGTCGCAATTTTTTTAGATTTATTGCCAATATTTTGGTTCTAGCTTGATATTCAACCTCAATACTAATATAAGCATCAAGGTGAGTACTTGCGACTAGGCGATTTCTAAACTAAAGAGAAAAAGAAAAGCTAGATGGTTTCTATTTGTTATATCAGCAGATGAATATACTATGGTCGACAAAATTTAAATTAAGTACAGGGATCTTATACTATGCATAAAATGGTCTTGCACATACACACCGATGCCAAATTTGAAACAATATTGAGCGTTAAGCATGTGATGGCTACCACCACACGACTATATGTCTGTGTCTATTTTAAAACGGGGCGCTCTTTCCTACCCTCTGTTTTCCTATATCTAGTTAAATTTTGCCACTTGCAGTCTATAATATAATATTTTCTTTTAATTGTTGCGTCTTTATATTACATATCGATATATGGAAACTCCTGCTTGGCATATTATCACATCGATGATCGAGGATGAAAATCAAGTATCTATGTATGTAAAGTGCAATTGCAATACCAATTAACTCTTGTTATGGCACATCGGCATGCCTATTTTGCTTGAACTTATAGTATATAGTCGTCTGCTTCTCCCTGATACATTTTTTCTTAATTATAGAAATACGCCGAAGCAGTTAGTTACGATAAAGCAATTTTATACTCATAATTCCACGAGATTTGATTTCAGTTAACCATCTCGAGAATTATATTTGTAGCTCAAGTTATACCGTCCGGCGTTTCGAACCAACATTTTCTTTAATAATTAATAAAAGCAAAATCGTTCCGAATGAGAACGTAAGTGATTAGAAATTTAAATATATATGCTTCAATAAAATTGAACCTTACTGTATCATCTCGCCAAACTGCTCGTGAACTTGATATGGGCGTAACAACATCGAAAAGGCTTTCCGTAATAATAAATACGGGGCTCATAATTGTGAAAATTGTTGAAAACCGGTTTATCATCTCATTATTGATTTGGTATTAATGAGATCTTGCTGCAGTGCCCTTTACATGAAATGTCTCTCACGAGTGATAAAAAGAAAGAACCGTGTTTTTATCATCCGTCTTTTTATTATTTTTTTTTACATTTTTGTTCTTTGTATACAAATTTTTGCTTCACCGAATATCTTCCTAAATACCTTTCTCTCCTATACTTCCGCCTTGGTTAGCTCTATCGTATTTAGCGGCCATGTCTCGCTACCATATATAACTATTGGCGCTGTCACCTATAGTTTATTTCTACACTTAAAATCTCTAAAAATAAAAATAAAATAACTACTAAAAACACTTATTAAACTAAATTTGCTTAAATATTATTATTTATATTCACAACTTATTTTCACTATTATATATTTTCACCGTTCGCTTAGGCTTTTCCAGTAGCACTCTCCACAACAACTAACTAACTCTTCGAGGGCGCGGGTATTTATCGCATTTGCTTCTGGAGAAATCTACACATGTCCTTATTTTTCGAGTGAATTCGCACTAGAAATTTCCATTGCGAATCTACCCAGTAGCCATAGCGCCCTCTATGAGCAATTTTATTATCTACGTGATCTTTACTTTGAGGTGGCGCCATCTGATAGAGCAGTAAGAAATTCAAATGAAAAATTTAAAGATAACCGCTACAATATTATTCAACTCTCACCCGTATTTAGTATTCCGACATTATCTCCGTTTATCTCCCTTTTAAAAACTAGCTTTCTTGCGAATATAGTTTGTAAATATGTAAACTCATACCTGTTATTATTATAGAGTTAATAACTTCAGAATACTAAGAGGAAACGTAAGTCAAGAAAAAATGTGTTCAAGTTTCTCTTTGAGAATTTTTTTAAAAATTATTTATCGCAAACTCTTGCCGATTTTTCCATTCAAGACTAACTAGTACAGAGAAAACATTGGGCTTCTAAGATTTTTAATAGGGGAGAACGTTTACGGCTAATTCACCGAACTGTACTGATTAGCACATTATATGGTGTTAACGATGTTAATATAACATGATCGCAAAAGCTGTATTCCGTTCAGCTTTGAGATGTCCTCACGCTTTACGGCGACGATAAACTTTATACTATCTTAGACTGGATTTCCGTTGCGGAGATTATGGTGCGGGCTGTATATTCTATGAACGATATAATAAAGAGATTGGACGGTTCGAACAAGTAATAAAGCAAGACTTATCTTCTCGTTTGCGTTGCCGTTCTTACTGTCGATAAATAAGTTATGTTTGGGTGTGAAATACGTTCAAATTGTGCCATAGCAAATATTGCGATCTCTACAGGACTCTCAATTTTGTATTCGTCTTTTAGCGCTAATTTAATTTTTGTGGAATCTAAGAATTTCAAAATTTAGGAGATTTTTTTTTTTAGTGATGGATATTATTTAACGGATTAATTATATAACACTAATAGTGAAGAAGACGATGAAAATTAATATGTCAGATTTCAACCAGATGACGCAGGATTTAAAAGAGAAAATGAGTCAAATGAGGTAGTGTTGGAAGGATATAATACAGATAACCACAAACAGGACGAGAAAAACGACAACGAACAAATTTGTAACGATTTATAAATTAAGGATTAGACATGGCAAGAACTACCTTACATATTTAAATTGCTTATAAGAGGCGATAACTTACAAACTTGTTTACGAGAGCATTGCCGCAAAAATGAAAAAAAAGAAATGAGTGGCCTTTTTGACGTGAATATGTCAAGATTAACTTTGACAATTTGATATCTAATAAGTGAACTCACCCAACGGAGATATTTGACCTATTAATTTTAAATTTCAAGTTAAATGATTCAAAGATTCTAGTTCAGTTAACTATACTGAAGTATTTTTTTTGAAAAGAAAAAAATGAAATGCGTATCTTAAATAAAAAATTGTGATTTTGAAACAATTGTACACGTTCGTGCTTTTTATGTTTTAACATATATTGTAAAGTTGAAAATGTAAATTTTGCATATACTCTTAAAATTAAACTCTGAACAACTTTCTCGAATAACTTTATAAATATTATGTCATCCAACATCACCTGTTGTTTATTCTACCCTTATTTATAGTCAGCCGAAATAAATTTCAGGGTTCTTAAATATGGGTCTATTCCCCAAAGGAATTAACTATATTTTAACAATACGGATGCTGAATTGAATCAAATTCCTGAGTCAGTGGCTTATGTTTTATTCCTAGCCATAGACATATTTTTCTTTACTTTACGTTTCGATGACTTTACTTCTTTCCATCATTTTCAAAAGACTTATATAATAACTTCGGGACAACCTTAATTTATTTTACAATTCATATTCTTCCTGTTACGTTAAATATTTAATTCTTCAATTAAAAAAAATAATTGAATCGTTAACAATTAATATACATCACAAACATTTAAAAAAACAGATATATGTATCTGCACTAAATGTTTATATACATTGATTAATGTTTGATCAAAATATGTAAAGCAAAAATAAACAAATATATTTATATGACTAAGAATAAAACAGGCCAACTTATGAATTTGATTTAAGTATTAGGAAGTTTGGTCAAGAAACTACAATTTTGAATAAGGATGATCTATCTGTTGCAACATTTATGCCGGTCACTGTATATGCATAGAATTAATCATATTGGAATATGGTGGAATTTATTCAACCCGAGTACAATTATTATTTCGTTATTTGTATCCCTCCATACTTTGGTTACGGTATTTGTAAACTACGTTTCGACTTTCATCCCACTCAAATTTTATCTCTGTAATATAGGTAAATCAAATCGAACTCTTATTCAACTATTTTATTGGATCAGCTCAAGAATCCATAAATTCATTGTTGACCTGCCTAGTATACCGGGTGGTCCATTTATCGTGGCCCCCCTAAAAATTTGGAAGCAGTCAGTTTTATGAAAAAAAGTTTCAAGTAAAAGTTTACTACAAGAAGTGTCCTTATCAGAATGGTTATGCAGTCGTACACCCAAGGAGAACGTTTGAAGGTCATGCGAAGGTCAATTTTTGTTTTTTTAATGGAACATGGCATTTTTTTTCCAAATTCTGAAAAAGGATGTAATTGTGAGTAGAAAAATAGTAAAACTCATGTGGCCTAAAATTAAGATTCAGCGAAATATTCAAGAAAAACAAAATATAAATTGGAAATAATACATGAAAAACATAGTATTTTGAAAGCAATATGAGGACGTATTACAAAATAATTACTAACAGATTGGGAATTAAGGATTAATTTTCAATAATAAGTCATATTTGAAATATCGGATGTAGGCAATTACAAAGGAATTATGGGTATATTATTTCGCTGAATCTTAATTTTAGGCCACATGAGTTTTACTATTTTTCTACTCACAATTACATCCTTTTTCAGAATTTGGAAAAAAAATGCCATGTTCCATTAAAAAAACAAAAATTGACCTTCGCATGACCTTCAAACGTTCTCCTTGGTGTACGACTGCATAACCATCTGATAGACACTTCTTGTAGTAAAACTTTTACTTGAAACTTTTTTTCATAAAACTGACTGCTTCCAAATTTTTAGGGGGGCCACGATAAATGGTCCACCCGGTATAATAGTTAGACGTCTCCAGTTTCGTACAACATATTATCTCTCTCGTTAAGTAAAATTCAGGGCAATTAAATTAATTTTCACCTATAAAATCAATTGATTTATACATTTTCTTTAAAAAAATTGCATTCCCGTTTGCAATGCTCTTAGCTGCCTGAAGGCGTCCTCTTGAGAACGAAACCGTCGGCCTGGAGTGTAAACCAAGATAGATACGGCGAGCCGGCTAAACCTCGATAACCACAAAGATTACACCGACAGAGAGTAAACGGTGAGATGAAGAAAAACTGGGTTCTCCGCAAACCTCAGTAAGAAAAAAGGGTCTCGATTAACTTACCAAAGATTGCAGAACCAGGAACGGGAAATTAATAATTCAAAGAGATTGCGGTAAACTGAAAAGGCTACCCAGCTACCCAAATCGGACCGGAGAGACAAAGCAGTGTAACGTTACTGGTTAACAGTATATGATAGCGTTCCAAGATGTCCCGTTTATTTCTTTAAATGTATAGTCCATCCTGTCATGGCTCACTACCTGTGCTGAAAAAGATGATGCACAATGAGTTAGGAGCATAGCCTATGCCCTCAGGTCTTGAGAGGGAGCAACCCTCTTGCTCTGGAAGAAAAGGTACACAGTCAGTAACAGGAGAGATAATGGATATGCACAGCTTTCGTAACCAATGAGAATTGACAAAAGTTGCTGGTGAAGATTCTCGCCGGTCCAATAGTGAATAATCGACACATCCAAACAAACCTACAAATCTTTGGACCGTTTCGGGATCAATCAAAGGAAACATAATTGACAAGGAAGATATGGAGTCACTGGAGCAGTACAAGAAGGTGACTGTGCAGTTATATTTCGCTCTAATACCTCTAAATGCCAGTCATAAAGAACACTAAGTCTATCCCTCATTTTACTAAAGATCCTTGAAAAGTTGGATAGATATAAAAAAAAAAACAATTCTTAAAGAAACAAAAGCTCGAGTTTGTAAAGGGTCTACTGAGCAATGACAGGAGCAAGACGGTTAAAATAATAGTAGGTGTACTAACTAGTTGCTGTAAACTAAATAGGTATATGCACACTATCGGTTGCCAAAACGAAAAGAACCGTCAATTCATTTTTTATTCCAATGTGATAGCTTGGCAAGGACAAGAGGGACAAGGGTTCGGAAACCTCGAAGCGGAAATGCTACACAAAAGATACGTTCTGAAAAATGGTAAATATAATTAAAAAGACAAAGTGTCTTCTAGGATCAAAGGGATTGCAATAGATCTGAAAAGGTCGAGATGATGCGAGCTCAATAATCCTAATCTAACTTAATATTACTGTATTAAAATACTGTGACGCGCATCTATGTGAATAAAATATTTTTTTCCCAGCAGGGAGGAAAGTGCGCTAATTGCTAAATTATTAGGTATTAAATTTCGATTAAACTATTGTTAAACATTTAAAACGACGCTACTTGACAGTTCTCAAAAAATATTTGACAGATTAAGCCTACCATCTATCATGTCACTCACAGATATGTCTTTATTATTTCTAGACATTTAGTTAAAATTGATTGGCTGGGAAAAAAAATAGTATTGAAACCACGTGAGGGAAGTGCTATTGCAGGTTTTGAGCAATTATAAACCTCGCTTTCGGCTTGGTTTATAATATTTGCCCACGGCATGGAGTAGAGCACTTTCCTCCCTTGGTTTCAAATATACTATTCAAATGTTGTAATAGAGGGCGCTAGCGATACTCCGATGTGATTGCAGTTGGTACAGGTCTCTATACCAACGCGATTGGTTGCGATAAATTTGCTGTTAGAATTCAAACTACTATGTCCACGCATTCTGTTGAAATTTTAGGCGACGTCAAAGACCACATTGTCGATTTCTATTGAAGGCTTTTATGGAGACTCTGGCGACGTCTATTAGATACAAACCGTAGTCCAACCTTTACTACTTATTCGCTTTGCACGGATGTGATTTCTACAAAAGTTCATAAGCTCATGATATCAAATTTTCGGGAAAATAGACAGTGCTTTGATATGATCGACCGTTTTTTTTAAAAATTCTCCGAACACATTGAGAAGGTATTTATGCTCTCTTCTAATGTTTGAAATTTAGCCACTGTTAGTTGCAGTTGCGTCGTTTCTAATGCAAATCTGGTTTAAATGTTGAAAAAATGATCTTTAATGGAATTTATCCGAAGCATGTCAAAATTGTTATTTGTTGAAAGTAAATAACTATATATATCTAACTATGCTTTATAGTCATCCTAGTCTGAGTAAAGAAAATAAACTTGTTTAGCGGACAGTGAAATATTGCTTTCACCGTACTGAGTTTGAAATGTGTAGTAAGCATGAAAACGTAATATTAAAAAATGTTGTAGATAGGTATTTTTCATATCTACCTCGAAAAGGTATACTATACAGAGCCGCATTGCACAAAGTAGAATCGTAATTTTTCAAAACCTAAACGTCGTAACATAGTTCTTATGTTACCTTGTTTAATAACAGTTGTTTGAGATTAATAGGAGAAATAAATTATATTGGAAATTTTCTATGGGGCGTGCCGACTAAGAGTAGATGTTTAAATATTTAAACAATTAAAAATAGTGTATGTAAATCGCAATCGCTATTGATGTAAATTCAAATACTAGGAAGTTGCAGAATATATCAAGTTGTTAACAAATTTATGATTATAGATGCATCTTTAAAACTTAACATAATGATATAAATGTTGGAGTACTCATTATCGCATTATTATTCACATGCTAACGTGATTAAATAATTTTAAAACTGGTCATCCATCGAAAATGTTGCAATCACATCTATCTCCAACTTGATAGATTAACTTTGGAAAGTAAGTAATTCAGATAAAATATATTTGTGCCGCAGAACCACCGTAAACCGATGTTATTTCAAGTTGTGAGGTATAGCGCAATGCAGCGAAATAGGAATTAGATAATTTTTCTTAAAGAGTGATGTACATTTGTCACGGTTGGTTGCCTGATGTTTTTCGCTGTTTTACGAGACGGCAATACTCAAAAAGAAATGACAAATAACTAATTTTTTATTTTAACATACGCCTTCAAATGAATTGTAGTTCAAGGTATATACGAAATTAATCAAACTATTGCATCATGTTATCAATAATCATACGACAAGTCGCATAGTGTAAAGATACGTGGTTAGTAAATAATCTTTTTTTCCTAATATTCCTATCAAACAGCGAATTACAAATTAGTCATTTGCGTTGTTGAGTTCATTTTTAAATCCAACATTTTCTTAAGAATTATCGAAATCGATGCAAAACATACTAATTCAAATTTGTGTGCACTCTTATTGGTATTGCACGGAATAGAACGTGTTCTAATATTTCGTTGCGCCCAATTTTATTGCACGCAATTTTTTTTTGCGTGCAATAAAAATTACATGCAATAAAAATGGCACATGTTCTATTCCATGTATTGCATGTGCAATGCAGGTAAAATTGCACTCAGCTGATCTAAATCCATTGAATGCACATGCGGGTAATTTGTATTCCACGCAATTTTCATTGCAAACTGTAAAGCGGCCTTAGCTGTCGAAACAACCTTGTGAATATTGACTGCTCGTAGCATAACTAGGTTTAAAATTGAAATAGAATATTTTCTTTCTAGTGCTTTCCTGTAATTTTACTTCTAGTGAATTAGTAACCGTAAAATTTTGTTACTTTAATAACGTAATAAGTGAAATAAGAAATCTCCTTTCTGCACCTGTGATGTTAAAATCACACAATTTAAATCACAGTTAAATTTCTGGATTAAAAATAAATCTGTCGAGAATACATTCAACTTGAATTTAAATATATAGAAAATAGTTGGAAAATCAAAAGAATGTCTATCTTGTGATTGTGGAACTGTGCCCTAGCAAAAGGTCTGCACTTCGTGAATATTCGTTCACTTGGAGCTGGCTTGATTTGATTCAACGCATTGTGAAGCGTAATATACCTGAGTTGGTTACGGCAATTAGCTGTGTTAAATCGACTGGCTAATAGCGAATACGTACGGGAACGATTCATGTCGCTACCTGCACATATTTGTATGTATAGGCAAATGCAATGAATAAAATAGTAGATTTCTTTGTCGATATTATTGTTGTGTTTTTCAGCAAAAATGTTGGTTTGAAAGCGATCGTAATAGATACGATTATAGCTAAATATGTATGAATAAATTGAAACGTGTTTGTATCGTTAAGCAAGTAATCGATATAAAAACGATTTTGGCAATATCACTAAAATAAATTAGATTTTTGTAAGTTTTAGGGATTGAGTATTAATTTTAGCAACGACAATACGTAACTTTTAAGGGACGTTGAAGCTGTTGTGGATATACTTATCACTGTCGTCGTTGGACCGGTGTACAATCTAAAATTAGAGGAAATTTTTACACTGATCCGCCATATTTGCATGACAGTAAAATAAATGTAATTTTCATAAATATGAATCTTTGTTTACTGGTTTAAGCAACAAAAATATAGAACTAATAAAAAAAACAACTATTTCTGTAAAGATTCACATAGTTTATTAATTGTAAGTATGACAGCTGTTCGTCAGATAGGTAGTAGCAACTGGTACTAAAGGGCACAAGGACACGTGCCCACCCAAACCAAGATAAACACAGAAAGAAATTCGAATGTAATTTAGTGCATTATTTTATTTTATTATTTTTACGTATTTTTACAACGATGGTATCAAAGTTTACTTCCGCACCACAGACACTAGCGCATATGCGAACGCTCAAAACTATGTTCCGGGGCACTATTTCCAATGTAACCTATTTCGAGTATGCACTTATGCACTCCATATGCACTTATACGGTCGCTTTGGGGCACGCAGTTTCGTGTATCCAGTCTCCAGTTAACGTCTTGCATTCATTGCGACTGCATAGTTTTCAGCGCATACCGCGCATGTGTGATTTCAAAGGTTTGAAATGATGTTTATTATTAATGATGGAATTTAATTGTGTGCAAAAAGCTTTTAAAAAACCTAAACTATTATTTGAGGAAATTCCTGATCTTCAAATACAGAAAAAGATTCTACAGTACTAGTAAATCGTTCTACTTAACCTAAAAGTCAACATTTATTGTTGCATATCAAAGTGAGTTCAAATTACTTACTACAAAATATTCTACTTGGAATAACGTGTACTAGCATATTGCTTACGTTTTATTAAGAATTGCAAGCTCAATATTAACAAGAAATATGGTGAAGAAATATGTATCAGAATTGAATTCAGCAACAGAAATTATAATTCGCATGGTTCAAGAAGAAGCATTTTCAAAAGAAGTACATGAATTAAGAAGAGGAGAAACTCTAAATAGTAAGAGTCAACTTCTTAGTTTAAACCCGTTTTCAGATAAGGTGGGACTAATAAGAGTGGGAGGTAGATTGCAAAATGCTAATATGCTACCCCATGAGAAACATCCTCTACTTTTACATTCTAAACATCATGTAACAAACTTAATTTTCACCCATGAACATATTAGAAATCATCATTGTGTGCCAGAACTTTTATTATCAATTGTATTAACAAGATTTTGGCTTATTTCTGGCAGACAATGTGCAAAATGCGTAGTACGTATATGTCATCAATGTTTTCGATTTAATGCTAAACGTACAGAACATCTTATGGGCAACTTATCCAGCTCTCGCGTTAAGGACTTTGATGAACCATTTGTAATATGTGATGTTGATTATGTATGACCTATTCAAATAAAGGAACATAAACGAAGACGTAAAATTCAAACAACCAAAGGTTACATAGCAATATTTGTTTGTTTTAGTACCAAAGTAGTACACATTAAGCTTGTTAGTGATTTAAGGACAGAGGCCTTTCTCGCAGCCTTGATTTGGTGCTCGAAGAGATATTTTTAAACAAATATACTCAGGCAATGCAACAACCTTTGTTGGAGGTAATCGCAACTAAAAGAAATTTATACATTCTTGAAAACAGAAGTATCATGTATTCAACGCGAGTTAGTGAAATGACAAATAGAATGGAAATTTATACCACCACGAGCACCCACATGGGAGGCTATGGAGCGGCAGTTAAGACAACTAAAAGACATTTCTATAAGGTTACACAAAATCTTACACTTATATTTGAAGGATGCAGCACTCTTCTAGCAGAAATCGAATCAATTTTTAATTGTAGACCATTAGTACCTTTAGCCTCAAATCCCAACGATTACTCTGCACTCACACCATCAGACTTTCTTATTGGACATGTACCCCTAGAACCTATTGATCATTTAAATGCAAGTGGACCTGGCAATGGAATATCACGTTGACAACATTTGAAAACTGTAAAATATCACTTTTAGAAGAGATGGCGTCAAGAATACTTGCAGCATTTCCAACAACGCAACAAATGGAAAACAAATACCCCCAACTTGACGGTGGGGACCTTAGTTTTGCTAATGGAAGATGAGACTCCTCTTCTACGGTGTCCAATGGCGACGCATAGCTGAAACCTACCCAGGGCAAGACGGTGTTGTAAGAGTTGTATTAGTTGGTACTCCTCATGGTATCTACAAACGACCTACAAGAAAAGTGTGTGTATTACCAAGTGATTTAGAATCTTAGCAGAAAAGAAGAATAATGCAACGGACAATTATTGTTATTTAGGTTTTACTATTTGTAATATATTATACTTATCATGGCTACATTGTATTTAATTAAGTTTAGAATGCCCTATTCTTTCAAGATGGGCGGTATGTTAAGGTATTAACTATAGCAACCCTGTAAAAAAAAAACACAGTAATAAACAAACATACACATCTAACTGTCATGTCAGTTAACTTACCTTACAAAAAATGTAAATTTCAAAGAATCAAATAGTTGTAGCACAGTACAAAAACGAAGCATAAGAGATAAATAATATATCATAAACACCGCTTTTTCTTTCAACGTGCTTGCAATCGTTCCTACCGCAAACAGAAGATTGGTTCTCCAGTACAAGAACGTCTCTGTGTATTCATATAAACAGAATACGGATAGCTCAAAGCTGTTACTTTAGATACAACTATAAAAATATGTGAGCCGCCTGCAGAATCTCCTACACCGTAATTTTATCAATAATTACTGAAACAGAAAATCGCGATTTTACAAAATTAAGTGCAGGAGCTATTACTTCGTACACATCAATCATCTATGATTTAAATATTGTACTAAACTTTAGCTTAATTTTCCGGTCGTTAAGCTTTATTGCAATTTCCTGTGGGGTAGTTTCGCGTTAATATTTCCTATCCCTTGGGCATCGACATAACCTAAGTCCACAATGTTTTAACAATGAGACATGATGAAATCACGAACTAACATGGCAACTTATCTTGAACTAAATATTCACAAATAAGTAACTTTATTCCGGTGTACTGTTAGTTTGTTAAGTAATAGAACTATATACTCTAAAACCCTAAACCGGGCGAACACAAAAGAGAAACGAAAAGGAAAAGTGAATGACGGGGCAAATAAATTAGTCACACTTGGTATCCTCAAGGTTTTTCATTGATTTTGGTACTCCTTCAGCTTGACTAAGTCGCAAGTAAACAAACTTCATCAATCAATAGATACACAAAATCTAAGTAGTGCGGGAAATAGCAGGTAGCTTGCCAGGACTTAAAAATAAGACAGACTAACTAGAATAATTATAACTTTGTTAATTATTTCATTTATTTCTCTTGAGAAATGTGACAAAAATATACTGTAAAAGGTAATGTGAATGCAATCCAAATTTATTCCTGGAGAGTATAATGTTGAAAGGCAAGGGTAGTAAGACACTATCCAATCGGGAAGGATATACTCTGAGCTTATCCAAAAAAGTCTTCAGTTCTGATATTTCCTAGAGAATGAACATTTCAACAATAATAGAGCCAATTTTAAGATTGGCTGTGTGATTTATGAAAAAAATACTTTCATTTCCAAGTTCCCCAGAGTACCGTCACAAAGTGTTGAGATTAATTTTCTTTTTTAGTAATGCAAGGCAGCAGCGGAAAAAAGAAAACAATACAAAAACGGTATTAATACTAATACTACTATAATTAAATTTCATATTTTAAAGTTCCGATATTTCCGAAAAGGTTTGAAAATTAAGCTTTGATGAAATTAACAAAGAGTTTGTATAAAAATTGTTTATAAGTGACAAAAATCAAAAATTGCTCTCTTATATTGTGTAACTAGTTAGATGGCACCTGATCACATTTGCAGAGAAGTATGTTCAATTAAATTTTATACAACTCTAACTCGCAGGAAATGACGAAGAAAGCGCTCGGAAATTTGTCAGTTTAAACAAACGTGCTATTAATTTCGCAAGAGATAATTGACCTCCACGTCTGCACGGGGGGTAGCAGATGCAAACAGCGAGAGAGCTCTTTTCATTTCACAAAACATGTTTTCCATTATCTCGTCGTATACTTTATATATCTTAATTCAACCTAACCGGGAATAGAGCGCCAAGGAGACATCATTCCTCTTAAACCTTGTCTGCTTATCCCTCTGCGTGTAAGTGAAATATGAAAAGATTTAATCTCTGCTTCTATAGGTAGCATCACTGTTATCTCTTGCAATTCTGTACCGAATTTATGACATTTCCGACGGCAATCATTTATACAAAACGCAAAATGTGATTTGTAATGCCGGTTGTAGGGAGTAGCTGCATTTTTAGTGCTATAATGAATGTTCTTTTAATAACGCCCGATTTACTCATATATGGGAAATATAGGAATAAGAATTTTACCTTAATCGTTAAATGAATTCTCTTGAAGTACATGTTCTTATAACAGCTAATATTTGTTAATTTTGCTATCTAGTGTAGTTTATGTAACTAAACAAAATGAAATTATAATAAACACAGCAATGATTAGTTTAATTATAGAGCTACAGACATTTTTTTGGAATGGAGTAGGGAAAGTCATCCCTATTTCCCTACATTTCCGGATGCATTTATGCAGGAAGGTGTACGCTAATTCCCTAGAACTGAAGCAAAACTATAATCTAACTTTTTTAAAAAACAATCTTACTGATTTTAACGGCACCTAGTACAAAAATAAGATAAAAAAAAATAAATCAATTCGATTACTGAATTTGTAAGCGTTCAGCAATGATTTGTGAATTTTTCTGCAGATACAGTTGTAACACGAAAATCACAAAACATGTTATTTACGAAACAACTATACACTTGCCAATACGGAAGACTCGACCATCAGGGCAATTATACAAATATGCTCGAAATATAGACATTCAATTAACTCTGGATTTACATTCATTTTAAAACATGAATGCACAAAGCTAATTAATTTGTACTTTGAACTAAATATTAACTCATGGCAGATTGGAAATTTTACCATTTTCTATTGATATTCCTAACAATGGTCTTTGATTAGGCAACTAATTACACATATCATTGCAATTGTATAATATTTGATTTAGGAAGAATGAATTGTTATGAACTAACCATAAAAATAGTATGACATCTGTTATTGAAATAAAATAGCACTTTGTACTCTAATTACGTATACCTACTATAAACAACAACAAAGCTATCCTAATTTCATGTAGAAGTAGTTAACACCAATTCCACAAACTTTGTTTTTTTACCAGACCCGAAACATGCTGCATATTAACTTTTAACCAAATTGGTCGAATCTACTTTGAATGCAGTTTTAGGCCTGTTTCAGACGAGGCGGTTCAGTTAATTCAACTAAGTTGCCTGGTTTACTATCAACTAGTTGATTGTCATTGAAGGCCTATTGAAGCCGCCGAAGCACACAGGTTGACTCCGTATAAAAGGGTTCATATCAATATGCTCCTTGATAACCGTCCGTTCAACTTAAGCCTTAGGCTTCTTTCAGACGAGGCGATTAGTTGATTCCACTATTTGGGTCTAGCTATAGGAAAAAGTTGGTGTACTGTCATGTGGTTAAGTCGACCCTCCTATATGGTGCGCCGATATGGTACAAGTGGGCACAGAAAGCTACCTACGAACAGAGACTAACAAAAGCTCAAAGAAAGTTCCTGGTGAGAGCTACCAGCGCTTATCGGACCGTATCGTCACATGAGCTACAAGTTATCCTGGGGGTCCCACGACTGCTGGTGGAAGAGCGAAGAAACCTATACTGCAATTACACGGCCGAAATAAGAATAACTAAGCAGACAGCTAGACCCAACACATTGCAGGAATAGCAGAACAACTGGAGCACGAATGTGAGAGCAGCGCAATGGACCAGAGAATTGATTCCGCGAATAGTTGAATGGGTCAGGTGCGAACACCGTCGTATTGGTTATCATCTCACTCAGGCGCTTACCGGCCATGGCAGCTTTAAAAGCTATACGAAACGAATAGGCAAAACGAATGACGACCTGTGCAGATACTGCCGTGAAGTGGACACAGCGCGACACACACTTTTTGAATGCCTAAGATAGGAAGGAGAGAGACGGGCAACAAACGCCAAGTTGGGCACATCTTTATCTCCCGTTAAAATGATTGCCCTTATGATCAGAGATCCAGTAACCTGAGACTATATCAACAAATATTTCAACGACATTATGATGACTAAAGAGGCAGATAGATGAAAGAGGGTCATAGATGACAGAATGAAACGGACTGTCCGCCGAGCAAAAGGGGTGGTTTTAGTGGGTACACGGACTCTAGAAAGCTCCGGAATTCCACACATCCGGGGTTTCCCCCAGGTTTCCACCCGACAAAAAAACTTTAAATTTATGTTGTGTAGAAAGAAGCAGCTACCTGAAGACGATACGGCTGTCGGAAGGTCTGGGACTTCTTTCCAGAACCTCCCAGGGTAAGGCTTTTGCCATGGTTTTCTCTTACTCCTTGGCTATTATCCATATTATCCATATCCATAAGTATATTATATATATAATCAAAGTCCTTGGCGAATGCTGGACGAAAGTCGTTCCATCGGGGCATATAATAACAACTGATAGCTAACTGATTTACAGTAGACTCGCGATTCTGTGAACTAGTCACTTTTTTTGTTGTTTACTTATTTCAGCTTTTTATATAAATCAGTAATCACATAATTGCGAGGCTATTGTATCATATATACTTTTTTTTTAGTATTAATCATAGGGAAATTATTAACTTAGACTAGGAACATTTTAGTTGTTATGGAGTCCATAACAGTATTAAGAATAGATAGCCTCGTGTAGTATCTTTAGTTGGAGCACGGGGTTAGGATGATTTATAATTATTTATCTTTTCATAAATAAAGTGTATACGCTTCCGTGTGCTGCACTGTAGTTCACGACAACCTTAATTTCACAAACGTTTCAAAAACGATCAAATACTCCTCTACACACTTCTTTCTATAAAACTATATTTATTATACATACTTTTTTTCCGTGATATAAAAATTCAACGCATTTGTTGCTAGTCATCTGCCTCCTAATCATCATTACGGTCCCGAAAAAAAAAGAAACGGGTACCGCAATTGACCAAAGGGAAATTCGAATACGCCGCTCCTCACACTAGTCGAAACCTTTTAGGGCGTTCGGCTACTACAAAAGCAGTAATATAAATAATAATAATAATTTATAGTTAGTTTTGTCTTCAATGAAAGGCTATATATTTATATAAGTTTATATAAGTTGTCCCTCCTAGCTAAAAATTAGAGGAATTTATCTGTTGCCTCCGGTAGCTTATCGACCATCAGTTTGAGAAACGTTGAAAATATACATAGAGCGGCTGAGCAGTGTACAGATATCTTACTTAAAAAGTTTCTTACATTTCAAGTTAGCACAGTCACACATCGTTATATCACAAACTATTGCAGGATAACCACGGTATCCCCTCCGCTAGATTCATTGATGAAGTGTAATTTTACGTCAGGGGAAACTAATTCTAATAATCCAGTATTCCTTCTTCATATAAAGACAAGGGTCGTAACCGCGGCATTATCCTCCATTCTAGTAAACCCGGCAGTGACCTTTAATTTACTGCCATTTCTGGTTTCGAACATGAAACAATGATTTAATTGTGAATATATAAACGTGCGTTCTGACTTACAATCCAGGGACGTAGCCACCTTTATGCTACCTTCTGCTGGACTCCTGAGTTCAACAGTTTTTCATATATAAATCTTTCACGCAGATTGAACTGAAACTAGAAACAGGATTACTGAAGATAACATATTTTTCAGTTATAATTAGTACACGGACATATATGTTCTGGTAAGCGAGGAAAAGAAAAACTCAGTGACGTTGCGCGTATGCAGTATATACATAGATACTTTCATACGTATCTATATATACTGTAATGTAGCACACAGCCCGGATAAAAAAAAATAATTTTTAGATATAATACTTTAATTAAATAATTAAAATCCAATTTTACAATTTTGACATCCCAGTGTCATCTATATTCATTAGTGATAAATCATAAGTGCGCCATCTTTAATGCCAGATGGCATGCGGGGAAGAATTTCTGATTACAATGGCCTAGAGGACGGATGGTAAAAGAATTACGAATTGGAAGATACCCCCCTTAATTTTTAGTATAACCGGAGGCGCTATGGGAGGCTGTTGCTCAATGTCCTCTACGCCAATATCCAATGTTAAACTAGGTAATTTACCTGAAATTGTATGTACGAGATTCTGGTACATAAATTATAATCAGCTTTGTTCGATAAAGAAAATATTTAAGTGAAAACAAATGTAGTTTTATTTAATAAATGGTTCTAAAGTAAATAGCCGTGCCGTAGAATATAAAATATCTCAGGTAAGTAAAATGAGTTCGCCTATTACGTTTTTAATTAGTAATTCCAAGTTTTGCATTATAAATTCATTATAGAATTATAAATACGTTTAATATTAAATTTCAAAATTCCCGGTCTACCTTAACTTTGTACCTATGTGATTCTATGCGTAAATGACGGGTGAATCAGCATATGCAACATTTGATGATAAAAATTGCTGGGTATTCGGTCTCGTGTCGTGAATACATGATAACTAGTAAAATTCATAAGTGCCACCTTATAAATATTTTTCCACTAATTGTCACAAAATGGTTGGCGGTCGTATACAAAAACTTCTAACCCAAAAATACGTAACATAACGAAATAAAATTTCTTATAAGTATATTAAAATTTACATAAGAATTAAAATCATTTTTTTTTAACGTTTATTTCTAGGTGGATATGGGCGCAGAATATCTTTGAAGGGAGCATATCGGCAGACACCGCCCATCAGTTCTCTAATGAAACTTTGAATGGGGCCCTGATACTTCGAATTACGGAGAAAGGCTTAGACAGGAACATAAATCGGGTATATCGTCGTTCGAAGAAAATTACCCAATGGTTATATAGGTAAATTATGGATAAAGTACTAATATGATAAACTTTGTTTAAAATTAACCATCATTTTAGGTTGGAATTTGAAATAAATACTATTTTATCAAAATAGCCGTTAAAATGTATAAAATTACCCGACACACGTCCGTCTCTCACGAAGGTTGGCTAGTGAATGCATTCGAAATGAAACTGTCTAACAAACAACGATTGCGATTGTCTTCGCAAGAGTGCAACCGCATAAAAGCCCGTTAATTTCACTGATGTGAGGGGAATATTGAATGTTTGACATATGAGAATGCCCATGTGATCAAATGGAACTATGAAATGTTTAAATTAAATTAAAATAAATAATTATTGCAAAATTCTGGAATCACCTTACGTTATTATAAAACAAAGGTGTACTCATAAAAAATACTTTGAAAAATTTTAAACACTCAACACAATTAACAATTTAAACAATATTTACTGTACAGGGAGTATGCAACTTCGCATACACATCAATTTTTGACCAAACCGAATCCCAACAATTTTCTCTATCTTCTTGTTGACGTATCAATGAACTCGGATTACAAATATATCTAAAAACATTATTAAACTAAATTTAATCGAAATAAATACACTGTAAAGAAAAATAAAATTGTTTTTTTCGAATTAAACTCTATCCAAGTTTGATCTGTCAAAATCTGTTGTAAATATTTATAATTGATATTGTAGTATTTGATTTTGATGTGTAGGTATCTCACTACTGATAATCTTTATCTACTGAAAAGAACATTCTGGAGGAAAATGCCCTTGAATGACTTGCCAAAAAATGCAGAGGTCTTTACATCACCTGGATCGTCTACTGTATACTGAGATATTTTATATGAGAGAATATTATTAGGTTCTCTATTCATATGTAAAGAACTTTATTAACAGAAAAAAATCTGAAACCTATATATAATTTTAATTTATAATCGTAGTTAAAAGTTCTGAAAACTTATTAAATTACAATGAAAAGTAGCAATAATATAATTTAATGAAGAGAGCTTTTACGTGTTTAACCTTGATTGGATTTATTAAGATTTATACATTTTTTGGTGATCATTTAAATTTAACGGGCTGCTGGATTCAATAAATTTATCATCTTTTTCAAAAGCATTGTTGTGGAAAACGACAATGTTTGGTATTAATAATATGTAAGTTATTTCTAATCAATGACCACGTTTCTTTGTTTTCTTATTTTAAATAGTTAATGACATCTTTATTCCTGCTTGTATTCTCTTTTTTTAATAGAAGGAATAAAAAATATCACTATTGCCTATTTAAATAAATAATACAACTAAGTATATATTTTATCTTGTTTGATGCCTAAAACGTATTGAAAATGTTATAAATCATTTTAGCAATTCTTACTTTTCAATGAAATTGGAAAATGAACGGAAATATCTGAGTGCTACAAAATACGAATAAACAGATACGTCAGAGAACGCCGCCAACGCGTAGAATATTGCGAAATAACAGCTGCGTTGTGGTCCGTGTCGAACAAGCAACTTAAAGAATGTGTATGCCATTGCTCCCCATTGAAATATTCCGCGTGATTTACGGCGGCATGTACTTTTTATACGCTGGGTGTGTTAATCCTACCCGATGAAAACTATTATAGGATTATACGGGCAATCCGATAACTTTTTATCGAAATCCGTATGTGCATGTGTTTGCTCGGAACGAAGAGCTCCTTACTCTGATCATACTGGCATGCATCAGGGCGCCTTATCAAAAGTTTGCCAATTCTTCCACGTTTTTCGTATTTGGTCGCAAACAAAATTAGGCCATGGGACTAGGATATGTTGATGAATTTTATGATGACCTTGACCCTACCAAAAGCTGAGTGTGGCGCTTATATTTATAGCAGAAATAGACTTCTATCTAAAGAAATATACAAGAGTAGCTATTGTGCTACTATGATATAGCACACATACCGGTATAAAAAATAATAAAGACAACACCCTATTTAAGTTAAATGTTAGTTATAATCATCATGTATCAATGCTCTTGATTGACTTTGTACTATAAAGACTTTGTACTGATTATTGTAGGTAAATTGCGTGTAAAATATTGATATAATCAATTGGCAAATGGATTTATGAAATGTATAAATTAAATTAAAAAAAAAATAATCACTGCAAAATTATGGAATCAACTTAATTTCACATAAGACAAAGGTAGGTGTGTACATAGCATAAAAAAACTTTTGAAAAATTACAATACATATTCCAGACTACATTTAAACAAATAACAATTTAAAAATGTAACTGTACATTGAGTATGTAAATCTATATAAACGTCAATTTCAGATAAAACCAAATTCCAACAATTCTTCCTATCTTCTAATGTTGACATATCAATGAGATTAGATTAAAAATATCCTATTAAACTAAATTTATGCCCTTTCGAACTAAATTCGATCTGTAGCTAATGATCAACTTTATTTCCTGAAGGGAAAATTATAAAGAATGGTACCATTGACCAAATTGGAAGCTGCAGAAAATGTTCTACACTTAATCATCATACATCTTAAACTTACATATTAAAGGACATCGTAATGCAGCTGATTTACAATAAATTTAGCCAAATTTTCCTTATACAAAAGTGAATACTTCTCGAGATACCTTTTTTGAATTTTCTTCAAAATTCACCACTTATTCGTATTCATATTTCAAATAAAGAAAACAATAAACCTTTATTTCAATTTTTCAGTTTTTCTTACTAAAAGATACGTTAACACACATTACGTATAAAAAATTGTGCCAAATACTTCAAAGTAAGTAAGTAAAAATAGAGAAGGTAAAACGTCCACTTATTAAGAAAAGATTGAAATAATCTTTACGAACCCAAACGTATTAATCCGAACACAGTATGCCGACATAGAAGATGGACATGTCGAGGATTTTGTGGACTGATAAGTCTAAACTGCTAGAGAGGTGATAACCAATGTACACAATTTACATCATGGGTTAGACGAAAATCCACAAATCCATTTCATCCAAGATTTACAAGTAAAAATAGAAAAAAGGCAATATCTCGAAAACTATTTACCTTTGCATAAGGAAAATTTGGCTAAATCTATTGTTATTCGCCTGTACTACCGCGTCTTTTATGTAGATTTAAGTGCCAGTCATCTGTATATATTATTGTGATTTCTATAATAGATTTGCCTGGCTAAAGTTTTAAAAAAATAATTAAAACTTCTAATAAATCCTCACTTTTTTTACAGTACCTACTTTTATATATTTAATGAATACACACAATACAATCCAAGTTCACATAGATGGTAAACTTCGTGTATATATGCCCGCTTATATCTAGAGTTTTCACACTCCAGATCATGCGCACTAGCGATCTCCCTCTTATGACAATGAGTAGTTATATCTTATTATTTTTCCAGTTGGTGAAATCTCTTGCCGCAGGTGGCTGTACAACTGGTATCTCCTAAATCCCTACTTGTATTTATCATGTTTCACTTCGTTAAATATTGAATTTATAGTTTAATTTTTAATATTCAGATTTATCAAATGAGCTTTATTAATAAAAACAGTGGGAATTCGTGTAAATTATAACAACATGTAATAATTGATTTAACAACGGTTTGAGATCAAACAGTATAAAAGTATGAGAACTCCTACCCAAGGTGAGTATACTTATTTGGACAGTCTAAATCAAATATTAACTAGTATCTAGTATATCTTTTGGATTCTTAAATTCTCAAAATAACTTTTAAATATCCCGCTATCATAGTCTAAGAGAAAGAACTATACATATTAAAATTTCAATTTCAACTGTCATTTTGCAAATATAAAAACTAACATCAAAATGTTCGAAATGTTAAATATTCATTTACATAAAAATTTAAACAGTGCTTTGACCAGATACCTCGAATATCAGCTTGCACAAATTCCAGAGTACTTCAGAATGGCGTTTCCTCGCAGTGACAATCCAGAGATGTTGCAGAAAAGTTCCACATCAGTCAAAACAACACCGATATTAGAAAAATCCAGGCAAAAATCTTCTTCACAGCATCCAAAGTATATAATTATATTTGAAACAGCAGAGACATGTATGATACCATATGGGAAAATGTACCAAGCTATATTAATAGATACAGCAAATTTCTTACAACGTTGAACAATCTTGACGTTTCTTCTATATATTTTTAGACCGTAGGTAATTACGTTGATTTACAAAGAAGAGCCCCTTCGATATCGAATATACCGCAGGAATATGATTTAATTCATTTAACTTGATGAAAAATAAAACAGTTTTCGAAGATTTTTTACCAACAAACTTCCGTCTCCATTGACCCAGCTCATTTATTTTATACGAATTACATTGAGTCTCTACCCCTTTGAAATAAAGTCGAATCCTTAGGAATACCAGAATGTCATACAGTTGCCAGACGATAAATTTATATATTCATTTTCCACGACTACTATGGGAATTAACCAAATCATGCTGAACTTACAAACAGGTGTGCACACAAAATAATAATTACATTTACAATGGTAGCAGGAAGTACATTAAGTACAAGTTTTACTCGCAAGTTACTTACAATGTAGGTTTCCAGTAAGAATAATTCATTTTAATGTTATTTTCTTGCTACATGGTAAGTAACTATTACTTTTTCTTGCGAAGTAAAAGCTATACTTAATTTATTTCTTGCTGTTTGTGGCATTTCCTGATGAAGTTATTGAATTATAACGAAATATTGAGAATGAATAATTGAGTTTTTAAAAAAACAAACTGCCAACACTTCTAACAAGTTTGATAATTTTGAAAAGTGATACATATATACACATCTCAAATGTAGGGTCAAAAGTTCCATTAACTAATATAAACAAGTAGGTTAGTTGACTTTTATTCAAACGTGAATGCACTTATGTTATTATTTCAGATATTAATTTTTAAATATACTCCGAAATGCACAAGTTCAACTCTATTGAAGTATGAATTGCCGCATGAAGAGATGTAACCCCTTAAAAATAGACTAAACTGTACCAATTTAAATACATTAATTTATAGTTTTAGAGTTACTAACCGCTACAAATTACGTAGCTGAACTTCTCGTAGCGATAACATTATGATATCTAAGTCTTATTTCAAAATATTAATAATTTTTTAAAACAAACCGATCAACCCTAAAATTTATTTGGATACGTGAAAGAAAGGATACTTTGTGCGTTGTCCTGATCTTGCCAGGTGCGACATTAACGTAAAAACTTGGAAAAGCTCTGGAATTATCACATTACAACGTTTTATTATATTAAGTGAATATGTGAGATATCACAAACTTGTTTTCAAATTTTCTTCCAATCGCTCATTTCAAATTACTTATAGTGTTTTTTCCATTATGTTATTTTTCATATTTTTGCTACTACAAACACATGCAAACTGGCCTATATAACGTCAATATATTTTTTTAATATTCATATTTGCGGTCGTGAGTTTACTACTACTCATAATCCTCCTTATTGTCTTCACTGAAACAAAGTATTGATACTTTGTTAGAATTTACGCTGAGGTATTCCCGAGTCCAGTTTTAATTATGTATTTTTGCATAAGGCAGCAGTGAAAATTATGGACGCATTTTATACTCATTTGCATATGTATCATGAAACTTATTACTTTACTACTTCATAAACTGTTATTTCAAAAACTCTTACAAGCATCAATTGTTCGCAGACAACAAATTTTGTACCATGGAAATTTTACTAATGTTAATAGTTCTCAAAGTTTTAATAAACTTGTTATAATGATGTCACCTTTAATAAGAGTTACTGAAACTTTTAATAAACAGCATCTAGTGAACTAATTTGTTATCCATTTAGTCATATGCGCAATTATTTGAAGGAACGAGAAAACCTCGTTGGCTTAAAGAAACCTAGAAGCTTCGTCGTACTTCTGAATGCAAAAAATTTAGAAAAAAAAATAGTGCGGAATGACTACAAGAATGCTATCTGGCGACAAAAGAAGTAAAGGGGATACACTGAATTTCATTTATTTACTAAATATCGCAAAAATAGATGTAAAGCGGCTTTTTTCAAATGTCTCTGCCTTTGATAAGAGTCACCCTGGGAAAATCCCCCTGGAATCCGTATTTGGAAAAGACCACCCACAAGGCGAGCTGTTCTCATTTGACATGCGAAGACTGTGGGAATCCTGGGCTCTCTCAAAAGTTTCATCTGCGTCACGTGAGGTAGTAAGTCCGACATACCTATGACAATAGCTTGGTGCAAAAAGCGCAACAGGCCAGAGCGAGCAAACATACTCCATCAAAGAACGCAGTGTATTGGCACTAAAAAGCTCTACTTACTTGTATATTTGTAGAAAGGGAGGCCGGATTTCAGCATTCACCTATGATAATAAGAATCATCGCCACACTAGTTGTGAATTGGTTACTTCAACGACTGGTAGGAATGCTTTCGACATATGTGTGCTCTATCAATGATTGATCATACTTTACCATTCTTTACAATAGAAAAAGTGGAGATGAACGAAAAATATCGAAATGGGGAAGCAATACCTTGCAAAAAGGGTGCTGCGAAGCAATTTACCGGACCGAAACTGCTATTGGCACTGCACCTACGGTAGCAAGAGCAATCAGTTTGGCAAATAGTTAGAAGTTGCCCATACTGACAATAATCCTGGTTGGCGAATAGTGTATCACCAAACGTTTTCTTTTTTTACAGCAACTGTAACCCGAGAGCCTTACACGAAATCGCACTCTCGATGAATTGAAGCCGACTCTGTTTAGAAGACGAGGAGACTACCCGTTTCAGTGGGCGATTAGTTATTCCACAGTTGATGGCGTTGCTAAAGAGTAAACTGATTGTAGCAAATATGGGCCGCCTGAAACTTCGCGCGGGTCAACTTGTCGCTCGGCGACTTCCTAGGTCTTCAATACAACACTAGTTGGGAGTAACCAGGCAATTGTTGAATCAACCAAAGCTCGTTTGAAAGAGCCTTAAGCAATTCTGCCGTGTCCTGCCGTAAAAGGATCAGGCGAGTTTGGAGTGACTGAACGCTTCTTTAGAAGATTGAAGCATTTCATCAGCAAGATAGTGATACCTTAGGCTTAAGTTTGTCGATGAACTTGAGATAACATCCGATCTACAAAACCCCTGGGAAACGGTTGTTTCATGTCTAACCAGATATTCATTATTTTTTTTTCAACATTCTTGACCACAATATGTCAAAAATATCACAACTGTGGCATTGATGTGATGACACTAATTTTAAACGCCTTACTACAAAGTCACTACAACTGTCACATGTTATAGTAGAGACACATTTCACAGTAACATGAACAAACAATGAAGGGTAGAGGATGAAAGCTTTGCTACTGAAACGTGCTCTAGTGTAGTGACATTGTGGTAAGATATTTTAAAGTGTGTACCTACATATAATAAAATATTACATATTGTAACGTGTCGTTACATGGAAAATTGACTTCTGTATATATTTTTGATTTAACAATTTCTTTATCATAAATTTTTGTTTGTCATCAATTTTCCCTGATACGCTCGTTACACCCCGCATTTATTTTCGTTAATTTGATTTCGCCGGCAAGCGTCATAGTTTTAATTATTGGAGTATCGCGTCCCCTCCACGCGGCGCACATTGTATTACGCACGCTATTTCCCCACGCGCTCGTGTTGGCTTTACGCATGCTCGAATCCCGGCTTGTCTATTTAAACGTGCATCAACCGAATTCGTGGCAGACTCCGTAGCCTCCGCCGATCCCCGAACCTTCCCTAACTGTAATCTGTTGTCGTTCTTAGGAGTGATACGTTTACAGTGCATTTCCCGTTCTCGCAGAGTTATGATGTGCTGTCGTCCGTAAAGGGTGACGCGGTTATAACCATTTACGAATCCGCAAGACTGTAATCTGTTGTCGTTCTTAGGAGTGATACGTTACAGGTGCATTTCCCGTTCTTCGCAGGGTTATGATGTGCTGTCGTCCGTAAGGGTGACGCGGTTATAACCATTTACCGAATTCCGCAAGACTGTAATCTGTTGTCGTTCTTAGGAGTGATACGTTTACAGTGTGTTTCCCGTTCTTGCAAGGTTATGATATGCTGTCGTCCGTAAAGGGTGACGCGGTTATAACCATTTACCGGATCCGCAAGACTGTACTTTGTTGTCGTTCTTAGGAGTGATACGTTTACAGTCCTTCCGCCCCGCGAATTAATAGTTTACGCCGTGAGATCGCCCTTTATTATTTGTCGCACGCTCGTATTTTTGTTAAGCCGCCTACCCTGTATATGGTCAATGTGAGAATTATCGTAGACGAATTCCTGCCGTAAATGACCTATATTTCATTCTTAACGTTTAATCCGCTGAGCGTCATGAATTAAGCGAGAACCCCGGTACATATATTTATATTTCTGCATTTATTTCCCGTGCCTTCGCGGCAAATTGACCGAAGGCTCCGTCGGCCAAAACTAATATTTCTCCGTGATTGTTTACTATTTATATATTCATATTCGTTAGTATTATATGTTAAATATTGTTCATGATTATTTGCTTACCTGTATATATACTTTTTACACACTCTTTTTTTGTCGTGTTGTTTATTTGGAGAATAAAACTACGAAACCAAGCATTTGTTTCACTGGATATATCATATTTGTTGCGTACTACAAGCCAGAACCCTGGATAATCACTCACGCACTGAAGCTACTTCATTTAGGGTTATTTTAATAATTGTACGACGTATTAGTACGGCGACATAACAAATATCTTCGCGCGCAATTTGCGATCGCACAGCTGACTGCGATCTTCGCCAGCGCCGCTACGTGAGAAGCAAGAATTACGAGGACGCTGTTACAGGGTCATTCATAAAGTTTTCATGAGCGAAAAGGTAAACGCGCGAAAGATTATCTTTTAAGAAAGCCAAAGTTATATCATATTAGAGAGAAACATCACACATAGAAAGAAACGTCGTTACAATTTGGCCGCCCGAGCAGGGACGAGATTTAAATCATTTTTCACTGTCAAGTCAAGAGTTTTGTTCCCAAATTTGTCAAGGAAACCGTTTACATCGTTGTGGTCCCCGAGAAGTTTTATTTGTTACCACAGAGTACCGACCGAAATTACCGTTCACAGGAAGTCTCTTTCACGACAAAATCAAGTAAATTTCTAGAGCAACATGGCTGAGGCTGAGGAAACAGTACCGCCACCGGAAGCAGTACAGCAAACAACATCATGGGTGTATAAACTCCCAAAGCCTAATCTCGAAGCGATTTTGAAAGGAGTAGGCTTGGAAACTGCCGGAACGTTAGACGAGTTACGACGTCGGTTTGTAACTTACCTGCGAAGCCGTGGTGACTTATTGCGCCACGGGCAATCAAGCCGCCGATGACCCGCCTGCAGAAGGTAATGTTCCTGTATCCGCGGCACAGATATGCGACAGGGTAAGAAAATGGGGTACGCAATTCAATGGTGACGGTGACGCTATTTCTTTCCTGGAGAGGATCGAAGAATTACAATCCTCTTACGAAATGTCCGACAGGGAAATGCTTATCGCGTTGCCGGAACTTTTCCGCGGCAAAGCATTGTTATGGTATAGGAACGGCCGTGAGTTGTGGGCAACGTGGAAGGATTTCTTAGACGATTTCAAGTTGCAGTATTTGCCGTCCCGTTACGATTACATGATTGAGGAGGAAGTGCGCGCCAGGCATCAAAGACCGCGAGAGCTATTTAAAGATTTCGCGACCGCAATTTTAACCCTGATACGCAGAGGAAAGAGAATGACGGAGAGAGAGAGGCTAGAACGGGTATACAACAGCATGGACCCCGAATACAAGTTGTATATCCGACGCGACAGTGTTTTTACACTGCAAGAATTGTACAAGCAAGCAGCCGAATATGAAGCTATCCGTACCGAGCAAACCCGCAACGGAAAGCTGATCAAAGGTTCGTGCGAAGCCGTCAACGTCTGATTCAGTAGACGTGATGCCGCGATTCCGATGGCAAAAGCTACGTCGCCAAGACCCGCCCGAAGAGATACCGAAGGTGATACCTCTCAGGGAAAGTTGTCGCATCCGGAGCGACGATGTTGGCGATGTGGTAAAGAGGGTCACAGCCGCATAGGATGCCGAAACAAACCGCTTTTATTCTGTGCAAGGTGTGGCGAATTGAATATCCGCAGTAGAGATTGTAATTGTTCAGGGAATGCTGTGAGAGATTCTTCACATCTAAATTGCGTCCGAGAAAACGCAGCCGTTTCCGAATCCGTTCCGAAATCCGATGGAAAAGAAAACCGAATTTGGACAGGTGTAAAGGTTCTAGGTGAAGAAATAAAAGCTCTTGTAGACACTGGAGCCACAATATCATTTATTTCGCAAGAGATCGCAAACCGTCTTCTGAAGGAAGGTATTCAGAGCAAGAATGTTCGTCCGAGAAGGATCCAGTTGCGAACAACAACGTGGTGAAGGTCCACGTAATGCTGGATGTTCCAATTCACATTGAATCCGGTTTGTATAACTGCACCATTCTTCGTTTTACCCCGTACCGGTTATCCAATGATTTGGGAATCAATGTCTTGCAGATGCTCAATGCCCACATCGATGTTTCTACAAAGAAACTTAGCGTAAACACAAGTTATAGGAATGAGGAAGAATCTTACCTGATGTGCGCTAAGTCCGAAGTGATCAATGATTGGTATCTCCGGAAATTGAAGGCTGTCCAGAAGAAACCGGCGGAAAGTCCAGATTTTGCTGATTGGAAAGGTGTTCTTTTCCGCAATTTTCCTGGGAGTTCCAAGACAAATGTTGAAGGGACTTGGAAGCTGTGTGTTCCATGGCAGGAACGTAGCCGCGTGCTCAAAGATATTCACGAGATACCCAGCAAACCCAGCAAGGGTGTTGTTCCGTGTCAGAGCAAATAGTCCGCCCCAGAAGGTATGCTGTATCCACAGCCGCCGAAAACATTTCCGAAGAGTCAGCTCCAAGGCTTGAGGGGCCATGTAAGGTAACTAAGCGTCGAGTTATGTTACAGAACTCAGTCGGGAAGCGTCCAAAGAATGTCCGTGTCAAAAAGGTGCCACTGTTATCAATTCCAAGTGGAAACCCCGTCCATGAGGAAGTCGTTGCTGCATCCAGCGTCATAACTGGCATCCGTTCGCCAGTTTCCGTGTGCCAACGACAATCCGCCTCCAAATCAGGGATTTCCAAAGGGTTGGAACCGCCCAGGGTGAAGCATCACAGGCGTCGCGGTAAACCCTCATGGAAGAGACATCGCAGTCGTACCACCGTGGTCCTAGTTGGAGACAAGTACGTCCGCATGACCATCCAAGAAGCACATTTGCTGAAGATCAAGCATGGTACCACAGAAGATCCTGAAACCGCCATGACTTGCGTTATTTAAATTTAAGTGAGGGGGGTATGTAACGTGTCGTTACATGGAAAAATTGACTTCTGTATATATTTTTGATTTAACAATTTCTTTTATCATAAATTTTAGTTTGTCATCAATTTTCCCTGATACGCTCGTTACACCCGCATTTATTTTCGTTAATTTGATTTCGCCGGCAAGCGTCATAGTTTTAATTATTGGAGTATCGCATCCCCTCCACGCGGCGCACATTGTATCTCCGCACGCTATTTCCCCACGCGCTCGTGTTGGCTTTACGCATGCTCGAATCCCCGCTTGCCTATTTAAACCGTGCATCAACCGAATTCGTGGCAGACTCCGTAGCCTCCGCCGATCCCCGAACCTTTCCTAACTGTAATCTGTTGTCGTTCTTAGGAGTGATACGTTTACAGTGCATTTCCCGTTCTCGCAGGGTTATGATGTGCTGTCGTCCGTAAGGGTGACGCGGTTATAACCATTTACCGAATCCGCAAGACTGTAATCTGTTGTCGTTCTTAGGAGTGATACGTTTACAGTGTGTTTCCCGTTCTTGCAAGGTTATGATATGCTGTCGTCCGTAAAGGGTGACGCGGTTATAACCATTTACCGAATCCGCAAGACTGTACTCTGTTGTCGTTCTTAGGAGTGATACGTTTACAGTCCTTCCGCCCGCGAATTAATAGTTTACGCCGTAAGATCGCCCTTTATTATTTGTCGCACGCTCGTATTTTTGTTAAGCCGCCCACCCTGTATATGGTCAATGTGAGAATTATCGTAGACGAATTCCTGCCGTAAATGACCTATATTTCATTCTTAACGTTTAATCCGCTGAGCGTCATGAATTAAGCGAGAACCCCGGTACATATATTTATATTTCTGCATTTATATCCCGTGCGTTCGCGGCAAATTGACCGAAGGCTCCGTCGGCCAAAACTAATATTTCTCCGTGATTGTTTACTATTTATATATTCATATTCGTTAGTATTATATGTTAAATATTGTTCATGATTATTTGCTTACCTGTATATATACACTTTTACACTCTTTTTTTGTCGTGTTGTTTATTTGGAGAATAAAACTACGAAAACCAAGCATTTGTTTCACTGGAATATATCATATTTGTTGCGTACTACAAGCCAGAACCCTGGATAATCACTCACGCACTGAAGCTACTTCATTTAGGGTTAATTTTAATAATTGTACGACGTATTAGTACGCGACATAAACAAATATCTTCGCGCGCAATTTGCGATCGCACAGCTGACTGCGATCTTCGCCAGCGCCGCTACGTGAGAAGCAAGAATTACGAGGACGCTGTTACAGGGGTCATTCATAAAGTTTCATGAGCGAAAAGGTAAACGCGCGAAAGATTATCTTTTAAGAAAAGCCAAAGTTATATCATATTAGAGAGAACATCACACATAGAAAGAAACGTCGTTACAATACAGTCGCGAGCAAATGTATAGCACCCTAAATTTGGGCGAATATCACAGTAAAAAATGAGAAAATAACAACTTGTAGGTAATACATTATAGATATGTAGTATTTTAAGGGATCTTGTTATTTGTTGCATATTAGAGTGTTTGTAGTACAGCTATAATACTTTTTAGATGGGAGGGGAAAGTGACATCTCGAAGACATGAAAATATTTAAGAAAATAATACATTTACAAAAGTATCTATGAAGACTATTTGTAACCATAAAGATGATTATGAAAAACGTTGAAATAACTGTCACAAAAAAATGCAAGAAACATGAAACCCATTAGTTTTGTCAAAGGTGCTATAACATTTGCTCGCGACTGTATATTAATGAAATTAAAAAGAAACCTACTTACCCTTAGTTTATTTGCAACACAAACTTCTGCTCATTATCGTAACTGTATCCTGTAATTCCGTATCAGACAGCTCACACCAGTTATTAAATACAAATGTGGTTTAAAACTTACAGTCGCGAGCAAATGTTATAGGCACCTTTGACAAACTAATGGTTTCATGTTTCTTGCATTTTTTTTGTGACAGTTATTTCAACGTTTTTCATAATCATCTTTATGGTTACAATAGTCTTCATAGATACCTTTTGTAAATGTATTATTTTTCTTAAATATTTTCATGTCTTCGAGATGTCACTTTCCCCCTCCCATCTAAAAAGTATTATAGCTGTACTACAAACACTCTAATATGCAACAAATTAACAAGATCCTTAAAATACTACATATCTATAATGTATTACCTACAAGTTGTTATTTCTCATTTTTTACTGTGATATTCGCCCAAAATTTAGGGTGCCTATAACATTTGCTCGCGACTGTAAATATTATAAACTTAAGAAATTTTTAGAAGTTTCTTAATTGTATTATTACACCAATTTGTTATTAGCGTATATTCTACCAGTATGCATACATATGTCTGTAATGGTTAGAACTTCTGCAACCTTTACTTGTAACCGATTTTTTGAATTTCCTTCTATTTCTTCTTTAATATTTTTTATTTTCCCACACTTTTGCAATTTGCCTTACAAGTTAAAGCTGAATATTTAATTATTTTAGAGAAATAAAAAAATTAAATTAGAGAAATAAACAAAACTGGATGGTCCCATATTAATTATGTCAACCTTTATTTTCATGGAGTAAATATTTAGTTATTCGTTGCAATAATAAATAAAGCCACAAAAAAGAGTTTACAGCTAGAATTGACTTATGCCGTTCACTATTAACTTCTCTGGCTAACACTGGAAATGAAACAATAAATATTTCGCTTGTGCCCGTAGAAGTTGTTCCATTTCTCCTCTTAGCTCTAGATATTTTTTAATAAAATTCAACATTTATCATTTACTATATTAAATATGAAATAGAACACACCATTAATTTTTGCATAAATTGTTCGAGTAATTTTTAGTTCACGGCTGACTAGTTAACAGTAAATACTACATTTCGGATTTTATCAAAAATATACCTATATCTATATCGTTGTAAATAAAAAATTTATGAGCAAGGATTTATGAACTAAGTTGAATCGAAACTGTTAGATAGTGCAACTCTACTTCATAATAGTAGAGAGATGGTAGAAGATGATTGTCTTGTATATTTTTACAAAATCGTAAATACATATTTACATATTAAAACGCGGCGATATTAAACTTTCTCTCTCTCTCTCTCTAATATAGATTCCCAACTGTCGTTAACTATAACTTACTGCGAATACGTTGAAGTTCTCTTGCAATTATCAAGAAATTCTACTCCAAATGTCAACTTCTGTCTGGTTAACCTTACATTAACTTTTCTTTGTAGTTCTCTATTCCAGAAATTCAGGAATTAATGATCCATAATTTACATATATCTAATTGTTAAGTGTGTGATAAATGAAGGTGTGTGGCAAGCAATACGTTAATAAAACTATCATCAGTTAATGGTATTTTATTAATATAATTTACTTATTAACTCCCACATTTAAAACATTTTGCTGTAAGCTATACGAAATAATTACGGCAGTGATCTCGTAAAAAAAAAACCAAGCATAAATACTCTCCTCCCATCATTGTGTGCTCAGATCCTTTAGCTCCTCTAATTAGAGGTTTGTTTAACGATAAGGCTAAACGCCACTGAAAGGAAGGCGTCTTCTAGTTTTTACCGTTTAATTAATACAAAACCGCACGTTATAAAGGAAAACTTTATGCTGTTTACAAAAGGAAAAGTACAAGTGAAGAATTTCTAATGCCAGGTTAACGCATAGCATCTCCTTAATTGTCAAGCACTCCCTTGAGATAAAATATTTGGTATTTATACAGAGATGCAAGTTTTTGCCCACATGGATTTTCGTTTTTTTTTCTAAAATTATCTTTAAGAAATATATGAATTTCACATCCAAACTTCATAGGAAGATCTGTATTTAAGCAATTATCGTAATTTATTAGTAATCTTAATTACAAGCACTAAATCAAAAATATTTGATGAAAAATAAAAGCCATTTATATGTGTTGGAATATACAGTGGTGGCCTACTTAAATACTGAAACACTAAGAGCATCAAATGTGAATTTCAAAAATTTGAAAATGGAGATTTGATTTTAACAGATTATCAAAAACTATATGTAAGGAGAATTAAATTACAAAAAAAAAAACTGCTTTCTGTACATTAATAGTTACCAGTGAATATTAATTATTTTCTGCAATATCTAGTTGCCACCTTAACCTCATGCTTGTAATAATTGGTCTCATGAACTCTCTGGCTAGTTCTATTACAAAATTTGTGTAATTGAGATATCAAAATTTTACAATATATTCCACTTTAGGATTTAAATGGTACCAACTAAGTCAATAGCGAGGACTAGGACATCTTCGTTAAACCATTGAGTCTACAGCTTTGTATTCAATTTGAACACATTTGTAAATATTTATACTTTAGACTGCCCCATTGATTTTTAACATCAAATTAGGCATATTCACCCTCCTGGCATATTCCTTTTAATTAGAAATTCTATGCTAAAATATGTCTGGAATAGAGAGATTAGCGAATTTTGCTTTCAAATCACAGATTGCTATCCTTGACCAAGTTTGAGGAGAAGAAAGCTTTTTAATATTATTAAAATTAATTTATTGATTTTATTTCAGAATGTGTCGCAAACGAAAAGCGCTCCATAAGACGCTCTCGTCTTCTGTAGCATCCGATCAACGGCAAAATAAACAGAGGGCGTTGCCATAGTAAATAATTACATATTATTGTAACAATAATTAGCAATAGCAAGCAAATGTAATGCCAGGTTGCCCCCGTGCCGCACCGTTACATTTGTGTGGAAACTTAACAGACAGCAAACCATAAATGGCCTCTATAACATGGCATCAGGAAACAGGAACTGTTACGGGGTGAAGAGGTCGTTTTCGTATTCCGAATGAGAGCAATGACTTGAGTAACAAATATTGTGGAGGAAGAGGTAAACATTAATTTTTCATAGTATGTATTCATATCCAACAATAATTATTAACGTCATGATTCAATCGGATACTATAGGCAATCTGTTTTGCCATTTTTAATTGAACCCTTCTAAAGTGATACACACATATCTTTATTTTATTTATTTTCTTTATCTGCACGACTGATGGGTATTTCCTTTTCCGTGGATGGATTTTACGGATGAAGTTTTCAAAGGTAGTGCGCGCGCCTATATTATAAAATACACACGCATAACATCAACATTGAAGTGATTGGGATCGGCAATCCAGTTTCGGCTTTTACGAGGTTACATTCATCATTCTTCCCCACTTTATACTTACATACTTTGATTCATGGATAGAGTGGTCAACTTTCGTCTGCGCGCCAGGTCAGTACTAAGTGTCATATATGTGACATTAACGTTTAACACAAGTATACAATACAGTGTCGAGAAAGAACAAAATTATTTATTTATATATTATATAATATTTATAAATATTATATGTATATAAGCCCCTTACTTCATTTAAGTAGCAAAAATGGTATAGGATTGCCGAAAAGTTTGTAGGATTAAGTGTTTCAAGATTTTTCTCACTAAACCGCCTTCGTCGCTATGATAAAACATATATTTTAAAAAAGACTGTTCAACATCTACGGATGTAACACATGTATAATTAAAATAATCTTTATGGGTAGATAACGGATCAGATGCACTAGAACTAATTTGTAGTCCAATTTAAGCCAGCACAATAACTGTTTATCGCACACTGTACAAACTATTTCGGCACTACCATAATGTAAAACCTGGAATTCACCGATATACTTTTCTACATTATGAAACAATGGTCGTTTTCTGGGATTTTCTACGCCCGACATTGTATTACATTTACAATGCGTAAAACGTTAACGGGGAATTGTAC
Source organism: Protaetia brevitarsis (assembly GCA_004143645.1). Classification (NCBI taxonomy): domain Eukaryota; kingdom Metazoa; phylum Arthropoda; class Insecta; order Coleoptera; family Scarabaeidae; genus Protaetia; species Protaetia brevitarsis. The sequence goes on from RXPK01000204.1 coordinate 1,796,866, forward strand.
TATCTCGCATCCAGACTCGGCTAACACTGATACTAAACATTGGGCACACGAATCGGCGAGAGTGATTTTCCTGCCTTGAAATAGTTCGTTGCGTGCGGATGGGTGTAGTCCGAGTTGATTTTCGTTGAGGTAGGGGCGATGTGGAAGGAGTGTTTACGCAGCGTTTTTTTCTCTGAGCCGACAAAACACGAGTGTGTCTAATCGATGTAGAAATTTCATCGCTTCCCCAACTTGCCCAACACTGCTTGAAGATATACTATGGCTAAACATTCTGCTTAGAGCAACGCGAGTGCGGCCCGTGTAGGCAGACACGTTTGACCATTCTCTTCATGGACGTAATGTGCGCGGAAGACGACTTCGTGTAAAAAAGATCCTTCTTCAAAATGAATTTGAAGCAAGTGAGAAATTCATCACGTGCAAATTTTTGACCATCGTTCATTAGCTTTGGAACCCAACAAGCTGAGATAACTATTTATTATCTTCTAGAAATTGTATTTTTGTGCTATTCGCTTTAAAAAAAAATAAAGTTTGTCTATGACAGTTTTATTTGTAAAAATCAATCATTTTCTTGGTATATTCAATGAAAAAACTACAGCTTCTAGGGCCCATTATGAATAACATTCCATACTTACTGAGTGGGATTATGCACACACTTGTACTTAATAGAGCAAAAGGCGTTTGCTTAATTCTCACTTTTTCTCTATGTTGCTGTTTTGGCATCGTTTTCTATTTTTTTGTTTTGACGCGAAAACATTAATCCTCAGTTAAAACCTAGCCTACTACTTTCGCAAGATAAGATATGATATTCACATCACCTGATATTTTGATAGAGGTGCCGCTGATGAATTACTTTCTGTTCTGTGTGCACCGCACTAATAATAATTTTACCGTGGCGTAAAGACCAGTATTAGATGCTAGGAAATGTTAGGAATCCAAAAGATGTACGAAATTGAAACATCGTGTCCATGATTATCTGTGACAGAGTATATCGTGTAGTACACTATCTACGTTATGCTTCCGCCAGAATTCATAATAACACTAAGAATCACAAAGAATGTTCCGGCTAATAACAAATAAGATGATGTGTGTTTCCTCGACAGCGCTTATGAAAGTAGGTAAAATAAAATATAATCAAATAAGGGAATAAGTTGTTGTAATAACGTGACTGTAAGGATAATTAAGGAACTGTAGTTCAAACTTGGAAAATAAAAAAAAAAAACTATTATTAAACTCCTCCGGTTTCCGAGAGGGGAGAGACTTCAAAAATGGGTATAGCGATAAACTGTATCGAAAGCGCTCTATGATATGAGACTGCATCGGATACTCATCAAGAAATCTTTACTAATAAAGATATTCACTTAATATCTTCACTAGTAGAGAATTAAATAGCATACAATCGGCACATTTTTCTAATTATTGACAGTGGGGAGTTACAGAGTAAAATACTTGTACTTACTATATCTTCTTATGACTTGCCAATACCCATACCTAACTTCCTTTAAAAATCCCTTTTACTTATTTATGCATTTGCTGGAACCCTTGCCTTCCCTTGATTTCTCTTTCCCTCCTGTTGTTGGCAACATTTTTACGGAAGCAGTTGAGTAATAAATCCTAACATACTATTAGCAGAAACTTAAATGCTAGTTTAGATACGTAGACGATGCTTTCGTAATCTGACCTGAACTTCAACCAAAGTAATTGTTCTAGATATCATATCCTGCGTACTATAAACCGCTACCTACATCTTAGATTCGTGTATCCGCAACATAAACCACCCCTTATTAAACGTATTGAAAAAATTCCTGTCAAAAAGGCACCACCAAAATCGTTTTGGAACCTAAGTCGAAACTGTAAAACTAGTTTCCTATCAAAGAACAAAATTCTCTCAAAGCTTCTGGTGTTTACCGAATTCCATGCCCATCCCGTACTGTTTATATTGGAAAAATAAAGCATTCGGTAGGTACTGGTGCTGCAGAAAATGAGAATTATAGACTTGGTCTACACTTGCTGAGCATAGAATGGAGATCGGCTACGAAATTCAATTCAATTCCATTTAGATCGTATTCTAAAATCCTCATTACCATAAGTGTAAAAACTGGAATCCATTGAAACCCATAAACATCCTAATAATTTTAACCGTGACTCCAGATACTTCCTACACATCTGCAAGTTTCCTTCTCTTCAAACAACCCATACGTAACCGCCATGCTGCTCTGAGCTGTAACCACCCTTTACCACATACCACGGAATTGTAACTACTATCCTTATGTAAAATTCCCGGTATGCATTTCTCAAACAAATATGAGAGAGAAAGAGGGGAGGGGGTAGCACCAACCTCGTTAAAAAACAGGTTTTATTTGGCGCGCAAAAAAGCAACCTAGGTGACTATCTAGAATCTGGAGTTACAGTTATCCAAATTCAGGAAAGAGAGAAAAAAAAACAAACCCAAAGTAGTAGATGTACACCAAAACTACTAATGGTAATAAGAATAGTATCGAGGCTAAAAAAAAAGATTTTAGGAAAGAAGAGACCTAATGGAAGTTCCAGCGTGGCAACGTCAAAATTATAGTAATGAATATCATCTGGAAGAATCATAAAAACCAAAATTAGTGTTTCTAGAGACTCCATCTCATGTGGCTCCCACCAAGAAAAAAAAACCGTATATTAACCCATCCCCGTGTTTAGTTCTTTAGTTTCAGGCGCACAACAGCAATACCTGTGAAGATGACCCACGTGAGTGAAGACAAAATTTGATGATTTTTCAATGAAACGGTTTCAACCTGAAATCCAACAAATGTATAATGGATTAAACGTATGTCTTTATTTAATCTCTAAGGAAGTTTTAATGAGAATAACAAGGCGCTACTATCAAGAAAATTAAAGAGCCAAATAACCTATTTTAGTTGCTATTAGATGATGTGTTCACTGAAGAATATTTAGGAACAATACTTATTAACAGCAAAAAACTATGAGAGGCTTCAGAATGAAGTTCATAGCTAAAACATCCTTTGTGGGTCTTTTGTTCTACCTATTAGGTAAATCAAAAGAAGAATGTACGAATTTATGTTTCAATTCGAATGTTGTTATTATATTTGCAGCTGAAATGGAACTTTTAAAATCGAGCCCCGCGTTGGTACTAGATTGTAATGATTCTAATTTATTTCCAAATATAATCTCAAGTTGGGCGCCTTACATCAGTTAGGGTTTAGACTTATAAATAATAATATATATTGACTAATTGAATTAAATAATAAGCTGGCATGAAATTCTTTTATCGATCAAATTAATCCCTCTCAGGTTGTGCGGTTCTCTGAGTATTTAAAATATAATCCAACCCCGTATACTAAACAGAAAGAACAAGAAATTGACTACACCTTTACAGTAAAAATTACAACGTAAACAAAAAGTGACTTCGTGGTAAAAATATAATGGGGCCCCTTGAATATTAATAACTAAAATTATTAAACTTAGTGTAAAAACAAGCAAAATTATTATTTCTGATTTTACAAACTCTTAAATAAAAAAAATATGCGATTTTTTGTGGTCCTCGGCTTTGTGTGGTTGGTGGGATTTCAGCACACACAGCGGCTTAGTCCGTAGACCAGCCCGAGGTGGCTTGGTCCTTTGTCCCTGTAGGGACGGTATTCAGCTCTCTAGGTAAATACGTGGAACTCCCTGCATACGGCACAACTCAGCTCACTTGCTATTATTGCGCAATTAACTACGATGGCGAAATTTCTCCCTTTGGCGGTTTATTCACAAGCACTGTATGCAATAAAAGGAACGGGTTAACCCTCTATGCGATTCACTTTTACAAATATGTGAATATTTATTCCACTTGCGCTTAATGGCGGCTCCTTGTGGTAACATCTTAGTACAATAGCACGTACGCTCCGCTGGGCTGTTGGGAACCGACTCCTTCCTCGCTGCGTAAGTGCAGTCGGCTCTTATTTTTTTTCTCGTGCTCCTCCAATCAGGGACATTGCGCTGCCCTCGTGACCGCACAAAATTTGTTCAATTGATCATTTTACTTTTGAAAAAACTTACTTCACCGCACACACACACACAGAGAGAGAGAGAGAGAGAGAGACTAAAAACTAAAATAATTTACAGATTCTACATATTTTATATATGTTCACCTAAATAAAACAAAATCAATTTTCTTTTATGAATGAAATAAATGAGAAATGAAAATTTTAAATAAAAAGTGTACTAGGCGTCCCATTACACAGCGCTACAATAACTATCAAGCATAAAAAGTGGCTACTACAATCTATTAAAAACTTACATTTATCCATATTTATTACCTATCGTACCCTACTATAAGATTGTAAAATATAAAATTAAATAGCGTCAATAACAATAGGATTACAGGCCCTCGCTGTTGGTTTTGTTTAAGCAAATTAGGTGAAATTCCTTTGTCCACCGAAGTGATTTATAAACGAATACTATATTGCTTGTTACCCGTCTAGTCGTGTTAAGAGTGTCACGAACACAAGGTACTACGTTATTGCGAAAAGTAATTTATTACAAAATCGGGGGAACGTTCTCAAATATACTGGGATAACTTCAACCGCGACATTAACCTTAATACAAGGAGGTGGAATATCTGCAAACATATATGATCGTGATAAGAAATAATTTATGCAAATGGACTTTTCTTCAAATCTCGGTAACCGGTTTGGGGTGCCAGTTATGGAAATCAAACATACAAAAATAAATTTAAATAAAATTTGGCTACGTATACCGATGCATATGCCAAGGCATATGATCCATGTGTTTATTGTATTATTATTATTTAAGAAAAGATAATGCTGTAGGACAATTTCATAACCAAAACCTTTTTGTACGAAATAGTAGTTACGTAAGATAAAACAAAATTTTCTGACTAAAATTTAGGGCAGTTCTTATTCAGTTTCTTAATGCGTGATGTTACTAAACCTGGCAGTTATCAGTTAAATATTGAATAATTGGGGAAAAAAAACGACTAGGTCTAGCCACGTTTATTGTTCACTAAGTTACTTGAAACAATCATTTCATACAGAATTTTGGAAATATCAACAGACATATACATTGGACCAATCATTCATTTATTCTTAACTATCTACCTTCTCAACAATGAAATTAAGGTGTAAGGGTACCAAACTGGCACACCTTAGGTGATACTATACTATACTAGTTCATCCTTTACCTGTGAAAAGCTAAATAATTACAAATCATCCTAACTCGTACTCCACCACCACAAGGTACTACACGGGGCTACCTATTCTAGCACTATATAGATTCCATAACAATTGAAATGTTCCTACTCTAATTAAATAATTTCCCTCTGATTGTTATTAATATAAATATAATATAGTAGCCTCGCAATTATGTGAACACTACTTTATATGACGCGCTTACATACAACAACCAAAAATTATGATTAGTTTACATAAGTGTGCGTGATCGGTCAGCTATCAGTTGTTATTGTATTTGTGTCCATGGAACGACTTTAGTTATCTCCCAGCATTTGCCAAAGAGTAAGGGAAAACATGGCAGAAACCTTACTCTGGGGGCAGAATCTGGGAAGAAGTCCAGACCTTTATACCAGTTTACAGACAGATCGAAAGCATATCACGCATTAGTGCGGAAATATTCTATTGTAGAGTTGTTAGGAACGTTAGTACGTTATCCAAGGGGAGATCACAGAACGATTTCTTTAGTTTGAAGTTTATGTGAAGTTACGTTTAAGTTAATTTTTTTTTCAGTGAGTTCGGGCTGTTTGAAAGTAGTGGACGCAATGTTGATTTAAAGGTAAAGAACTATTCAATATACTTTGAAGACATACTTCATAAGAGATTCACATCACTTCCTCGTTCAAAGAACTGAAATAGCCTAGGCTCTTCTCCTAGGAAGAGGTGCCGGAGTTGTTCCAATTACAACAATCGGACATATTATCTATGCTAGCTAAATAAGAAGTCAAATTATACTTGAAGTGTAAAGTACTTATCTAATGTGTATTTGGCTTAAAGATTTTGTTAGATAATTACAGTTTTAAATTTCTGCTTTGGAAAGCAATAGAAAATTTGTTCCTCTAATTCTATTATTAACTCAAGTGATACTAAAAATATGGACAGCAAATAATTTATTTTATCACTGCGTTAAATATCTACATTTTATCACTCATAGACATTTTACATACGCATGACCACATATTTCAAATTACCTTGACATCAAACGCAAACTAAAATCTGCCATCTCAGTGCTGTTTAAAGTTTGTAGCAGAATTAGATAAAATGTCAATAAATAATCTTCGCATGTAGTGATGAAATAGGTCCTTTTTCCTATTGACTCATATATAGAGACTTAAAAATACGGAATTTTAGATTTTGCTTTGCTATAGTTTTTTTTCGATGTATATAAAGGCTAAGCAATTTGTTGCTAATCAGCTAGTAATCATTACGATCATCGAAAAAAACGGTTACCGCAATTGATCAAAGCGAGACTTGAATCCGTGATCTCTCGCACTAGTCGAAACTCCTTGAGGCATTCGGCCACTACAGTAGCAGTTAAATGGAGTAAGTAAAGTCAGGTAAATGTGTAGTAAAAATTGCGTAGTGTGAAGAAAATGTAACACTGTTCACATAATAAGACATTTTGATAAATTTTACACATAGAACTACGTAATATATGCCCAGTTGTAAGCCTTCAATAGATACGCCTTTTATAATTATCAACGGTTTACTAGAAAAAAAATAATTTTTAAACACTGTCAATACTACACACTTACCCAGCAAAATGGGGCAAGTGTGTAACCGTTCCGCATTTTATATATTAATAACATTATCTTTAGTTCGGCCAAGAGTGTAATACTATACTGATGCCTTTTTAATAAGGTATGATAAATTTACAAGATATCTACGTTATTACACATTAGGAGATGTGAATTTTTCTTTGTAAAACTAGTATAAAGTTTAGTACATTAGTAATATAACAGGGAACGTCCATATTTTAATTTTGAAAATAAATGTAGCCAAACTACACACTTGCCTAGGTTACATACTTACCTGACTTTACCTTATTAAAAATCCCCTTGACGAATGACTTAAAATTTAGAAATAATATTTATTCTAGCACATAGTGGTGCATGGCATTGGAAAGAAAGGATGCGAGTGAAATATTTCGAATACTGCACGTAAAGATAAAAATTGTTGTATTAATAAAAAAATATGTATGTCCAGAATGGTTACCTACGCCGCTATTTGGTGCAATGTACATGATAGTTCCCTCTTTATGCGCAAGAGCAGCTGTTTGTAAATGAACAATTATGTGTGATTAAGGGAATGCGTAAGTTAAATAGTAAGTAAAAATAAGAAGGAACAGCCAATAGGCATAAATACTCTTCCTAGAGAGCACAACGATCATTGTGCACCGCACATTTCTCTAGGATACCGCATATTGATTTTCTCCTCATTTTGCTCCGTCTTGGTAATTTCGGTTCTATTAAACCGTTCGCAGCAATTCCGTTTGTTCTGAAAATTACTATTTGGTTATTTAGACTTGAATTAAAATTATACTACCGTTATTAAAGCCATCCCCTCTTGTAAGTAGTATTCACAAATTGCATTTAATGATGTAATAATTCTTGCAGTACTGCAAAAGGGTTGTTTGTGGTGATTTAAAAATAGATATATACGTGGTTAGTTATTTACAGTTTTGCTAACATTGGGGAGTGTTATGCTATAATTGCTTGTATAGTGCATTATTTTGTTTTATATAACGATTTTAGTTATATATGCATATATTACTCGCCTTTTAATATTTTTATTATTTGCATCTCAAAAATTCGAGTAATTTTACTTCCAACCTTTTCTTCAGAGTGCTTTTCTATTTTCTAAATTAGTACCGCTAGTTCTTTAATACCTACCGGAATTTTACTGAGGTGCTATTGTTTTTTCAAAAGAATAGGAGATCTAAACTAACCGAATCTGTATTTGTTGAAACATCCTAGACAAATGTCTAAACACAATGAACCTATAAATTGCCATCAAGCGGAACTCATGGTTTATTTTAGGAATCACCATTGTAGCAAGGAAGGGGAATAACACTAGAAAAACTTTGGTTTCTACCTACCAGCCGTCATCAGCGTCCCTCACCCAGTTTCATCGGTATTGCATATCAACTTTTACGTACCATTACCCACTGCGCGAAAGAGAGTTATTGTTTGTGTGCTTCCTAGGAGCTATACGCCAAACTCTCACCCGCAAGCCATCACAGCATAAAGCTAGCAATGTAGTCATTGATCTACTCGGGCAGTTCGTGGACTGCAATTCCCGCTAGATGTGCTCGTATAAACGAGAACCAGATCGTGATTCTATGAACGGNGAAAAAACCCTAACTAAAAAATAATAGTAAGTGAGTTAATAACTACAAAATTTGGAATCGTTGTTGTTCGTATACAATCGGGTGGAGTCGACAGCATTTAGTGCATATGGGTATTGTACTGTCTCTGGTTAGTAGGTACATACGGTCTAATCGGTTTAGAAAGTAATGCTACTATTTACTATCCATTCATTAAAGGACTAGATCAATCAAAACTCAGTGCAGTGTATGAATTGTGTGCAGTTATCTTTTATGCTAATTGTAGTATTTTTACCAAGTTATATTTTTATAAGATGGTAGTTTAAAAAAACCGGTTTTGATTTCTGGCGAGTTTTCAGTATTAGAAGAATTTACTTCACTCGTTTAATAACAATATAGTAGTGTTTCATAGTTTTAAATACGAGACTTTTGCATGTAAAGAAATGAAAAATATCAATAACAATACAACGCAAAACCAAACTTTCATAAAACCCAGTTAGAAACAATAGAGAACTTTAATTTATATTAATCAACTCTACTGCGTAGCCACAATACATACCTAAGAAATATTCCTATTTTATTTTACATATAATAATAATAATTAAAGCATTTCTCGCAGCATCCAACAGCTGTATTAACTTTAACGATATTTTATCAAGAGCTTTTTCTAGTAAATTGGTTGAGCTGTTACAGAATTTTAGAAATTATGAAAATTCCATCACGTTTTTACGAGACCTCATTTACCAATGTGTGGTTTTATTATTTTGGAATGCCGTGTTAAATGTCAGCTACCTAATATGTTTATAATATACTGTCTAAAAAACAAAAAAGCACAGTTTAATCGTTCATATATGTATATAAATATTATAGTAGTTTTATATTCATGTATCTACATAATGTACATCATACATGCTCGAATTGTAATAAATATTCGAAAAGGAGCACTACAATAAATAAATAACTATTGAATATATTTACGTTTTCTGGTACACATATGGTTTCTGCATTACTGTGTGTGTCAAATAGGTCACTATCAAGCCCTATTAAAATATTAATGGTGTCAGTTATTGAAACAAATTAAATGAATTATAATATAAACAGATAGATACCAACTCAATTTGCTCGACTAGTTCCATAGAAATTAATGGACTAAGTGGTCTAATGCTTAACAAACATTAATCTTAAAAGCCGTTTATATTCTTGCGCACAGAAATTATATTGTGTATTGTAATACTAACGTATTATATTGACAATAAAATTTATTATCAACAAAAATGTAAACAAACTAGAAAGAGATCTAAAAAGAGAATTTAAGAGAAGAATACAATAAAAGTTATTATTAATTAAGAAAAAATTACGAAGTAAAGTATCTCAGTTAGTAGTGACGTCTGGAACAAAATTATTCAAAAAAATATTTCAGACTTTTAGCAACAATAAGAATACTAAATAAGGATTATCTAGTACCTAAGAGTACCTAAAGTTTTGAAGTGTGTATTTGTGTCGTCAACGCCATAGTTACGAGTATTTTGTGAATAATAAATTTAATGAAGATTTGCTTGAGTAAGTTGTACGGACCGACCATCTTTTCAAATTAAATGCTAATCTAAGCTCCACAAATCTTCGATTGTTTATGCAACCAAAACTAATACATCGCTAATGATTCGGTAAGTGAAGTACATAAACAATTAAAGATGTGTGGAGGTTAGATTCACAATTATTTGAAAAAGATTGTATATTATTACAGATTAATGGGACAAATCTAACATAACACGCTTAGTCTCACAGATATCCACTGGGTGTATCGATCACCAAAACATGTCCATAACCATTACAGATGTCGGATATATATCCATGGGATATTCGTTTTGGAGTTATTACAATTGTTTATACAATTAATACAAACATATTTATCGCAATTTTAACATAAAAATTAATACCCAAATAGGAGCAATTTGTTTTCAAGTTATTGATAAGTACATGAACTCTGTAGCAGATATCTTGTGGATATCGCGGAATGAGCACGGTGCTGAAAATAACAAATAGTGTTTTCTATATTGTGTCCACTACTGAGCATGTTTGTCACGAATTCGAGGAGACCAGTATTGTAGATAGCATATCCATTAGACGTATTATATAGCATATCTAATGAATATTGTATGCATAACATATCCACTGGGTATACCGCATACAATATTAATTAGATGTGTTACATAGCATATCCATTAGATGTGCTATTTGGATATGTAATACGCGGATATTTGGATATGTATGAGACATCTATATAGAATGTCTATGACGTCTAATGAAGGTTCTGGATATCCGTAAAGTATATTCAGTGGATGTATGGTAGACATTTTGTGCTGTGTGGGATGGTAGAAGAAAATTAATGACCGAACTGATACCTCTAACTTCTCTAAAATCTATTCATCATTAATATAACTTTATTATATATAAGTATTTTCCATTTAACGTATGTACACTAGCGACACTTTCTAATTGTACGACCTACAGCATAAAATAGAGCCTAAATATGTAGCATGGGTAATAGACGGCTTATGCATTCACTGCCGTCTTCGAAATATATAAACACAGATGTGCGGTATCTGTTTTTTTTTTGTAGTAAATCTACTTAAATGTAAGGAAGAATGCAGTATACACAAACATAGAAACCATTGAACTTATAAAATAGCGAGAAAAAATACATCAAAGGCGCATACTTATGCCTGCCGACTTCCCTCGGTTAGCACACATTCGAAGTTTCTCAATTACTTACCTTAAATATAATATTGTATACGAACAGATGTTTTGTTTTCTTTACACATTCCTACAGTTTTACTAAATATGTTTGTGTTTTTTAATCCAATTAATTCAAAATAATATATCTTTTATAAACCGCTAGTACTTTGTAGAGTGCCGGCAGTTATTATTTCATTTAAAGTAGTGTATATGATATATAGTATTTTATCGGAATCTTCTTCACTGCGAAACAAAACACAGGCTTATTGAAAGTTTGTATAATAAACAAGGCATATTCCTTCTGGCGAAAGCTGTCATTAGACGGTTGAAGTATATAAGAACAATCAGACAACACAGTATTATTTAGAGCTCTATAGGTGCATCATCCTAATTAACTGAAGTTTAGAAAATCTGTTGTAATAATTTAATAAAGTTACTATTAAAATACGTTCGTAAAATTCAATATGATGCTCAATAGAAGACAGAGTACGCGCCGTGACGATGTTGGGAAACGGATGGAGTCTACGTGGTTGTAGCGAGTGAATTTGATGTAAATCTATACTATTTTTGCCTTGAAGAGAAAATGGCAAGCAACACATAGCAGTCGCAAACGAACCAAAAACTCCAAACAAAGAATATCCACTGCTTCTTCAAGATACTACGTTTAAGGCACTTCTATGCAGAGCATCCTTTACTGATTGCAAGGAAGCCATCGCCACACCCGCTTCCGCTGGTTCAATCACCACGGCAAGAAAAAGGTTGAGAGCAGGAGGCCTGAAAAGCTATCGGGCTGCTATTAAAACCAGAACTTTCCCGAGCGCAATCGGCAAGACAGAATAAATTTCCGCTATACGCTATCGGAATATGCCCGTTAGATTTTTGGAAAACGGTAATATTCAGCGACGAGTCGACTTTTCAAAGCACCCCAAACACTCGTAGCCGACTAGTAACCCGTCCTTCTAACTCCAGGCTTCTGGCCACAATATGTCCACCCGCAAAACAGAAGTGGACGGGTTTCTGTGCAGTATGGGTTGGATATCATATGCAGGACCTGGCACTATTTGGGATATCAATGGTCATTGACAGCATTACAATATCGCGATATTTTGGAGAATATTATTTGCCAGCGTAACATCGCTTTATGAATCAGTTTACATTTCAACATGACAACTCCCCAATCCATACTGCTCAGGTTGTCCAGCAATGGATTGCTAATAATAACTTGAGGTATTGAATTGGCCAGCGCGAAGCCCAGACCTTTATCAATAGAAAACCTTTGGGTTTAATATAAAAATAAGATGGGGAAAACGGCATAGAACGAAGAGACAGGAATCTACTGTGGCAACAAATCGTGCACGAATGGGAACAAGTGAGTGAGGAGTATTGCCATACATTAATAGAGGTCTATGCGTTCAAGATTGATGAACTATTCAAAATAACGGCGGATGGACGCATTACTAATAAGCTTCAGCGACCACCTCACGAAAAATGGAAGTAGTAATAATGCTTATTACAATATTGTTTAATATCTGGCACACGAGCTGTCGCCAACTTAGTTAATGTTTACAGTAATACTGAAAAAAAGTATTTTATTCATAACAGAGATATACTTCACGTGATTTCAGTTTAGCTGAATAGTTTAAATGTTTTCATGCGATTTCATTTTGATACTTTTTATTTATTTATATACGTATAAATGAATAAAAGTAATAAACCCATTTATATTGCTATTTATTGTATAATTAACATGCCTTTGGTTTAGTTCCTAGTCGTAGTTCAACAGTAAAATGAAAATACCTTTTAAACCTATTTAATAAGACTACAGTTATTGGAAATACTTCAAACATCAAATAAATTTATTCCTACGCAAAGATAACAAATACATAAGAGATGCCATTCAACTTCGCACATTAATAAATCCAGTCTAAGTTTTTTTAAAATAACGACAGAGAGACCGCACATCTGTGTTTACATATTTCGAAGCGGCCAGTTACTGCATAAATCCGTCTACTATCCACGCTAAACATATGGGCTCTATTTTACCCTGTAGGTCGTACAATTAGAAAGTGTCGCTAGTGTACATCGCTTGTAAACAATTTCTTGTTGCTAGTAGTTTTTACAAAGAGGATGCTCCTCGTTTATAGTTTTACACTCATACTTAGCCTTTCTCTGGTACACGATGTATTATCACTCTTCGGTTTTAAAATGTTTGTTCTTGTAATGTCGTAAAATTTCACTTTTGAAAAATTAGTGGCGCTGCCGTAATTGTGTATTGTATACTGTAGCATGTGTACTGTAGCGCTGACATCACGCGTCCGTTTATTTTGCTGTGTAACTGTTGGATTCGTGTCCTATATTACATTCACTAATTATTTACAAAACTTAAGCTTTCAGAACACAGTTTAGAGATGCTAAATCACAGTGGTGGCTGATACTAAATGACACAAGGGCACGTGCCCACCCAACCACCAAGATAAACACAGAAAGAAATTCGCATGTAATTCAGTGCATTATTTTATTTGATTATTTTTACGTATTTTTATAATGATGGTATCAAAGTTTCCTTCCGCACCACAGACACTAGCGCATATGCGAACGCTCAAAACTTTGGCTTCGGGGCCACTATTTCTGATGTACCTATTTCGAGTATGAATCGGACGGCTCCGTTTTATTTCGCCACATGCGCTTATATGGTCGCTTTGGGGCACGCAATTTCGTGTCTCCAGTTAAACGTCTTGTATTCATTGCGACTATTTTGTCTTCAGCGCGTACCGCGCATGTGTGATTTCAAAGGTTTAAAGTAACGTTTATTATTAATGATAGAAGTTAATTGTGCGCAAAATCTTTTAAAAACCTTTGAATTTAAAGAAAAATTTTTAATTTTATTAAGAAGAAAGGAAGGCTTATTCCTGATCATTAAATAAGCTACACTTCTCCAAGTAAAACTCGAACTTACAATAGAGTATTCAAAAATGGAAATATTTTGGAAACAAAATGGTCATATTTTACGCCGGTTAATTATGTGCATAAAATTTTGCAAAATTCTCCTAGATTTACGTACGTTTTTATTTTGTATGTTTGATAGTCCATAATTGGTGGAGTAGTATGTAATAGACAAATAAATTAAATTCGAAAGTGTACTTCCTAATTCTTTTATTAATATACTATAGGATCAAATTGTTTTGACTACTAGTTTCGACATATGGTAGTAATAGTCTTCTCCAGGCCTCAGCACGATTCCATAATAGTTGACTGTTGCGGCCAGACATTTCTTTTCCCGTAATGTCCGGTCAGCATAGTCATCATAGTTATATGATTAACTATAATCCAATTTTAATACACTGCTTGCTAAGTGTTTTAATCCGTTGACTATTATGGGATAATGCTGGGGCCTGAAAAAGATAATTACTACCATATGTAGAAACTAGTAGCCAAAACAATATAATAGTATATTAATGAAAGAATTAGGAAGTACACTATCGAAATTTTTATTTATCTATTTTTATTTGTGGCCCACCCTCATCTCATTACCTCACGAGCCACCGCTGCTAATTCATTTTACACCTTTCAAGCGGTGGCAGCACCAAGTGTCCGCGACAATCCGAAGTGCTACCCTCTAGAGTGGCTCTATATCGCTAATGTGCGACTCGATTTGAAAATGTCAACCTTCCGAAAAACCTTGCACTTTTTTGACGCCAGCTCCCCGACTAGTAAATGACCTTTTGAATAAGTGATCACAACCCCCATCTTTTCTATTCAAATTTTAAGGGTGGAGAGTGCTGAGCTCCCAGAAATGATTTTAAATCGTCAGGCCCATCAGTAAAGGTTGTCCAGCGTGATATGACAATTGGCGGGCTTCGGAATTATAAGCAAGTAAAGTTATATGAGATGACTCGTTTCAATATAACATCAATCTAGTCAGCTTTTGATATAGTTTATTGGATTGAAAGATTAAACATTTAATTGATTCATTCGAGCAAAGTTTTGAGGCGTTTTTACATATAATAACAGTATGCTCTAATACTTCCATGTATTTCTTCAATTTACATTTATTGTTCAACGACACTAAATTAACACAGTCAATATACGTGACCTTCTCTTATTGTTTGTTCTTTTTTTTTTTACTTCTTACACGCTAGACATTCCATTCCCTATTAATAACATTAAATAAATTATGCGAAAACCTTTCGTTTGATATTTGTTCGGTCGTGAGTTTCGAAACGGTACAAGGGGTGTGTTTGCGCTGTGCGAGATTGTCGTGAATCACACCTCGAAATTGAAATAGTTAATTTGGAACGCGTTTGCGACATTTCACGAACACACATTTCCAACCGGCCGGCGCGGTGCGGCACCACCATTGTGTAATGGTTAATGGACATCATTTCGTTGCGTGGATTTGGAACAAGTTCAAGGACAGGACCTACGTCCGACCCATCCGCTAACTGTACGTTGTTCCACTGCGGCTCCTTTTTCTTCTCTCCTCCTTTCTGGCTTTCTTTATATTTCGTCTTGGGCGACGTCTCCATTCAGACGAAACGTTCAATCACTGAATGATTATTACGTGCCTATAACGAGGTAGGAGGAGCGAAATACATGCTCATATAATAACATGCATATAAGGTGTAATTTATTATGAGGTAATGATACTCTTACGAATATTTCACATGAATTAGATCGTCAAAGAAATGCTAGGTATTTCCTTTAATAATTAAATGGTGGGTATATTTAAACATCTAGCACAAACATGTAACATGCAATATTATTATAGAAATGTTTACAACCGTTAAATGCGGTCATGTATACCTACAGCGAGTTTTTCCAGATTTGACTAGTCGCACTGTACGTAAAATCTTTAAAACTAATACGATACACAAACATTGTTGTATTTAAACTTTCTAAAACGAACATTCTTACCTTACATCTTGCTTTTACTTCTTGCAGATAGATTTGAATGTATTAAGTTTAAAGCAGGGACTTACACCGGTATAGATAGATTTACACTATGTTAATACAAATACCGTTATAATACCAAATATAAAATACGCGTATTATATGGTATTTTGATAAAACAGATAGTGACTTATATTTACCGAATCAATACCGGTATAAGTTGCTAGTTTTCTACAGAAAGCATGCTAAATCTATCGCCCATGAATATTTATATTAAAAGGAAAGCAAGAATGGGGGTATATAAACCTGACAAATGGTGGAAATTGAAGAACCCAGAATACTTCTGGGCATGCCAGAATAACAACCGAAAACGCAAACTCTATCTTTGAAATAGGAAGTGACACGATGATTCTCAAACTCTCCTTGGATAAACCCTGCAAGGTTATCTTGGACTGGGATGAGTGTAAAGCCAAACAGAAACCAAGGATTCACAAAAAAAAACTGGTATGCAGATTATAAAGAATATATGGTCTTGGGGCAACACAGGCTGATTAATTTTCGATCTTCACTATTGGGATCTGGCTTATTATTGAAGATGGATCTTCAGAATCAGGTTTTTCCGTTTTTTTTTTTAAATCTCATACATCATTTGTTTTAAGTCTACTTTCTTTTCGGAATCATAATAACCACAAAAATTAGTAACTTTGCCAAATTTGAACCTCACCATTGGGATCTAGCTTATTATTGAAGATAGATCTTCAATTTTGGCAACCCTTCAAGGTTATCTTGGACTGGGATGAGTGGAAAGCCAAACAGAAACCAAGGATTCACAAAAAAAAACTGGTACGCAGATTACAAAGGATATACGGTCTTGGGTCAATACGTAAAAAACTACATGTGGCAAAACTGTTGCTTGTTACTTAAATTTCTATTGATTTGCGCGGCAATTGAAGATGCACAGAAAACCACTGTATGAAGTTTTGTATTCTGAATTTTATTATATACGACCAATCTATCTGTTTAGAAAATGTTGGGCCAGGCACTCTCCAACATTAAAAGCATAATGAACAGGAGCTGCTTCCTCCATATACAGCATATTGGGTTTCACATTCCATTGAATGTTATTTATAAGTTTTTCCAAAACATTGAGGTATTTTGCAGCATCTAGCCGATTCAGGAGGTAAATTAGTTGAATAACTGTACGGCTTATTATACCTAACCAAATGGGATTAAATAACCAGGCAAATTCATGGAAAAACCTATATTAAGGGATTATCAAAGAAGTAGACTGAAGAATGACTACAGATAAGTAGGAATCATCTTCGTATCGTAATAGATCTCCTTACGGAGCACTGCGCACTGAAAGCACAACTACAGAAAATTGAGATCAACACTGGAAATACCAACTGTAGACTGCGTAATGGCATGAAAGAGAACGCTTACCACATTTTGTGTGAATGCGAGGCTCTAGACGCAAGAAGACAGGCAATTTTTGGGAAGCCAAAAATGATCTCAGAAGATTACTTCGATCAACCAGCCAAATACCTGTACAGATTAGTGCAAGGTATTGGGATACTGGAATGACTGACATAATTTAATAGGTAAAAGAAATGAGGGACCAGTGTTTCCGGAGACTTCAAATCAGGCGGCTCTCACCAAAAAAAGATGTCTAACCAAACGTTAACAGAAAACCTTCTTTGGTGACCATTTCACGAAATTAGTGTGGATTTTCCTCTGCCCGATAATGAAAGTTAGGAGTGTTAAAGACTCCATCTCTATTACATATACATCAATTGTTCCAAAGAATATGTCTCACAAAACCGTCACTATCAAGAATTCTCTTTAAAATCGTCCTGCAAAAGATTCAGTCCAAGAACGTTATCGTTTTCCTAAAGATGTTGAACTTTAGCAAGGTGATATAAGTGTAGATAGTTTTCCTTTAAAACTGAATGGATGGGTTTTGTAGCTTAGGATATTCAATACAACAGCAAATTGTTTAGTGCTAATTGAGAGATTCCCCTTTAGTAAGTCTGAAATCTGCTCTTCCACTTGTACAGAGCGTCTTTAGCATGGTCTTTCAGCATTTGGATGACTTGAGATAAATGAATCCGTTTCTCGACGTAGATTCAACCTTTAAGAGACACTTGGTGTAGGATGCCTTCAGATTGGATAGCAAGCGCAATATTCTCGGCATGACCTCGTTCTGATATAGGGACGAGACAATCACGAGATTATGATGCGAAAGGATATTATTTCGGAAAATCTCATCTTCATAATACTGCGCTACTTCAATCTCTTGCTTCTTTTAGCAAAAATAATTATAAGACATAATAAAGACTTTTCAATTACGATAAACGGTTAAGAATTTCGCAAAGAATTTCATGCTTTCGCGAAAATCTGCGCACTCTGTATTGTGTAAAATCATATAAGAATAGTCAAACTATAAAAATTTTAGTAAAGGTGATCGACCTCTAATTTCTAAACAAGATTCTCACGCCATACTTAATCTTTTAAAAGTCTAGAATGCCTGAGAAATATACACACGATGTATAAGTTAACGATAATATACATTCAATTATGTAAGAATTAATAACAGTTTCCTGTTGAGTATAATTAAATATTTAGTGTGTTATAGTGTGCCCGATAATTTATTTGTCATGTATTACTGAATTATATAATTTATTGCAATTGGCATTCAAAGTAAAATTTGCTTTAATAAAATATTATTTAAGTTTACTTAAGAAAAAATAAAATAGGATTATTAGTCACTTGCACAACATTGATAATGCAATTACTACAATTAAAGAGATTAAAGCTAATTGCTTTCTTTTTTATTTTCAGGTTGGGATTGTATTTTGAATAAATAAGTTCTGTGTTCGTTTAACAAAATTTGCAAGGAAAATATTCTAATCATTTTTAGTTTAATTAAAGTTAGGCATTTCCTACTGTTATTTTTGAGCCAAACATTCTTGCGGTTACAAGTAGAATAATTTAAACGGATTAGGTGCAATTGTTGCATGGTATAGTGATACTTACGCAATAAGTTTTATAACAAGAGCAGAGGAAATATAGAAACAAAAAGGATTTTTTGTCTTCCGTCTTTATTCCTCAACCCATGCAAGGTGTTGGACCGAAAGTCTAACTCTTTGCTTTGCTATTCTACACTAGTATATCTTCTTTAGTATTTTTAGTATTCCTAAATAATATTTCTTATTAAATGTTCTAACCATCGTAATTATTTTCTCTCAATAAATTTAGCTATACCATCTTATTTCAGTGAGTCCTTATTCTTTCATTTGTATTCAGTCATATCTAGCCTTGCAATTTATCAAATCAATAATTATCAACTAATCTATACTGCGTTCATTATGAAAGGAACAAATTCGTTTAAAATTATTTTGCAAAAAAACGCTCAGACACATCGATTAGTTAATGGTATCATTTTTAGTTGCAAATTTTTTGACATAAGATAATTGTGTACAAAATGTCTAAAGAAGAAAAAACAATGATAGCTGTACACATCATTGTTTTTTATGGAATACTCTGTATATTAAGCCATTTTTTAATTGTACGGTAAACTCTAAAGACTTTTTGTATCATACCATATCTCTAAAATGTGCGGTTTTCGGAATAATGACGTTTGAAATGTGATCAATTAAAAAAACAAATGCACTTTATTAATAAAACATATATACAGGGTGTATCGGATATAGAGGTAAATATAATAATATGTGGCAGCTGTAATCATATACAATCAAAAAGTCTTAATGCACAGGGGGTCTATCTGTAAGCATTAACGAGAAAAAAAATATTTTATAAATGCCGTGGGCTAGAGCCGCATCTGTACCCAACCTAAATGTTGTCCCGAGTATACTCCCACATACCACTATCATTCAGTCATTACCGGTATTAGTTTTGTGTGGATCGCTGCTTGGAGTGCAAGCCACTTCGAACATTTTATTTCAATTCTTCCCGTTTCGAAAAAACGATCCTTTTCAGGACCATTATGATTTCATATAAAGAAAATCGAAGCTTGATGCATCGACAAAAACGTGGAAATGTATAGATTCATTTTCTCGTGATATCATAGTAAAAAGGCGTGTTTGGCAAATTTTCTTTATCTGCATTTATTTCTGTGTAATTCGATTCAATTCATTTTGCGTTATTTGATTAAATAAATGTGGTACCGGTTATTAACAACTAACTCTCAATTCGACAAAGCAAAAGAAAAATATTTACATTTTTTGTAACTACTGAAATCGCATATCCGGTGAAACTCGAACGTCTTATCAGGATATTAAAAATAATACTTTGTAGACTTACGTAGAATGCTCTTAACAAATTAGGAATGTTTATTTTATAAAAAGAAGAAATTTAAAATGCCTCAGTTTTGCTATTTTTACAAGGGCCTTTATTTATTCAGAATGACGTTAAATAAACTTACAGCATACCATTAAGAATAATAATAAATGAGTGCAATGTATTTATACATAGTGAGTTTGTTCGCGTCGCATGAACTATTTGCACTATTATGCACTTTTGCACATAAAAGTTCTAAAAAGTGCATAATAGTGCAAATAGTTCATGCGACGCGAACAAACTTAATAATACCACGTTTGGCGGGTGCTTAACATGACGTTTCCTTGCATCAGGCCCGGACTAAAGAATTTTTGGAATCTCTTGATCTGCTCACAAAAATCGATCGAAATCGTCTTCTACGAATTCATGGATTAATTAACCTTATCAGAATATTTTTTTTTTAGCAGTATTATACAGATCCCGTTGATATACTACAATTCCCAGAGAGTGTCTTAACGGTTACATGGGGATTATTTGCAGTTTCTACTAAAACGTCTAATCGATAATCTTCTGATATTTTTGCTGGTCTTCCTTTCGGTAAAATCTCTAACGTGGCTGTGCTCAGCAAATTTCAATTCAATTCTCCTGACAGTAGATCTATAGTAATTGGAGGTCGATCAGGATTACTGGCATTAAATAAATCACACACTTCTTGTTAAGTACGCAGTCTATCTCCAAAATCAATCATAATAAGAACTTCAATACGTTCTTTCTCAGATAAATGCATTTTTAAAATGACACGTAAAACTGACAAAATGATACTGACAAACTAAAAACCGGTGATTGATTTTTATTGCCACAAAATACCACATCAAAATGGTCTAGTGGTCAAGGAATGAAAATCGATTAATTCGAAGAAGAGTTTTTTGTTGATAAAATTTACCATGCGAGGTTGATTTTGTTGGCTTTTAAAAAGATGTTCAATTGTTCAGTTTAAACATTTTATTTCATTACTTGTGCGTATTTTAATTTATCACATTTCAAACGTCATTATTCCGAAAACCGCTCATTTTAGAGATATAGTATGATATAAAAATTGTTCATAATTTACCGTACAATTCAAAAATGGCATAACATACATGGTGCTCCATTAAAAACAAAAACAATGATACTTGCAGATGTTCTTCTTTAGATACGTTGTATATAATTTTCTTTGTGTAATGTCAAAAAATTCGCAACTAAAAATACTAATCGATGTGTCCGAGCGTTTTTCTGCAAAATAATTACCAGAATTTTAAACGAATTTGTTCCTTTCATCATGAACGCACTGCATAGTGGTGCTCTTCTGTAGATGCAAACATACCTGCGACCAAAACATTATGGAATTATCTTTCCATAGAATTGTGAAAACTATTGTTAAAATATATGTATGTTACTATTTTTTACTCGTAAAATACATTGATAAACCTAATTACAAAAAGTCGGAAACCTAATCAAAAGTGAATGTGGTGATTAAAACTTACACTGGACAGACAAAACGTGCAATTGGAATTTGATTTAAGGAACACATACCATATAACAGTATGGTTATCGGAAGTTTGATTATACATGACATTATAACTGACACCAGATATGGTATTATAATAGAGAATTTTGAACCAACGATAAGGCCACGTCATTAAGAGAATTAACGCACTACATCACATATACCAGAAAAGGCTTTATTGAACCGAACCAGGAACATGCTCTTCTTCACTATTTGGTATTGACAGATTTTGCGATAAACGAATGCTTCGTCGCTTACATCCATCTTTGTGTATTGGTATTTTAGCAGGCCAAATTAAGCGTTAGAGAAAAGCACTTGACACTGACAATATCTAAAGTTGAGTAACGAGGCAGGTTTAGGGATTAAATATACCATATCTTAACTTATTTGATGATCTTCATGCTTGTTCATTTATTAATTATGTTCAATATACTACAGGAATTTCCATCGCAACACGTACCTTTGCGTACATTTTAAACGCAGTGGAAGAATAAGCCACTGGCATATTTTTTATGGTCTTATAATTCTCACGCATCGTATATTCCGATTTTCATGTATTGGGACTGTTACTTTACTTTCCAACTCTGTTAGCATCTGCTTTTTCTTCTAACTGCTATTCAATATACATACATATATACTATGTATTTGAATTTGAGTAGGTATATCTACTTTTACGTGGTTTTCTTGTATGTACAACCCATGCATGCATTTAGTTGAAAATAATAATTTTCTTGCTAAATAGCAAGCAAATCCAGGGAAATCTAATGGTGTTAGTTGATCTAGCTCTCGTTCGATTTATTCCTAACTTTTTAACTTTGAAGTTTTTATGATCTTAGTTTCGTCTTTTAGATCGACAACGAGCCTAATAATTAAAAATTCAATACTTGCTTTAAGCTATTGCTTTATAGAAAAATAAAAACCATTGCTGAAGAAGCAAATGCTATAAGTAAAACCGATTGGTGGATTTCATGTTAACAAAATTTCTTACCTACATCTCGGTAGCAACTGCTTACTCATTAAGTCTAATTTACTATATTTAATGTCGATTGCACTTATTTTATAAGTTAATTTCAACATTAGCTTCTTGAGTTAGCTAATGAAAGTCTTCATCATTAAACGTTTAGCGATGTTACGAAACACAACGTCGGCAATTATGGTCGATGATATTTTATCTAATTCCTCAATAAAAAAAATATATATACCTCATAAAATTCTAATTTCCAAATTTTACACCTGTATTATAAGTACAGGAAACATTCTTTTTAACTATACCCGAAAGATCGTTTAATTATTACATGTCAAAAAAATTTATTATAATTTTACTGCTCATGGATTGCTCGATTTCTCCACGGACTCCATAATCCAAGTCAATGTATTATTAGCCTTCATCTCTTAGTAATATACATTCTTCTGTAATATTTAATATTTATATAAATATTTCTTGTATGTTTGAATTTGTTAAAATTGTGCTATCGTGCTCAGAACTTAACCATTGACAGTCTACACCGGTAAACATTTTGTCTGTATTACAAGTTGCCTGCACGTTAATGCTAGGGCATAGTATAAAATGTAAGAGCAATGAGTGAGTCATCGGGGTCTCAATTTCTAAGCCTAACTTTACTTCAAACAACAGCTTTCCAATATGGCAGTTTGTTATTGTTTACATTGGTACCAACATAAATTAGTTTACTCATCCGTTTAATCTACATGATTTACTTGTTTTATTTATTTATTTTATGTATTTTATTAGTTTTAAATTACCCTGCAGTTTTAAAAACAATTAATGAACCTTGTGTTATCTTTTACACAATACATAATACATACATTTACATATTTTGTTATATATTATATTGTTAGGTTTAAGTGAAATAATCGTGAAAGAAAATGCCAGTGGGCATCATGCTATTGTGCCATTCGCTCTTGCAAGATAAATTCTGATGCTAACGATGGTCATAGTTTCTTCGGATATCCGAATAAATATATTATATACAACAAGACAAGAATTAAGAAAGTACATGGATAAGAAGAACTATTGTGGTTGTGCAGAGTTTCCTAGGTCATAATACATCAACTTATTTGTGAGATACTCACTTCAAACCGTATCGCTGCTATTTATCACAATAACTAACTTAATACAATTCATTTGATGTTCACTTTTTAAAATAGAGTAATTTTGGTCGGAACTGCATTATACTAGTATAAGTTTTAATCCTCACATTTCACATTTATTCATATTATAGAAAACTCGATACTATTTAGTCTACGTCTGAAACCCTATCCACTTGTGCACTCCCGGGCATCATTGCTGACAAACCACTGCAGGGTCGGATGTTAGAAATGAATTAGTCGCGTAAAAAGGACCAGTCTTTGTATTACACAGAACGATATAGTTATAACTCTTGAACTCTAATTATAAGTTGGCTTGCGTTCGTGACAGTAATTTGAAAGTCAACAATAAAACTCTTCCACGAAAATCGTTGCATTTCTATTAATTTATTTGAGAAAGAACCACAACATAGTTATTCCTGGAAGAATACTTTATACAATAAAATATATAAATAAAAATTTAGTTTCACAAAAAAGGAAAGAATGTATTACTCAATTATTGTAAACAATTGCAAATATATTTATCACTTAATCAAACATTATATTACTATAATCGTGTTTTTTATTACTATAAGCTGTTCAGAAATATTTGCAATAAAATTAGAATAAAAACGCATAAATTGGTGGATTTTTCTAATTTATTTTCCTACTTCCTTTAAAATATAAATTACTCCAGACGCTTGAAAATTCCCGGCAACAACTTTACAAGATGGCAGCTAGGCTTGAAGGTCATTGAAAACGGACCATAAGAGAACAAAGGATTTAGCGAGCTCGTCCTTACTGGTAGTATACTGTGGCTAGAATATCCCTTTTTGGTTTAGAATTCTGATGCCTGTGCAGTTTATCGAACTGATGCGCGATGCCAGTTAGAAAACGGTATCTCTGATCACAAACGTTTACCTACCACAAAATATTCAGAACTTTCAGGAAATTAAATGAAAGTATTGGCCTTTTCCAAAACTACAAGACTCGAATAAATAAGAACTCACGTATATGCCGCAGAGAATCAAAGTTGTACCTGTACAAGTAAATGATGCAGAAGTCGACTCCCCTTACAAATTTGAAAGCAATTGCCACACTAGAAAAAACAATTCCTCAATTTATTCATCACATTTTCAGCATATGTAAACAATTGCTTCATTTTTTTTTTAAGAAAAACCTTTGCTTAGAAGCAATTTCTGCGTTTTTTTAAAATTGCGGTTAGGAAAAGTAATTGCTTCGGTTTTTCTCCTTAAGTTTTGGTTTAGAGATTTTTTTCGTGCGGTATTCCAATATTTCTTTTCTTTGATGGCTTTTTTTACTTATTCATTCCACCGTCTATTTTTAATGTGCTGATTCTATTGTTCTCATCGGCAACCTCTTTAAACGTTTTTCTTCTAATCTATTTTGTGCGTGAAAAATCTGCTGCTATTTGTATCTGTAGCTCGCTGGTTGTACCTATTAGTTTATGTATTGATATTATCTCATAGTATTTCCATATTTACATTGTGTTTAATTTTTGCTGCTACTAAATGATGATGAAATGTTCAATGCTTGTAAATTCTACCGTAACTGTAGTTAATTTTATTGCATTTGCGTTGTGTATACTTATCATTACTTAAATGTTAAACTGCTTGTTGAAGTTTATTATTTAGCCAATTATATTCTAATTATAAATGAAAAATCAAGGGATTATATAGTCGATTTATTGGCTTAATTGAAAACAAAAAAATTTAGACGTTTCACATTTTTCCAGAAAGTTTTAAATCTACAAAATTAGAGGAACATGAAGTATATTATAATTATTATACTTATATAAAGAAAACTTAGGTGAAAGTATTAATTTTTTTTACAAATAAATGATTATTGTTAACAACATGATGTTCTTTTCCCAACTATTAAATAACACATTAATTTTTTTCTGAAAGACTGACACAAAACGTATATGAAGGCAAACAATATATAAAATACGAAACTGTAAGGTTATTGAAGAGTATGTCTTTTTATATCAGCGATAAACATAAAATAAGACAATTTTTTGTTAAAATTGATATGATTAAGTTAAAATATATACGTCTAGGCAAAAATATACAAGGCAATATATAAAAGTTGTCTTATAATATTTAAAATAAATATAAGTAAATTTTTGGTAAATTAATCTATGTCTGTTCTAATTTTTTTTTCGTTTTTAATATAATTCATTTCTAAAATATTTCTTGCATAATAGTAAGTATGCAAAATTTTAATGTGCTGTTTAATAGCTGATAAAAAGAAAAATAATAACAAAAGTCATTAAGTTGTAAAAAAAATACTTTCACTTAAGTTTCTTTTTATATAAGTATAATTATATATTCCATGTTTCTTTAATCTTATAGATTTTAAAGATTCCCGAAAAAGATAGTAAATTTCGAAAGGTCGATAAATTAATTTTTGTTTTTCAAGTAAGCCAATAAATCCACTAATCTCTTAATTTTTGATTTATAATGAATATTAAAAAAAATAAATATTACAAAAACAGCTAATCAGCTAATCAAAAACCGTCTACGAACTTGATATGGATTTTAATAATTAGTTTTCTAAGATGATAAGCAAAGATAATCGATTGTAGATCGTACTACTGTTTAAGATTATCTTTAACAAAAAAAAAACAACTAAAAAAAACAAAGAAAAGTAAACAGTAAGTTAAAATATAATTTTAAACTTCTTTGTAGTGTTGATTTAAAATTCCGTTCACAACAGGAATTCCAGTTTCGACTTTAAAATGCATAATATGTTAACATGGATTGTGGACGGAAAATGTAATTCCTCTATGTTAGGTACATCATTACGTATAATCATACTATTTTTAAAACTTGTACGACCCTTTTGGAGCTTTCAATTGTAGAGGTAAGTTAACAATTACTAGATAACCTGCATGCAAAACACAAATGCGTTTTCTGCACCTTCTGATAATGATGTGAATTTTCTTAATTGACCTTGGTAGTAATTAGGTAATTAATACTTGTGTATTGGACTTTTAGGTATTATGGGAAAATGGATAGTCTCCTTTCAATTACATTTGTTAATTAACTACTCTTCGTTGCATTATTTTGCCAACTTTTCAAACCTATACACTTTTAAATTTTTCTCGCTTTAAATTTTCGTTTTTGTCTCTGCTCTCTCAATACGTAATGAATTTTTAAAATTAAAATTTATGTATTCTATCTTATTATTTGTGCTAAAAAGTATTCATCAAAACTAATTTACCTCTAACGTATAATAATTGTCTAAACCAAACATCTCAATATATTGACGACGAAGGATTGATTCTGATTATAAAATTATGCAAGCAGAACCCTGCACACAAAATTTCATACAATAAATATATAGGTAGATACACCAAAATTGAAACAAGAAAAACAAAAAAGATCTAACAGTGAAAAAGGTTACCCATTTTTAAGTTGTTTCTATTAGAAATGACAAATTCCAAGATATTGATAAGAATCTGAAATAATTTCACTTGAAAAGTAAAAATTTGTTCCTTCATTTTTAATTACTTACGTTTTTTGAATATAACTATAATAACATTTTAATTATTCTATTTGTTTAAGAAATAAAGGTTCCTTAAAGTACACCTTTATTGTCCACCTGTTTTTAGAATAAAGCTTTTGATTTTACCGCGCGATAAATATACAATTAATATAATACCAATCACGCAAAATTATGTTTAACAATATAATTATATTTACATGTAAATGTGAACTTTAGCATTTTCTTGTATTATCTTATGTCTTTCACGCTTTCTTTTCAAATAAAAACTCAATAGCTTTAATAACTTACATTCACTTTTACACACCTTCATTTAATGATTTTATTTATTACAAAAATAATTTACGTGAATATCATTATGTGGAATGGTATGTATTCCTTACCTTTTCTATAGATAATAAATCCAAATCCGAAGCAGGGAGAGCGATAATTAAATTTATCTTAGCAAATTATCCAAAAAATACACCAAAATCATCAACTCACGTTGTATGAATATCGTGGGTTTCTTGTTTTGAAAATGACTTTTCGCGCTCGCGATAGCTCCACCGCTACTAACTAAAACACAATATTGCTATAGCCGGCTAAAGAAATCAAGACAGGTGAGATTGTTCGAACCCGTTGGCCTTCCAACTAACCCACGAGACACAACAGTTCACATCTCTTTCGCCGACAACAAGGTATCGCGTACGTAGGCATGTTTCTTTCCATAGTGGAGATGTAAGAGTTGTTACCTTTCTCCTCCTGTTTTCAACGACAATCGACCGTAAAGCTTGCGCGGATTGCTTACCACAACACGTGCAAGATAATAAAAGGTTCTTTACCGAAATATTGCGTGTAGTATAATGCAAGTTGTAATGCATTCATAATGCAATAAAATGCATTCTGATAAAAATAAAAGTACTTTATATCGGTAATCTTTTTTATGGCGAAGATCTTAATTTTCGCATGATGCACACTACCTTTCTGAGAATTTTATTCGTGTGTAAAATACTTTGAAAATGCAGACGATAAGTTTCGACTTATTGTGAAATGCAGCAAATCAGAATCAACAACTTAATAACATGAGTTGCTACATTATTCTCAAAAGAGATTGAGGTAAACTTAAGAAAAATATGTATTAATGCACTTGTCATAATTGTGGGAATTTTTAATACTGGATTTGTAATAATTATCTTTATTTTTTCAGAAAACACAATAAGGTATAATAGCATACTTATATTGATATTTTGTTTATCAAAATCTGTGTGTAAGTGAAAAAATTTTAGGGCGTAGTTTAGTTTGAGGAAAAAATCGCTTACCATCAGTCCTTACCTAAATGTAGCAAATGCTTAAGCAAATATGAAAACAAGAGAGTTTTGCCTATTCTAGCTAAACTAAAGAAATATTCCTAAGTGTATTTGCTAAACTATACGCCATTTAAAGCTATTACTCAGAAAGCAGACTATTATATATAAGACATTTTTATTGACATCCTAAGTCTTAAATACCGTACCTAAATGGTTAAAATGTGCCAATAAATTAAAACTCATAAATAAGGGCTGTTCGACTTGTAGTTTCAGAACGGTTCACGTCATGTGGAACAATCAGACAAACGCAATTCCAGTTCGCGTAGAACTCCAATCTGTTCTCTATTGGTTCAAGTGGTCACGAACCGTTCGCAACTGCTTTCGAAAGCCTTAATTACTGTTTAGTTTATTTATATGGTAACGATTTTTAACATTTAGGTACGGTATTTATAGCTTTAGGTATGTTCAATAAAAATGTCTTTGAAACAATTTAGTAGACTGAGTGGAGGAGTTATATGATACTTTGCTTTACATTGGAAGTATGTACCCTTGACTTGTCGGTACATACACTATGAGAGATTCTGGTAGTTTATCGAGTGAATAGAGATATTGAATTTACAAAAAGATATTTTTAAAGAAACTAACAAAGTAAATAAAGTACATTCGCGGTAAATAGTGTATTATGAAAAAATATTGATGGTCGAATATTTATTAATCATTCATCTTCAAATCAGACGAAGTATAATCTTCCAGTAAAGTTCTTGGGATGTTGTAATTTTGTACATCGATACTGATTCTTGTAAAGGTTTAAAACTTTTGCACTTTATTAAATCTGCAGCAATTTTGTTTGAATGCCATACTAGAGTTTATTCACATCGCCAAACTTGTTTTAGATATCACATTTTTTGCTAGTAGAATTTTTTATTTTTGTTATATATTAGTAAGGTTGTTTCAACAGTCGGACTGTATTCGAATAATAGCGCGTTATTAATTTATCTCGGATAATTTACTGCAATAAATCGTCGTGTAACTTCTGCTGAACCACTTTAAATGTTTCAAATCCTCCTCAATGTTCCTTTTTTCTTTTTTTATAAATTACTGATCGCGATAAACTTACTAACGTGTAAATTTTAGCGCCGTACCTGACCCTCATTCCCCTAACGCCTGTTAAGAATGACCGAACGCTCCGGTAAACCATGGCTAAACTAAAAGTGGATTATGCCTGTGTACCATGCTGCGAATCGTCCTTCGCCGTTAAACAGAATGTTGATTGATTTAATTGAAAAGATCGATTGTAATAGGATTTTGTAGTAGTTAGACAAAGTAGAGAATAGCAGTGAGTGCTGAATTAGAGAGCATGCGGATGAGATGGTAAATCGAACCGTAGTTTTATCCTGACACACAACGGTCAACAGAATAACATGGTATTCTCACTTTTGTTAACGATGAATTATATTTCTCCTTCTTTTATTTATTAACGACAATCGCAGGTCGAAAATGAGCTCTGGTAGAAATGTTAAAGTAAAACATAGAGACTAATTAGAGAACTTGTGAAACGCCCTTTCAAAATTGAGTGCGATAAGACAATACGCTCACAGACTGTCTCTTCGAACAAAACACTTTTTAAAGCTGACAGCATTGCTGGGCACATAAGCGAAGTACTGCCGCAAATTTGTATGAGAGCTGGTGTGTGAGTGGTATCAAAAGTTTATGCACAAAACAGTAACGGCTTGTTTGTAGCATTTGACATATTACAGTGACACTCAACATCAGTCTCGCAATATCTTTTGTGCGAATTCCTGATGATAGTTCGGAATATATCATATATAATATTTTAGAAAAATTGATAACAGCTGAATCATTAATGCGTTTTCATTAATTGTGTTCCTGACTATTATACACACAATGGTTTAATTAATAAATATTATTATATTATTATTAAGGTTGAGATCAGAAAAACGATGGTGGGTCGGCTCTGGAAGAGCTAAACATAACAATTCATATATTTTTTAACTTGGAACATTATATAATGGATAGTTATAATATTAATATTTTTTACATTCTAAGTATAACGTTTGCATGTTCTAAAATAAAACTAAACTTCAGAAACCGACTTTTTCTTCAAAACTTTGCGAAAATTTGTTTGTTAGTTTCTAAAAACTTTATAATTATATGTCCCAGCTACTTCTTCAACTTACTTTTTATCATTTACAACATGATGATAAATGCTATAGTACTCTTGCATCGAAGAAAGTTGAAAAGCGCAGAATTTACTTGGTAAGCGTTACGAAAAGAACTGTGCAAATTAGCGGCTTTTTTTTTCATACCATTAATGAAATGCTTGTCAATGCGAGTATGTACTTGCTTTATGTTTTTGCTCTTGTATTATATGTATATACATGTTTTTTACTGCAGGGAATCGTCTATATCTGGTAAGACAGCACATAGGCAAAAAGAGTTTTATTAAAATGTGGGTTTGATTTTTCATAGGTGTTTCTATGTGGTACGGCCTTTTTGTTTTCTTAATAAACTCGCCATATATACATAACTAATAAAGGAACTTCTCAGTAATTAAATACCAAACAATCAAAAATTATTGCCATATAATTTACTTAATAAGATATCTTGAAAAATGCTCAAATCATTACACATAGTTTTGAAATAGTTATATATCAAGATGGTAATTTATATTTTTTACATATTACAGCTTGAAATTTAATTTACTTTGTTTTGTGTTCTGATGTTTCCCACCAACTGAGCTATTGCATTTGATATTAGGTCCATTGGCAAATCCATCCAGCAGCGGCTCGTGAGTTATGAAAGAGGGTGGGCTAAAATAAAATAGATAGATAAATTAAATTCGAAAGTGTACTTCCTATTTCTTCTTAATATACTATAAGATATTTGTTTTGGGCTACTAGTTTCTACATATGGTAGTTTCCTTCTTCAGGCCAGCATGTCCCATAATAGTAACGGATTTAAAAACTTGCAAACTTTGTATTAAAATGGATTATAATCATATAATTGGCTGACCGGGGTCGAGGGAAAGATGTCCGGCCGCAACGTCCTAATGAGATCCTGCAGAGGCTAAGAAGACAATTACTACATATGTCGAACTAGTAGCCAAAACAATTTGATTCATAGATATTAATAAAGACATAGGAATATACTTTCGAATTTATTTATTAGTATTATATCACCTAATTATGGATACCAAACATCCAAATAAAACGATGTATTTTTTGTACATAAATCTAGGAGAATTTGCAAAAGTTTTATACACATAATTATCGGCGCATTATACCCATTTTTTTCCACCTTCGTTGTATTAATTTTATGTCGCTAATAAGCATGTCAACTTTCACGTATGTCCACTTTGCCTTAAACAATCACCGAAGGCTTCATGTGAGAATGGAATTTTTTGTTTCTTACCCTTCTGCGAATGCTTTAAATATTCCAACTTGTTATCACGCCAATCTCTTTCTTGATAATGAAGCAGATAAAGCAAAATAATTTATTAATTAGGAGAACATGCGCACATCATCATCATTTCTCATATCTATTTTATATGAATACTCTTATTGTCGTTCGAGTTTTTACTTGTGGAAATCTATTTGCAAGATCAGGAGTAGGCCTTTCCTTTTTCCTTAATTAAAAGTTTTTTCCTCAATTTGAATAGCGGGTTTTTTTAAAAGATTTCTACGCAATTACACTTCAATCATTAATAATAAATGTCACTTTAATTCTTTGAAATCACACATGCGCGTATGCGCTGAAAACAATGCAAGTCACATGAATGAGCAAGACGTTAACTGGCGACACGAAATTGCTTACCCCAAAGCGACCCTATAAGCACATCATGGCGAAGGATAAACGGAGCCGTGCGATTCATACTCGAAATTAGGTACCATCGGAAATGGCGCCCGCACATGTTTTAGCTTTGGGTATGTGCTGTGGTCCTGTGGTGGCGGAAGGAACTTTGTACCATCGTTATAAAAAATTACGTAAAAATAAAAATAAATAATGCACTGACTTACATGTAAATTCCTTTCTGTGTTTATCTTGGTGGTTGGGTGGGCATGTGCCCTTGTGCCCTTTATATAGTACCAGCCGCCACTGAATCCATTTACTTATTGTTGGTAAAATTTATTTTGATGTTGGAAATATGTGTTATTAATTGTCAAAACCTTTTAAGGTAAATAAAATTTTTGAAAAATTTATTTAAATTTATAAGACCTCTTTATACGGCTGGCTTTTAATATGTTTGTGATGTATATTAATAAAAACCATTCAATTAAAACAATTTAACTGAAAAATCAAATAATCAACTTAATAAAAAAAAAAAAATATGTGTTGTAAAATAAGTAGTGGTGAGCAGTGGGCACTATCGGTATTTTTAACTATCGATAATCGGACCAACTATTGATAACTACCAATAGTACCTACTACCGATAGTGCCCATCACTAAAAATAAATTAAGGGTAAATTTATACATAAATTTGAAATAGTTGTATGTATATATAAAAAATATTTACAAAATTGTTTTTCCAGAAGTTATTTAATAAGGGTTTTAAAAAAGATGATATACCTACCTATAAGTAAAGTCATCGGAACGTAAAAAGCAAAAAGAAAATTGATAAGGCAATAATAAAAAAAAATGTGTATAACTAATAAGAAAACATAGACCACTTATTCAGGAGTATCGCCAACACTACAATTTCAAATTATACTTCAACTTTAATATAAGTACTGGGGGTGTTCGTCATTAAAATGAAACTCACACAATCTCAATTAGGCATATCTCATTTTTTTAATAAAACACTCTGTATGCTGTATGTTTACATCATTGAATTCTTACAAATAAATTCTTTGATTTTTGTTAAGCATATTCAATATGTTCATCTCTTCCACTTTTTGAATTTAAATGAGTATTTCCTTATTATATACTATATAATGTAATATAAAATTTTTTTAAACCAGTATAGTGACTCGTGACAATATTGAGTGATGGGGCCAATCTTGGGCCAACTCCCTCCCCTCTCCGTTCCCATTTTCTTGATTTTACAAAGTTTTGAATCAGTTCAGTTATCAATAAACCTCGTTTATTGATAACTGAAATAATACCGACACAAAAAAAAATATGTAGACAATTTAACGCATTTTAAATGAAAAATATATGGTATTATTGGGAATGACTTAGATACCTAATATAAATATGAGTTATTTTTCTTCCGAATTGTATATACTTATTTAGTTTTTATCTGCACATACAGAGGCCACTTGTTACATTCTCCACCTAACTAAACTCAAAAACTACTCATGTGTTTTTGTGATTTTTCTATCGACAAACATAACACGAGTTTATGTAAGCGTAGATGTCGAGTAAAATATATAGATGTCCTAAGCGTAAGAGGAAGTTGTTCTTACGAAAAATGGGAAACACAATTTCTATTTTTTTATTTGTTTACTTAAACAAATGGCTTGTTTTTTATCTTAAAACACAATTATGATTTTTTCAAAAAACATTCTGTGGAAGAGCGAATAGCGTGAGAAATGCTGAGAAGCATGGCGGGATTGGTTTCTCAAGCGAGACGCTAGATAGAATAGAAAATTTTGTTGTTGTCATTAAAGTTTTTTTGTGTGCCATGACATACAAAAATAAATTTAGTATCTATTATATACATTGATAATGTTTACCAAACTACGTATTCATTCTTCATTCATTCATTCAAGTTAGGGTGGGCACTTTGATTCGGGCACTTGAGCTTGGTGCTCATTGTACCATCCCTATTTGATTCTTTATTTCCACTCGAGCAGGTTGTGTGCCTGGTAAGCCCAGTAGTTTGCCAGTGGAAATTGAGAACCTTGAGGCTTCCAATAGATCTCTCCCGAATTATCTTCTGCGTAGTACCTTAGTTCCTCACATGTGCCGAGTTACATGTAAAGCCGTTTCCTCCTTAGTTCTCATCTCACACCACGGTTCGCTTACACGGCCTGTGTGGATAGATCTTTCAGAGGACAGTGTCCAGTTTACCAACCCAGTAAGGTTTTAACTTCTTTCTTGCGCGCTTGGTATAGGTATTCAGAGAAACTGCCATCCCATCCCTGATCAGCGTTTGGGTATGGAGTACCTTCAGTCGACTCATTTTGTATACTTCTTTATCTAACCAGGTCCAGATCTCCCTTCTTGCGGAATCTTTAGTAATCCACATACGGGCTCTGGACCCATTGAAGTGTCTCTTAGAAAGCCCTCCTTGGCTAGTTCAATCGGCTATTACGTGTTGCCCTTTATATCCTCATGTCCCGGCCACCCAAATCAGAGACACAGTGTTGTCTTCGTGCCAGTGCAATTGGAGGGATTGTTTTGCAGTCTCCTAACTAGTTTTTGACCTAGTTAAAGGGTTTGAGACTGCCTTAATTGACAAGCCTGGCTGTTCAGTCATTATAATTAATATTTTCCTCCTCATGTAGCCCCTTTTTGCAATCATTTTCTGCACAGGCCTGCAAGGGCGGAATACCTCTGCCTGGAAAGACCGTTGTAGTGTTTCCCAGAGCTTATGAGTATCCTTTGATTAGGACTGGCCCACCAAATACCGGCTCCTGTCCCTTGGGACTGGATTTTGGATCCATCCGTGTACCAGTTTTCGTTAGCAGTTGATTTCACTACGTGCCTGGTCTCTGTTTCGGTATGGAGATTTTCACCTTTTCAGTGAAGATAATTTCGGGTACCCATGCTGTCCTGTGGGCATTTGTTAGCAATTGGGCCGTCCAGCAACGTGCCACGTAAGTATAAGTGTGTCCTCCCACCCTGAAGTTGGGATGCCACAGGTTTGTTTAGATTTCAGTCAAGGATCGCATTCATTGCCTCCGCTCTCACATAGAGTTCCAAGCGGGGGGAGGCCCACAATGGTCTCCAAAGAGGCGGTCCCTGTACTGTTAGTGCCGCCAGTGATTACCCAGCAATGCTGTCTCTGGACAGCGTTCAGCAGCTCGCTGCGGAGGACCACTTCTGTCCTCCTCCTCCAGGACTACCGCCCCGTATGTTATCGCTGGTCTTTAATCACGGCAGTTATATAGCCAATGGATCACCTTCGGCTTTAATCCCCCAGTTTTTGCCAGCAACCTCTCCTGCAGCGCCAGAATAGTTGCGTGGCCCTGGTCGTTGTTTTAACTAAGTGATTTTTTCCAGCTCAGTTTTCGCATCAAGGGTAACACCAGATACTTTACTTCCTTGGTTAATTGTAATCTCTGCCCAAACAGTCTAATGCCGCCTAGGTCATTGAGTTTTCTCATGTTTGGTAAAGGCAACCAACCTTGTTTTTTTGTTGGATTAAACTGAAGAGGTCTTTGTGAAAGCAACCATTCCTCCTCCACCATTCGCAGTGCATTACGCATGATGTTCCGCCACCACGGCCTGGGAACTTTCCCTCCGTAGCTACGATGACAATGTCATCAGCGTTACCCCTGCGTCCATATTCCTTTGTCGTTTTAATGATTTGACGAGATCATCCACGACCAAGCTCCCACAGCAGGGTGGTGACAGATACTCCCCCTTGAGGACACCTCTAGTGGTCCTCATGGCGATATTTTATTTCTAGCATATTGGCATGGACTACTCTGCCTCTTAGCATGCAGTCAACCAGTCTGCTAGTCGTGTGGTCAATGTTTCCGTTCCATTTAGTGACTCGGTTGATCGAGGGCGTTGAATGTGTTATCAAAGGGCGCCCTCGATGTCTAAAAATTACTGGCAAGGGCAACTTCCTTTTGATGTAGTGCTCTTTTCGAGTCCTTCCACCAAACTATGCAGGGCAGCCCTTTCTCCTGATTTTCCCCTTTGGTATGCCCATTGCAGAGGAATGCAGAGGATATCTCGCAAGTGCTCCTTCTGTAATGTTAGGTGTATATATTTTTCCATAGTCTTCAGCATAAAAGATGTGAAGAGACTTATTGGTCTTGTATGATTTCGGATGATAGTATGTGTTCTTCCCAGGTTTCGGGGAATGAACACACCCTAGTATCGCTTCTCCAAGCCTTGGGAATGTAGCCAACGCATGGCTGTAGCTCTAAATATCTCCAAGAGGGGCCCCATGATGTCTCCAATTGCCTCCTGTAGCAATTTTGGGAACCACGCCATCTGGGTCCCGGTGATTTATTACGGTTCAAACGACTCAACTGGCCCAACGAACAAGATGAGGTTTGAAAAATATTCGTTTGATTTTCTTCCAATCTTCCATTAGAACGCGCGCCCTCACTGCGTCTGATTGGTTCTGTTTTTTCCGAAGTCCACCCTAATTCCGAGCCGGGAAAGTGCACGCTGAGAAGGTACTCAAGAGTCTCCTCCGCAGTTGTTGTTTGAACCTCCCGTTCCGGCAGCTGAATGGACCTCAGCGTGTTAGAAGAGTCCTTCTTCAGAATCCTGTGAATTCTGACCATAGTCAGGGACACCGTTCTATTTTGTCCTCACAAGAAATCCTTCCTCAGGCCTTCTTCTTCGATTCTTTAATTCTTTTTTGTTTATTAGGTACCTAGTTTAGGCTTATAAGCTTCCCAGGTTCCCGTTTTTTTCGCCCTGTTAAATAGACTGGCGTGTTTTGCTTCTGAGGGAGTGTTCAACTTCTTACGTCCACCAAGCAAGGGCCTTTGTCTTGGCGAGCGACGCTCCCTTTGGTGGACATTTTGTTTCGATAGCACGAGAGAATGGGTCCTTGTGCAAACCATTACAAGGGCCAAACTCTAGTTCCTCACTATTTCCTTGATCCTTACAGGATAGTTACGGGGCTGCTTGCCAGAGAGATCGTCCCTGTGAGGACTTCCCAATTAGTCCTTTCTGGATCCCTATAACGTTTTTGGCTCGTTTCATTAATTAGAAATTTATTAGGATATGGTACGCATGATCAGACAAGAGATGGATCGTCCGATACGTGCCAAGTTCCTGATTTTTTTCCCGGCACCCGTTAGAGTGCAGAGAGTTATATCAATCGTTGGACTCCCCCTCGATGTTCTAAACGTCGGTTTTTGCCCACGGTTTCAGACAGTCAAGTCAGTAGTAGTTACACAAATAGTCAAATAGAGACTTACCTCTTGAGTTGTTGTCCTGCTACCCCATGTCATCACATGATGAGCATTTGGTGATCAGCTCCAACAATTAGCTCCAGCTTATTCTTGCTGGTAAACGCCCACTAGGGTCTCCATATTGGATCCTGAGGTCCTTCTCTGGTGAGTCGATGGGTAGGTACAGAGACGCAACAATCGTTCTCTAGCACCTCTCCATCTATTGTATCACTTTAAGTCTGGCTGCCGTCATGTCCCCGGTACCACAGTTCCATGATTGGCATCACGTCCAGATCAGATCTGAAACAGATACAAGTTCGGATTTTAGTGTTAGGTGCACCCACTATCAGCTCCCTTACCCTAATCTGATAATCCTCCCACTTTACCTTTGGTAATCCATGGTTCCTGGATTAGTAGATGTCAACGTCTTCAGCCAGCACCCTTTGACAAAGTGCCGCGCCGTGGCTGTCTTCTTGTGCTGAAGATTAATTTGCAAAATCTTTAGCGCCATTTTAATTCCCAGATGTCGACGTCTGAGGTTCCCTGAGGTTCCCTCTTCCTGGCGTACCCGGGTTTATTTTTCTCAAGGGTCACAAAACTGGCCCTCTGATCACGGTAATACGGTCTCCAACCAGCCCGTTACCAACGTTTCCATCAGAATCCCTTGTCAATCCGAAGACTCACGTGCAGTCCTTTGGTCGGAAAGACTTTGGAGCCGAGGGTTGCCGAACGGGTTCGACCCTGAGCCCCGGATTCTGTCTTTCGAGCCGCTTTCAAACCTACTGCAGATCCTCCTTCGTAGTCTCTGGTAGGATGCCGCACTCGTTGTTGTCTTGGAGGCTCA
The DNA here is from genome assembly GCA_004143645.1 of Protaetia brevitarsis. Taxonomy (NCBI): domain Eukaryota; kingdom Metazoa; phylum Arthropoda; class Insecta; order Coleoptera; family Scarabaeidae; genus Protaetia; species Protaetia brevitarsis. The sequence goes on from RXPK01000204.1 coordinate 1,835,474, forward strand.
TCACTTTCTGATCAGCTTCCAATTTTGTTTCTTGTGCGAGAAAGTCTCTCGTTGTGTTGAACGAGTCCTCCTCCGCACAGATTACCCCATAGTAGTCGTCCATAAGGCGGGAGGATTCAAACCTCGGCGCCCTGTCCGCCCTATCTATGATGGCCATCAGTGCCTCTCTGATGCTCCCACGGATTTCCCAGTCACCACGCTGGCCGGGTAGTCCTTGGGATAATGGCTGCTTTAATCCCCTTTGAGGGAGCCTTGTAATTCGCGACCCCGGGGCGCAAGTTTCGTCCGTTTGGTCGCCTTTTCCTCAGGAGTACTCCCTGGGTCGACCACGGTTCGCTTAACGGCCCCTGTCGATACAGGCGTACTCTTTTGTTTTACCTGTCGGAAGGAGAGCCTTATATTGCTGGTATCAATACCTTGCTCCCTCATCTTCCTCAGTTTCTTCCGTTGCGCCCCCGAGAGAACTCTTCTCTCCTGGGGTGCCTGGTCCTTTTTCTCAGCAGTCTCACTGTCAGGCCGCTGTGCAGGTTCTGTTGTAGTTTGTGGAGTCTCTTCAGTCTCCATGCGTTGTGGATTCTCTCTCAGACTCCAGTGTTTTGGTTTTGGTTTTCTCTGTTTTGGTTCCATAATAAGTCCCACGAGTACGGAAGAAGGTATTACGTCGATGCCTACAGAGCTTCCATTATAAGCACAAGGCGTGTATACAAGGGGGTGCCGCCTGTTGCCCCCAGGTGGGTACCAATATTAACTGATCATCTATTCAGCCACGCATCCCTTCGGCTTGGCCCCCTCCACCTTAGGATTTAGGTTTTTCTTGAGGTTGTCTCCTCTCGATCCGGACGGTGAAACCAAGACCCCCCACCCCGTCCGCCTGTGAGACGTGTCCACAAACAGGCAGAAGGAGCATGGTTTAACAGCAACCGTTCACCTCAGTGGAACAGAAGCTGGCATCGTAAAAACCCCGGTGCAAGCCCTAAGCCACGACACTACAGCTGGGCCGGGAGTACCAAACTACGTAATATCCCTAATAGCCAAATTTAAATTTCCCGCCACTATTTTTAGTAACTTCAACGTAAAGGCATTAAAATAACTATCAATGTAATACAAAATAATAGGTAATTTTATGTTTCAACGTTGAAGTTACTAAGAATAATTGCGGGCAATTTAAATTTGGCTAAGTGGGATGCTACTTTATATAAAGCCAGTGTCAACAAAAGATATCATATTCCATTTTTTTTACAAATCCTTGAATTCCTTCTAAAATATAAATCGGCAGAAATGAAAAAAAAAAATATGAGAAAAATAAGGCACATAATATATATTTACAAGCTTTTACACACAAAAATATTTATACATGTGTAAAGTAAAACAACACGAGGCCACCCAAATCAAAGACAGCTATATAGCCGTCGTTTACATAACCTGATCACATAGCCATAGACATCTGTTGGTGACAGTTACTAGTTATTCTGACGTTTTGTTTATTGTTTAATCTCTAACCTTATTTCGTATTTCTCTATCTCTATCTCTATCTATCTTATTACTTCAATGTTATTTTACTTCTTTGAGCAGTGAATTCATTTGCAAAAAAAAGTTACTTCAATCATGTCTGCAATGATTACAGCAGACTGGTTTATGCTGGGAAGAGACTTGTATTTCAGGTAAGTCAACATTAATATTTTACGCAGATATGCATTTACAAGTCACTAATTCCATATAGGAAATTTGAAATATATACAATGGGATGGCAGCAACAAATTAATATGGATAATTTGGTTGCATCAGTTGCTCCATATGGGGGTCCGATTGCCTTGATGCGTGACAAATCAAAACCTATTAAAGTTCAATCTAATCAACAAAGGATTCAAATATTTTTACCATCGGGAAGGCAAATTTCATCAATAAGTTGTAATTTGAGTACCATAACAAAGATTGGTTGGACAAATAATGAGGAATTTATGTGCATACATAATAATGGTTCAGTTTCATTATACACGATACATGGTGACTATATACGATCATTCGATATAAGTCAGGAAGCAAAAGATACAAAAATAATCGATGCTGTTATTTTTACAAATCCCCATAATTTCACTGGCATAGCTATATTATCTACTTCAAATAAAATATTTTTTGTTAATAATGTTGCGGAGCCAAAAATGAGACAATGTAAACTACCCAGTAAGTAAACATCAATTTTATTTTTCACATTATTTCATTCTTCGATATATATTACAAGAACTAACAGGACATCCAAATGAGCAATGTTGGGTTGTAATATCTAGAGACAGGGACATGGAATTTTTGGTTGCAAGGGGCCAGGAATTATATAGATTAAGTGAAGATAGACAAATAACTATGGTATGATGATAAATGGTTGATTGTGTATAACTTCCAATGTTATTTTAGCTTGAAATAGATATCACACACAAATATCATTTTGTACTGGGCATGTCGGTGTCCTTTAACACAAAGCACATTGCATTATTAACAGATGCAGGATATCTGTGGATGGGATCTTCAGACTTGAACAAAAAATACTGTGAAGTAGATACCGAAATTTGTTCGACACTAAGCCAAATGGTTTGGTAATTTTATTTTATTGAAATCTATATTTCCTCGTATTCTTAATATTTTATTGAAGGTGTGGCAATGAAGCTGTTGTTCTTTTCTTTGGTGACAAGAAGATTTTATTGATAGTAAGTAAACATGGAGAAATGATGAGTTTTACTTATGATGGTCTAGTGCACTTAGTTGAGGAAATTGATGGTGTTAGAGTTATATCAGCAGCACAACATGAATTGGTACAGAAAGTACCCGATGTTGTGCAGAAAATTTTCAGGATCAACAGCACAGAACCTGGTAGTTTTCTGTTAGAAGCTTCAAAACAGTTTCAGGCAAGTAAATTCAAAGATACTCTTCAATATATTTCGTATACCTTATAGTCAATATATTATTACCTTTTTACACAATTGTGCAATTGCTAGAAAATCTTTCGATAAAATTGAATTTGTTGTTGTGTACATACATATTGTCTTCAAGTATCTTGTTTTCTACTATAAAATAAAAACTTTAATTGGTTAATGCTTAAAATTGTTTATTTGTATACTGGGTGCGGCAAAACGATCAAAAAATAAGGGTACTTTACTCTTGAACCTCTTTGAGTTTTAAATTCCTACCCTCTGTGTACAGTAGATGGTAAATCGTATTCAATGAGTCCCAAATTGACTTTCTGCACCAACTTTCTGCATTATCACAATTTTATAGAAGTCCATAACAAAAAGAGAGCTTATGTAGTGTTGTTGACACACATAGTATACATGTAGCATGTTGCTTTATTATATCATTTTTTCAGAAGAAGACTTTTTGACTTCTGAAATTATTTCCAATTAAAGCAAAAATAAAACAAAAAGTATGTTTTTAGAAAGGAAGTCACAGGGCTGATGAATATATTTCTCTTGTCAAAGATAATTTACAAATAGCTGTTGAACAATGTATTAAAGGAGCTGGTTATGAGTTTGATACTGACGTACAAAAAATGCTAATCAGAGCAGCCCAATTTGGAAAATGTTTTGTTGCTAACATAGATCCCGATGAGTATGTTCAAATGTGCAGAGAGTTAAGAGTACTAAATGCAGTTAGGAATCGAAAAATTGGAATACCTCTAACTTACACGCAGTATCCTTTTAATACGTGTTTAATATGTACATACATACCTATATATGTATCAAACTTTCTATTTTACCTTAACGTTAGCCGTTAGGTTACATTGCCAGGGATATAAAGTTCTATTGGATAGACTAGTTGCAAGCCGTCATTATTATTTGGCAATCGAAATAGCAAAATATCTCAAAATGCCAGATGAAGATGGTACTAGTAGAATATTAGCCCATTGGGCTAAATATAAAGTATGAGTGATAATTTTCTCCTAATTCTAGATAATTTATTTTTAGTGTTATAGGTCAGTAAACATGGTGTAAATGATGAAATATTATCCAGACAAATTGCAGATAAATTAGGGTATGCCCCAGGTATTTCTTTCAGTGAGATTGCAAATGCTGCTGTTTCGGCAGGACGTACTACATTAGCTATTAAGGTACATTTTATGCATTTAAATGTTAATATTTTCTAATAATATGATACATTACTAGTTGCTGGAATACGAATCAAAAGCCAGTGAGCAAGTGCAATTGTTACTGAAACTAGAAGAGTACAGACAAGCTCTAATAAAAGCCCTGGAAAGTGGTGATACTGATCAAGCATATAAAGTAATTTTGAAATCACGTGATAAAATGTCAAATATCGATTTCAAAGGCATGTTACAAGAATTTCCTGTAGCCTTATCACTGTATATCAAGTTTTGTCGTGAACACAATTCAGTGAGTCTAAGGGACATTCTGAAACTACCAGATGATCATAATGCTTTAGGATTACTCTCAGTAGTGGAAAGTTTAGATAAAGAAGTAAGTTAAACGATTCAATCCTAATATGTTAATAAAATATTCAACGATAATATTTCAGCGAAGACTTGATCAAAATGCTTTACTTTGGTCTGCTATCAACTCGTATAAAGCGTCTAGAAATGAGTTATGCGCATCTTTATGTGACGATCAGTTAAAATTGATAGCTAAACAGAAATCATTTGAGGAGAAATTCGGTCAGATTTTCATCGGTTTTTCTGTTCACGATACTTGCCAGAAGCTATTGAATTTGAACCAGTTGAAAGAAGCTGAGAAGCTAAAAGCTGAATTTAAGATTCCTGATCGACGGTAACATATTTTTTAAAACAATTTTTGCTTTAAATGAGTGCTCACCTTCTAGTTATTGGTGGTTGAGGATCCAAAGTATGGCAGATAATAATCGATGGGAAGAATTAGATCAGTTCTCTAAATCGAAAAAATCTCCAATAGGATACGCACCTTTTGTTGATGTTTGTTTGCAAAAATTAAACGTGTCTGCAGATACTGGCACTATTAAGCGGTTAATACAAACTTTTCTTCCAAAAGTTAATGAAGAAATTAAAATCAAATATTATGTTAAGGCAAAGTAAGAAAGTTCAATTGTTTTGTATGCATTTATTAGACTACCACTAATCTTTGTTTTCAGTTGTCTGGAAGATGCTGCGAAAATAGCTTACGAACAAAAAGACATACAAAGTTTATTATATGTTCAAAGCAAATGTCCGGCCCAATCTGATCTTTCTGAACAAATAAACGCATTTATATCTCAAATTGGAGCAAAAAAGGGGACACAATCAGCTATACCTTTATTTAATTAGATATAGTGGAATGTATTATGTGATATTTGCATTTAGGAGCATAAAAATATGTAATATAGCAGCATTTTTGTAGGTATATTAAGCTTTAACGTTGGCCAATACCACTGCCTAGTTTTTCTCATATAAAAGATGGAAAGTGTGCACTGGTGTAGGCCAACCAGGAAACCTATTATAGTCATTACATCAACTAAGAAATATAATTTTAGGAATTATCAGTGTGTAAAATAATTTATTGAATATTGTTGTTTGCCCATAAATAGCGAACTCTATTACAATTGAAACAGCTTCTGCTAATGTAAAAATATTACAACTATTGAGGACGAGAAAGATAGAGGGATTGAAGATCTGTCATAGTTTAGAGAGTTGCAGAAATTATGTACGGGAAGCAGAGAGGCATCTATCACTGGGCGCGTTCAGGGACGCTCAGCGGCTAAATTACTCCGCGTCGAAATTTTAGGCTGCCTTCCTCAGCGTTAAAAGTAGTAGTGGGGGGCGCATATGTTGGTTATGTTATCTAATTGTTAATTAGAATCGGTTTTGTATAGATTCCAAAGAACCTATAATAGTTAAACTGAAAATATGTTTGTTTTGCTTATTTCCATCAAGATCATCATTTATTAAAAAATCTACAATAATAAAATTCATTCTGATTTAGGTACAACCTTGTATAGCTTGTTAAATTATACACTATCGAAAAAGATTGTAATTATTTTGACAGATTACATTTATTTGAACAATAGGTTTCATTCTCTGATTTGGCCTAGGGCATAAAAAACCATTCAGGGAAACTCGTATTGCTGCTTGCTAGCGTATCTCAGCGCCTTTTTGCTGTTACTCAACAGCTAACCATCCCTGAACGCGCCCACACTTGTCTGTTACGTAGACACTATTGTTTACTTGTGACTTTTTTTTGTAGTCATTATTGCATTGTTTTTTTTTTTACAAAGTTCGATATCCTCAAGTATATTTAAAAGCAAAGAATCTTCTACATGTGTAAGTAGATCTCACAACATGTGAATAGATATATTCAACGCACTCAGTATAATATTGACTTATTTGCGTATATACATTTCGTAATACTGCCAAAGTAATACCATTGATAAATTGATAGTTCATTCTCATGGAGAATTTCTGTATTTCTGAACTGAACAGTTCAGTTATCCTGAAGAAGCTGTCAGTATGAACAGCGAAACGTCGAGCGAAAGTTTTGACACACGGCGAAACCCGCAAGAAGCTGTTAGTTATAGTTACACCGGCCGTGAAAGCCTACGCAGTGTTAATTTCTGTATATATTTGGTTGTAAACTGATATTTTCCGCAAATACTGGAGCCAATAAAATTTAAGTGTAGTGAGAGTTCTTATGCAGACTGCCACGTGCGCCTGGAAATGAATGGTTTTTTAAGGTTTAAAAATCCGTTGAGATAAAATCTCAAGAAAAATAAGTACCAGAAATAAAACAAACTTTTCGCTTATTGAGTTATTATCTAGAATATTTACTTTGAAACCTGTCATCTTATAAGAAAATAAAACTAATTTTAATAGTAATTAGTAATATCAATTACTGTGGAATTATTTTTTTTAATTATTTATTTAATTAAATAAGATAATAAATATTTCCAATGAACCATGTCAAAAAAAAACTTAATCAGGAAACTAGCTAAACATTATAATTTTGTTGCTAAAGATGCTAAAATGCTTTCAAAGTTTTTGGCCGACTCTATCTCTAAAGTAACAAACAGTAATAGCTAATTACTACATACAAAAATTATTTAATCTAACCGAATCCTTAAATACAGTAAAAGTACATAATTTTCAATACGAAGAGGAATTTTTTAAACAGATTAGGCAATGGGATCACCAATATCAAGTTTGATTGCAAAACTAGAGAAGCTTATATTTAATTTAAATTTAAACATAATTTTTATGAAAGATACGTGTTTACTCAATTTACCTTGACAAAATATAAATCATACTTTATCATAAATTAATAGCTATCATTCTAAAGTACAATTTTTTTAGAGATAAAAAATATTAAAGTTACATTATCACAATACCGTCCGTACAACCAACAATATTATATCCACATGGCAAGAAACAATATTCTCAGGGGGATGAGTAAATTATAATGCTGTTATAATTTAATTCAAAAAAAAAATGCATCGGAACTTCAAATTAACAAAAACAGACCTAATAAAATTTAAGAAAAAAATAAATCCATACTTAAAAACAGTAATTATCGGCTAGATTTATAACATGACAACAAATTTAATTTTAATTAAGAGCGCGGACATTGCTAATCTATCCAAAATTTATGCATCATTATTCTAAACTTTATTTCGGATTTTGCAAATATTAAAAACAAAAAGGTGTGGTTCCTTATACAGGGTGCGGCAAGTTAGTTTCCTTTTTTTTTTTTTAATGCCACCCTATTAAGCCTGTAGGGATCGTAACGGGGTGGGAGCTGTCTCATTTGACAGGTGGTTCTAAAATTTTGTTCCCTCCGTTCAGCCGCCAATATGTGGTGTAACAGTGAGTAACGAGTGTTTACCGTCGAGGCCTATTTTTCGAACGGGTATTCCGTGATCGCTACTCAGCGCGCATTCCGAAATCGTTATAATTTAGCTCCGCTGGCTCATGTCCCAGCCCGGAAATCAATTGTTGCGTGGGTCAATACGTTCAGACAAAGCTCGAGGACAGCAAGACAGAGGAATGGGTCCATCGGCCTGTCAGATCATGTGAGAACGTTAAGAGAGTGAGAGCTTCAATCTTCAAATCACCACAGCGTTCTGCGCGTAAATATGTGTTAGCTCTTGGACTTTCCGATTGTTCAGTAAGGAGAATTCTCCCCAGTGACCTTCATTACCATCCATACAAGTTGGCAATTGTCCATGAATTCTCCGCACGCGACTTAAATTCTCAGAGAAACGCATGCTAGGTGATTCTCGAAAATGTTTCTGCAGACGCAATGTTTTTTCTTCAGCGATGATGCCCACTTTCATTTGAGTGAATACGTCAACAAACAGAATATGCGCTACTGGGCTGAAACTAATCCCGACAATTGCATCAAAGGTCTTTACATTCACCTAAATTACAGTATGGTGTGCGATTTCCTCAGCTGGTATTGTTGGTTCCTGGTTTTTTGAAGAAAATGAGGTCACGGTGACAGTTTATATACCTTGAATGATTCATCAATTTATCAATGGTAACACACTCGAATTCCGTTTGCCAAATTATTTACGTAGCTACAATCCACACCATAAGTCGTCGTACACAACATTGAGCCGATCTTATCTGAAACTATTGCTATCTCTATATTCATTTCAATAATTTGAAATTTAATGACGTCGCTCAAAATTTTTCAAAAGACATTCATATATTTACTGTTGGAGCATAGAATTATGTTGGTGTCGGTACTCCAAAAGTAAGTGAGTCTTCAGAATTTTAGTTTCTCATCTCTAATCATTGGAAAAATGCTGCTAATAAATTTCAACCTAAATCAATTGGCAAATCAATAAGATATGTTTGGATTAGAGAACACCGTACTCTAAAAGCCGTTCGTTTTACACCTAGCTATTTATTGCGCAATTTATTGGCCAATTTAACATTGTTACATGTATAATACGTATTAAATCCGTGTTATACACGTAACAATGTTAAATTACGCAATAAATAGCTAGGTGTAAAACGGCCTTAACATATATTATAGGGGAGTATATATTGGCACGCCAAGATAGGCCTTTTGCACGACGAGAAATTACACACAATATTATGAAATCACGACAACCATAATCTTATTTAGCTCAGCGTTAACACGACAAAATAAGATAAAGCACGTTAGAATAAGGCAATGAACGACAAAATAAGACAACGCACGACAGAATAAGACAATACACGACAGAAAACAAAATCAGTGATAATAAAACAAAAATAATTTTTACGGACATCATTTTCTTGTCGTGTAAATATATTTGTGTCGTTCTATCCTTTTATTGGCGTTTCAAACACCTTTTTTTGAGGCTAGTTTACCTTTGTCTGTCGGCACCGGAAAGTTAACCTTAAACATATTCGCATTAGGAACGATTCTATCGTGCTTTGTCTTATTCTGTCGTGCATTGCCTTATTTTGTCGTGCAATATAAACTTTTGTTATGTGATGGCATCTTTTAACTGACATTTTCCTTTTTTGTCGTGTAAAAGATTTTTATGTCGTTGCCTACATTTTATTGACGTTTCAAACACTTTTTTTGTCGCTAATTCAATCTTTTCTATCGGGACAATAAATCTAACCCTTTATTATAATGAAAAAGTAGACAATTTGGGGCAAGCGGCATGTGGTACGATCTCAGAGGATATTTTACTTCCACATTGCAACGTTTTGAACACATTCAAAAAAATATTTGTAGCCAATAGCAGGTTTGGTATTCCAATCTTTTTACGCTCTTTCCAAATCTTAGAACTGCTCGTTGGTATCATAAATTTAGAGTTACAAATAATATGATGTAACAGATTTTTAAACTCTCATTTAATCATGAAAGATTTCCTGCGCATTTGTGTAAAATCCTTCTAAAGGAAAATAGTAAATGTAATTTCTGTGAAACCGAGAGCGGTTATGTCAATCATATTATCTTGGATTGTAAACATTTATATACCATAATCGATTTCTTCCAGGTTGAAGTATTAAAGATGGATACTCAGTTTCAGTTCTCAATTAACATCAATCATCTGATATCGTTGGACAGAAAAGAGATCAATTGTAAAATTTATTGTCATATGAAAAACGTACGTTCTAATATTTTGTATTTCTATCCTATGTGGGTTCTTCTTTTGGCCTACCTATTTGTTCTGTTACTCGATTGGCTCCGGTTGTGAAGCGTGTCTAATGTCGATCTGGCGTCCATACGGGTTCCTAGTTTTATTTGTATCTATCAGATTTTAAAATATGTAGATACGTGGCTAATGGTAAACGCCAAGGCCAATTTCTTAACAACAACAAATTCATTAATAATTATAATAATTGCCCCGAAAATTTCTCAGTCCCGACAGTAATTAAAGTAATTATCTATAGGTATTTCTCTAAAAATATAATAGTTCAGATTATTTCAAAAAAAATACAATACATCTGTTTCTGTTTAAGTCCGTTTACATTATCAAATTATGGATAAGGTAAAACAGAAAATGTATTTAACCATAGCTTTATTCAACACAAAATTAGAACTTATTATTTTTATGGACATAAAACCTTTATGGTAAGAATTATGTTCGTATTCATAACCATAATAATAGGGCAAAACTAGCTTGTTTGCTCTTCCCCATAATAATCATTCTTATGACATTATCAGGACACAAAAAAGGAATTAGCGCCAACAAATTCCTCGTTTCCAGTGTTGCACGGTAAGCTTTATATAGTTAACATTACTTTTCGTATTTTTACGAAAAAGATGTATTTAATAAAATTTACCGCACCCATTCTATTCGTATCTGTGCAACAACAGGAAAAATCCACGGTTTAAGTTACTAATACGGTGTTATCAAATAATCAATCCATTTTGAATGCATAGCATGGATAAACAACAGCGATTATGAGCAAAAATTATATAAGTTTTGTGAACAAGTAGGATTTAGGCAATTCATTGTCATTGAGAATTTAATTTATTAATTCACTATATAAAATTTTGTTATATAAAATAAGCTGAAAAGCTTCCATATTAATTACACGAATTATTGCAAAAAGTTTCTGAATCATCGTGCTGATAAAGATATTTTCTTTAGTACCTACAACGCGTGATTTATTTATTAACAGGTAAAGGTATCTATTTCAAAGAAGAACGAAATTTAAATTTTCCATGATTGTGACCAGCGAATTATTTGGTCTAATTTGTATTTGAAATATAGCCATATGTAGTTTCTCCTGCTACTGGCTCACCTTAAATAAACACTATCAACAATTCTCAGAATTTTAATGATAGCTTTCATTATCTATAATATGCAAGGATTTTCTCACAATACCGTTTAATCAATAAGAGGATATTTAAAATAGTATTTCTGTTCTGATTCATATAATTTTGTATACAAAGTTCTATTATTTATTTATTATAAGATCTTCCCAAGAAAGTGTTTATTGTTTACGTATTTCTAAACACTGTTGGAAAATACTTGTATTTGTATAAATCAACTAGCTTTTTTTTTTCTGTAAAATAGAGATCTTCCAAAAGATAACCGTGTTCGGTATTAAATGTCATTAAGGAATGCTTATCTAGAGATAAATCACGCGATAATCGTGTACATATATAAAATTTCATGACTATTTACTTGCTCACAGTGAAGTGATAAACAGGCACCATGACAGGTAAGTTACGTGTATACGAATTGCAATACAACTTCATATTTTTTCGTATTAGTATATGGAGTAATTTTTTTTAGACGAAGGCCCCAGGCGTTACCCCGCTCACTACTTCCCCCCCTTTCATCCGGGCGGTCATCCTCCAGATATGTCTCACCCATCTTTCCCGCCTCCGCATCATTATCCACCACATTTTTATCCTCCAGGGTGGGCTGTGCCACCGCGCCCAGCTCCTCTACCCGAATCTGACGAAACAGTCACCTTTCCTGACCCGGACGATACAGTAACCATTCCCGAACCTGCACCCCCTCCAACACATCAACCACCCCATCATGGACATTTCGGATATGGTAAGATATTTATTAGAAAATTTAGTAATCCGTTCGTGGTGGTTATCCTGTTCTATGTCCTCTATTATCCTGTCAAACAGTAATACTTAGCCATTTTAGAAACTTGTCCTAATTGGTGCCTTCGCTTAAATCGTTAAATATTTGCGCTCATGTCTGCTTTCATTTGTTTAATGATAGTACATATGTAAGTCATTGCCCGTGATAACACCGGTTCATTAAGTTTAAGATTACCTGCCTACATTAACAGAGTATTATCTTGTTATATGTTAGTCTAGATATATTATAATCGCAGTATCTAAAATTACTTAAACTTTCCAGAAAATGTATTATTGCATTATAATCTTATTTTTTTTTAAGTTGTTGCGTAATAGTTCATAATAAATGCGTTTAGAAACGTAATCTAAATCACAATTATAGTAAAAGTTAAAAAAAAAAAATCCACGGCATATTACTATTGAAAGCATGAGAGTAAATAAAATATTGTAAAACTGCTTTAAAAGATAAATTGTTTTTACTATAGTGGGTTAGAAATTAAGTCGGCTTTTCATATGGACTCTCTGGGTCAGTGCGTTTATTTTATTATAAAAGGGTACACTGCCCGAGTTATTTAATGTCGTCGTCTCAGTGCAGTGGCTATCAAAACCACACACCATTTGCACAGGTGCGCGTTCGGCTGTCCCAGGTAAATGATTTATTGGGGTAAAACGCTTCGCATTTTTGCAAATCAGGTAGATCTAAGATTACTTAATATCGAAATCAAACCTTTAATATTGTGATTTGAACGTAGTTTGAATTGAAATATCTGCTTTACAGCTTGAGACCAAGTGACTTAAAACTAAAGCTCTTATTTTATGTTTAAAAATAATCAAGTGAATGTATAGAGAACAAATCCAGTTGTATTAATTACTGGCTTATTTTTATTAAATTTTATTTATATATAATTTATTTTTAAATTAGAAAACAAGAGAGACTTCGTAAGTTCATCACTTTTAGTTTCAATAAATATTATTATTATTATAATTACCCACAGATAAGAAACGCCGTAAAATTCCTTTTCGTAAGAAAATCACACACGTCCTGCAGATCATTCATTTTGTTAAATAATGCGATTTACAGGGCAATTGTATTAAGCGGAAATTTTAATAAACTACATAAATTATTATCACATTACTAAGAACAAAGCTTCTCTTTGAAATTTTAATAGCCAAATTATAATTATAAATTCATTAATTCATTATACGCATTATATATTGCATTATATGCAATCTCTGGCAATTATAAAACTCGGCCGCTTATGACAATTAGTATGCATCCTCTATGTAATCCAGCCAGGCCAGTCAAATTTTGCTGAATAAGGAGCTCATATACCTAAATGGTAGAGCAATAAATTTTTAAATATTTATATCATGAATGAATTTAGATGATCAACATTTTTTATTTATATTTTTTATATAATATATAATATAAAAAATACATAAATCTGCAAAAAAAATCATATACTCATGTTATTATTTTTACAAAAATAAAAATATTTGAATGAATTCATTCTCAGATTTATAAAATTTTTAAAATGTAATTATATATAATTATATTTCTTCTAATTTTATTAATAATTTTGTGTTTGTGTTGATTTATGTATTTTTTTTTAAAACAGCCTAGTTTTGTAATTGTTTGTAAATGCAAATGTAAATTTAGGTAATACTCATAAAAGTAATGAATTTATAATTTGGGTATTAAAATTAAAAAAAAAAACTTTATTCTCAATAATGTCATAATTGATGTTTATTTATTAAAATTGTTGTTTATTACAATTAAGGTGTATATCCCTTCATTTAATCGCTTGGAGGATTATTGTATGACACTATGCATAAATAATTACAACTGCACTTTAAGAAATATGGAAAGGTGGGAATATTCTGTGATATAAAAGCAGCTAGTAAGTGTGGGCAAATACTAGTTGCAATATTATTTTGTTTATTAGATTTTATATTGTTTATATTTGGAATTAGCATGTTTAAATATATGATATTACCAGGCCAAGCATAGTTTTTATGAATAGCAATTTGACAGCGTTCTCTAATATCTGTGAACTGCCTAGTGGAAAATATTTCTCATTAAATAAGAATATACCAATATTTATTTTAATTTATGTGTATCAACCAATGAACGATATAAAAAATTCTCTTTTTACGTATTTGAGAAACAACAAATATAGACCAATGTAATTAGTGCAGCCCCAAAAAAAACAGTAAGTCGATGAAAAAAAACTGTTGCTTTACAAGACTTCATGCTATATAGACTATAACTTATAACATCCATATTTTTAGCTCACCATTATAATCAAAGAAGCGCGTGCTGATTCATTTATGAGCGACCACGGTCATTTTACTGCGATCTCAAAAAATGGACGAGAGAGGGAACCCACACTGCCCCTACTCTATATTTTTTATTACTATGACAATACCTTACTCTTATATTATTACTATTTTCAAAATCGTGGCAGTGTTATTAAAACCCGATTTACTCGAAAGATGAAATTTTGCCTTTTTCGTCGGTCAGAATCACATATACCGACTTCACAAATAAATAAAATATTTTGTATTATTATTTGGTTAATATTTGATGTATGCTTTAAAAAATTAAAATGTAAATTTTAGCTTAAAAAGTGATCAAAATTATGCAATTTTTTAATATTGCAGGGTACTTCTGGGTAGACTGTGACGCCAATACAGGTGTTTATTCTACGTCCGTTCGTGGGGGTATAGATCAAGATGGTACCCAAATTTATGTCGGCCGTGCTTTCCATGCCGGTGACTGGATTCCAGCGAAAGTAATCCCGGAGAAGAACGTTGCCTACATCGCCTATGACGGCAAAGAAATTGCTGTTTATCAATATCAGGTGAATAAATGACGATATTTTCGCCGCATGGTTCATATTTGACACGCACATAAAAGTACAAACACCATTAGAGCTTCTGATAGCAGAGATATTTAAGTCTTCGTCAGGATCCCGACTATCGCCAGATTCGTAGATTAAAACCTCGCTTTATGAAACCTCTTCAAAAATTAAACTTCCATGATAACATTAACATTAATTCGTAAAACTAAGGAAGGAAAAAAGGGGTTTACTAAAGAAACTGCAAATGTTTTTGAGTGCACCGGTCTTAATTTTTGAAATATGAGTATTTTTTTATAAGGAAACATCAATACATGTTATCTTAA
Source organism: Protaetia brevitarsis (assembly GCA_004143645.1). NCBI lineage: Eukaryota > Metazoa > Arthropoda > Insecta > Coleoptera > Scarabaeidae > Protaetia > Protaetia brevitarsis. Next base: position 1,850,663 of record RXPK01000204.1, read on the forward strand.
GTACAAAAAATGTGTTTATTCGACATATATCAATAGGCAAGTGTGATAATTAAAGCATCAACTACGTAGTATGATGACTGAAGCCAGATTCTCAAATCTATCCTCAGTGATGATTTTTTTTCAATTCATTTTATATTAAAATTCTTTAATAAAGACTTTCCCTGCAATTGGTAAATTAGCATAAATTTAGAAAATATTAGATTGCAACTGAATATACATGGTGCGAAAATTCTCCATAATAATGAAGTATCAATTTATCAGTGTATAACGCATAGCGCACATATTTCTTTACTCAAGCTGCATGCATTAATGTTTTTCAGAAAAAAAAAAAGTTTATGTCTCAAAATTAACGGCCCATAAACTCAAACTCACTTAGATCTTAACTGCCCTTTCCCAATGACATAGGATTCATCTAGTTTCGCGTTTCGCAATTTTGCCAACTTCTTGTTGGTATATTAATTAATGGACTCAATTATTTTCAGGTCCTTTGTGAACAGAGATTTGATTGGCAACCGTGTCATGGAGGCAACATACCGCCACATGCTGTTGTAGGAGGTAGAACCGCAGACGGCGAGCTACTTTACATTGGTCGCGCATATCATGAGGATTCTCACACAGTGGGAAAGGTAATATTGTTATTGTATCTTATCTGAAATAATAATTAACAAAAACAATTCCTAGGTTCATCCTAGTCACGGATCTTGTTATATTCCATTTGGGGGTGAAGAAATCGCATATCAAGATTACGAAATATTGGTTCTACGATAAATTTAATTAGCGATTCTGGGCGTGTATTGTAATAGTGACGTTACTTCAATCTAAACCATCAACTTATACAATACAAGTTTTACATTATTCTGTATACGCCTAAAGTATAAATTTAAAGTAAACCTAAAGTATAATTTCTTTTTTTTTTCATTTATAGATAATTTGCAGGATTGTTGAAAAAAATAATAATAAAAGTCTTGTAACATAAATCCCATCATGTAATTAATATTGGCACGTCGTACAAAAAATAAAATTATCGCTTATAATAACTGTAGTTTTACAAATTACTTTATAATTGTAGACTAGATTTGTAGATACTGCTACGTAACTAATTTCAAATGACAATTCCAAAATAATCATCTCTTGAAATCGTTAATGTATTAAATTCAATCGCCATCGCTATTTTCAGGCATACTTATATCACTTTCTCTCACTGTGCTATTCGTCATCTCGGCATCTTCTTCTTCGTCTTCTTCTGCCTCCATTTCATATATTCTAACTTTGCGTTTATTTTCGGCCAACACCACCGAAACATTTCTAAATCCCGATACAGCGAAAGTAGACGCAGTTAGACCGTCCAACGTTTTTAGTACTGGATTCCCTAGAGTGTTTGCGTTAATTCTTAATAAAGCTTGGTCGTAAATAGAAGTATGCATATTAATATCAACTATTCTATCCCTAAGAACAGTGACGGGACATTGGTAAATCGTTGCAGTTTTTGCAGCGCTATGATCTTGCAGTAGTAGAGACAAGAGGTTAGTAGAGTAAAACTGAATATCGAGAATGTCGTAATTTTCGACTTGTAACTCCGATTCCTGGTGTTGAGGAATAAATAACGTACCGCCTCTTATTTTAATTTCGTCACCTGTATTTATTTCCAAAAAATAAATATTCGGGCAGGGTACAGCGCTCGTAAGTAGCGCAAATAATACTGTCGAAGGATCGCATGAGATATTCGTAATTTTGAGCGTAGTATGGCTATGATTTGAAACCTCTAAAACATGTAAAAGCTCAAAATCTTGAACAACAGAAGACTGTAATTTATCGAAAATGTTTGAAACACAATTCTTTAACATCTTAAACTGTTGTATTAATGACATATCTTTATAATGTTTAATTATAGATGGGTGATATCTGATGCACTCGTTTTGATTAAGGAATGCATTCCATTCATTTGTTTCTATTTCAGAAGGTATTGTCAGTGGCGCATCTTCCAAGTATTGTCTCAATTTCTCCATGACGAATTTGGGTTTCTTTGTGCCATCTGGAGAGCTTACAGTGCTAATATTGTCAAAATTCAATAAAAATTCAGTTATGTGTGCTACATCTTGTTGGGCCATTTTAGGAATTTCGGGCGGTACTTGCTCATCTATTAGGTGTATAATAGCTGAGTATAACCAGCGGAAGAACGCTTTATAATTGATCATGGATGTATTAATGATCTGCTGCATTTCACCACTCTTATTTAGAAAAGCTCCTGACGCCGATATAGCTTCCGTAATGTCGTCTTCATTTAGACCTAAAATCTGAAGAAAAGTTAAAATTAACAGCACAGAATAATTCAATGTAGGACAACTTCGTGTTATTTTCTATTATTAGAAATATATTAATAACTCTATTAATTAGACTGGTTATTATTGCTAATGATCAATAAGAACCTTTTTGCGAAAAAATGTTTGCACTTGAGTTGGCAAGATTGCGACGGCAAAATGTCATTTAAATTTGAATAATGGTCGTTTACATCGACACGTTAAGTTTGGTTTAATTTTAAGTGACGCTTACAATATGACGTTCGCTATATGCATGAGACATGAACTATCACCTTCAAAGTACTGCTTAAAATTAAACTAGGCTTAACAATATATTACTTATCGATGGGTTTAACATGGCGGTGCAAATGGCCCTAAGTGTCATACTGACTAGTGTTTAAGTTAATATTTTCCAAAATTATACTGACTCATCAGTTTGCTTCGTCAAAAACCGCGCTACTGGGTCTTTTAAAGTTTCGTTTCACTTCTTCTTGATTATGTAAGCTACATAGTTAGTTGTTTACATAATTTTGTACTATTTAGTTCTGATATAAACGAGCCTATCATCAGCTGTACCTGTCGCATATATGTATTATACCTATATTGCTAATTCCCTAAAATCCTAATAATGGACAAGAAACGTGACCAACAATATGAGAGACATATATCATTGTATCCTTTTCTTACCGGTGAATTACTGAGTTACCGAGAGATAGAAAGATGTACCGAGCCAGGTTAAAGCGTCGCTATCTTCTCTGACAGTGAGTCTACACTTAAAGCGATTAGTTCTACAACGTGGACTCTAAGCTGATTTAGGATTGTGTAAGCGCCCTAAATGAGATGGGCACCCAAAGGAAAGTAACCCTGCCCTGGGTCCCTAGCCACTCGGGCGTAAGAGGAAATGAGGCGGGGGACGAGCTGGTCAGGCGAGGTTCGTCAAGGCCATTCGTTCGAGCCGACCCCTCTTTTGGCACTACCAAATCGCAAATTAAAAAATCCATCAATGAATGGATACATAATCAGTCCAGAGAGTGGTGGCAAAAACCACTGGAACAAAGACAGGCAAAAGAGTTCCTAAAGGAGCAGAGGCCTGAATTCACGAGAGATCTACTGAATAAACACAGGAAGACTGTAAAATTATTGTAGGTCTGCTGACAGATCATTGTAGACTGAATAGGCATATGTACAACATCGGCCTGGCAGATGATGCAACCTGCAGATACTGACAAGAGGAGGAAGAAACACCAGTTCATGTGCTGTGCCAATGTGTAGGCCTGGCGAGGACAAGGTTTCTAGTAATGGGAGAGGAGAACCCCACAGCTAGTAGCTACATAAAGAAGCCGCTCTCAAAGATGATAGGCCTAATTAAGAGGGCAAAATTAGAGAGCGTCCTCTAGGAAAAAGGGGATCACAATACATCTGAAAAAGTCGCGGTGAAACAGGTCCATAGGTCACCCCAATCTTAATCTAATCTAATCTACGGGTGAATTGTGTTTACTGGGCATGGTCCATCAAAAGAAAGTGGCGGTTTAAATTTCAATTTGAACAAAGTCACGAATTAATATAAAAATATAAAATTTTAGGAATGCAACGACGTGTATTTAACAATTTTCAAAATTTAATTGATTACACAGGATTATAATTAGAAGGTTGATATTGTAACCACCGAAAATGCAAATTCTATATAAATTTATGATAGGCAAGGGGAAATCTTGAATAGTTTGGATGACAATAATTATAATTTTACTTTGATATAGATATTTATTATGCCCTGCAGTACCTGTACAGCTGTTACACAAAAAACATTTGGGTTTTTCCTTTCTTTTTGCACTCATTCTAAAAACCTCCCTAGCACACTAATGGCACATTTATTTACAAACGCTAATAGCCAACAATCAACGCGTGATTTCGCTTGGTTGCGTTCGAGAATATACCGGTAGAGGTATAATAGGATGATTGATAGATGGCGTACCATGTAAATGGGATTTTACATTGTCAAATTGCGCCATCTGTTAATCACCTCGTTGTAGCTCAACACGGTTAAATAATTGTAAGAATCTAAAACAAGGATTACATCTATACCGGTATATTCTCGAACGCAGCCCTTGTGTCACTATGCACAATGAATAAAGCACAAACCAACCAATTTTCATAGCGGCTATCGGTCGCTTTGGACCAATAGGTTTCCACTTGCGGCACCTGCGCATTTTAGCTAAGTCACCCATGAAAAAGAGATGGAGGTATATTTATTCTACTCTCATATTGTTACTCATGATTTTCTCCTTTAGTTAGCAATATAAGTATAATACATATCCTATCGTTACTATTTGACGGGCCAAAAACGTAGTTCTCATGCTCTCAAATGTCATGCAGATGTCGCTACTTACCGAAATCTAACAACATTCAATTCAATGTAAATTTGAATGATTCGACAAGCCATATAAAGCAAACTGTCCAAGCCATCAAACAGGTCGTGTTACAAAGAAATTCATGAATACGCGTAGAATAGGTTGCCTAGCTTCGAGGAGCTTAATTTTAAAAGAAGTTTTATTTCTAGCAGAGAGATTATTTCGACATTTTGACCTGTTGTTCCTCAGGTAAAAATGTCTATCTACCGCTGCACACATTTTTTAAAAGCTGCTTTCCGCATCCTATATTTTGTACATCGCATTTTTGTATTAATTTTTTTTCAAGCCTACTGCTTAGTTAACACAAAGTGCAGTAAAAAAAATATATACAAATATTGAAACCAAACTTTATTAAAACAATAAATGGAAAAATACTACACATCTTCCTCATAAACTACACCAACTTGCTTTCTGAAAAGGTCTAACAATTGACTCAATTCAAGCGTTTCGGAATGAGACATGCGTGCGCTTTCCAACAAACCCGCCTGAAGACATCGTCGTACTTCTTCAGCTTCGTAGGCCATACCGCCGCCGTTATGGAAGTTTAACGGAATATTTGGTTTTGGCACGTCGATTTCAATAGTTCTTTCAGGTGTTATCAATTTTTCAGGGCACCAAAACGATGGAATTCTAATTGTGCCTTTGGTTCCAACAACAACAGCTTCATTTGGTAGGAGAGCTTTTGTAGAACAAGATACAATACCAACTTTATTGTTAGGATAAATAATGACAGCTCCTGCTGTGTCATCTGTACCGTGTTCATTCAAATGACCAGCTCCAACAAACTTTATTGGTTTCAAACCTCGATATACATATTGCACAAATTGTATTGTGTAAATACCAACATCTAAAATGCCTCCACCTCCAAGATCTTTGTTAACACAGCGTGGTATGTTTTGTAGTGGAAAACCAAAAGATGCATTTATGTAAATAACATCCCCAATAACTCCTGACTCAATTTGCCTTATTAGTTCATGATAAATTGGGAAACATCTTGACCAAACAGCCTCCATTAGGAACAGCTTTTTACTCTGGGCAAGTTCCAACAGCTCCTTGGTCTGCTTCTCATTCATGGTAAAAGGTTTCTCGCACAAGACATGCTTGCCATTCTCCAACATCATTTTGGTGATGGAGTAATGTTTCGGATGAATCGCTCCCACATAGACAACATCGACATTATCATCAGCAGCCAAATTCTCATATCCCTCATAGTATTTAGGTATATTATGTATTTGCGAAAATTTGCAAGCAATATCCAGTGAACGAGCAGCTATTGCTACTACTTCATGGTCAGATGGAGATAGTGTGTGTAGCGCGGCAACAAAATCATGAGATATTTTGCCGGCACTTGCAATTCCCCACTTTAATGCCATACTAAAAATCAAAAAGTTTAATGTATTCTACATATTATCTACATAAAATTTAGTTGATATCACTTACATACCTTCTTACTTTATCTTTGCTGTAGTTGAGTTGAATGTGGACGCAATTTATATGATAATATGTTTATAATCATACAGATATTCTATTCTCAAGTAGCACATGCGTGATTATCAATCAATATTGATAAATATGTCAATAAAACATTTCAATATGATAATAATGACATTGAAACAACCGCCGGATTACTTGTTTCAAATGGAAGTCAGTAACAGTGTTGCCAGATGAAATTATTTTGCAGCGGTAGAATGTTATGTAAAATAACGATAAATGAAGGGTAGATGTCAATACCTGAGCGGAAAATTTCCGTAACGAAAATCAAAGGTTCTTATTCATTTTATTTCGCTACCTATTAGTTTATATTTTCGTAAAAAAAACTGTAATTCTTCAAATTATGAAAACTAAAGGTTTGTTCGAACATGTAGTTCGCGAACGGTTCACGATCATGTGAACCAATCAGATAACGCATTCCAGTTCGCGAGAATTTCAATCTGTTCTCTGATTGGTTCACGTGATCACGAACCGTTCGCGAACTGCATATTCAAACAGCTCTTAAATATATAATATATAGAACTCTACACTACTATAATAATCGTTATACATATCTTTCGTCATTAGACGTCGTAAATCTTTTTTCGGTTAAAAATTGAAGCAATTATCGGTTATCAGACGATTACTGTGAAGTAAACCAATAATTGTTTCGTTTCCTAACCTATTCCCTATTTCTTAATAAGTTGATTGCTGAAAATACTCTTTCAACATTTGCACTTGAGTGCGGTAAAGTGAATACGTTGAAAATGAAGTTGGCCAAATTTCCAAACATAGTATTGTTTTCACACTTTATTTTGGCGATATTAAACCAAAATTGCAATATATACTATTTGCATCTGGAATAGAATCGAAATTTCTAAGCAAGCGCCATTCATTCAGTTGCAATTTTTGCAATACTGCTAATTGTTTTTGCTGGTACAGTTTCTGGATTCAAAAAGAATAAATCTTGTAACAAATTATTTTTCAAGGGAAACCTCTGCAAAATTTGATTAACTACTTTAACGTAAAATGGCAATTTGTTTTAAAAAAATAGAAATTAAATAGATATCTGTCACAGGAGAAATTATTTTGCTTCGACTGTATTGCACAGATGGCGCAGCAATCAGTATGTTTTTGTATTGGAAATAACGGGTAATAATAACATTTGGCACCACTTACAATTGCAATTCAGAAACATCAAGTGTTTCTGATAAATAAAGAGTGCATACATAATCGGCATTATATTTTTGTTAAGTACCACAAAATAACAAAAAGCGGTAGATTGTGAAGTCGAAACGGAAGATTGAAGTTGAAAACGGTAGAAATACCGTTTAACGGTAGATCTGGCAACACTGGTCAGTAATAAAATAAACATAATCACAATAACTACAGTTGAAACCAAGCCAACACCAAACACTTGTTGCATTTTAACAGTGGGCATTATAGAAACTGCAGTGTTGTTTATCCCACAAGGAATACCTTCGTGCCAATGATCCCCTGCAATTTACTAATAGTCGCTAAGGCTATAGCATGGAGTGACTTCAAGGATATTTATGTGTTTGTATTTAGAGTGGCCTTTGCTGTAGATTTAGAGCGTTCTCGATTTATTTATTACGTGTGGAGTCCTATCTACATCATTTATTAATTGTATATATTGAATACAATTCACTGCATAAACATGCAGTAAGTCAAAAACGCTATTATGTAGATAGTTAACATTGGGTTTTGTTACAAAATATTTTTATATACAATGGTCGTACCAAAGACTAGATTTTTTATTAGGTGCAATTTTATTTTTTATTAAATTATATATTATTTTATTTCAGCAAAAATTGAGATTAAGAATTCCTCATTAATTATTTTTTTAATAATTGATGTTTTTTCGCTACGTAAAATTGTTAGAATTTAAAAAGTTCAATATTTTTAAGTGAGAGCAGTATCCCTAGAACTATTTGGTAAAAATTTTAAATGGGTAGACCAAATGAAAAAAAAATCCTCTTTTTTTCAATTTTTTTTTTTTGCACATAAAATTGTTACAGAGGAGTTTCTTTTTTTCTACCTTTTCCACTAGAACGAACTAGACAACAAATACCCATATAGGAAGTAGCATGCAAGGACGCATTCGATTAAAAATTGCTAACCTCAATTTTTCTACAGATCATTTTATTTTTTAGTCAGTTAAATTAACGTGAATGTATTATTTACTGAAAGAGTATCCGTATGTCGTGCCTACATTGAAACAAAATGCTAGTTACTTATTAAATCACAATATATTATGCAATGCATAACAAGGTCGTTCAATTAACACATGCAATGCATAGATTCATTTATAATACTACATATCTTTATTCTATGTGTATGGTCAGCCAATGACACTTGAACTCTATACATTTAGAGTTCATTTTACAGATAGGGCAATAGATAAATCAGCAACTGTTTCAGAGATTTATATTTCCCGGATAATCTGGAAAACTCACGAGCGAATCGCATTTTATTATTCCTTTCTTTTTTGGAATGAAAACTATTTTTTTAAAAAATTAAACTTTGTGTAAGAATGCAATTCGCACGTAAATTATAGCACGATTATTCACGAAATATAAATCTCGTTCACGAATCATGAAGTACTAGGAACTAAACATATTTTACTTTCACTTGCGAACGAACCTATTTAGTTTTATTAAAAACAAATTGTTTATGATTTATTGTGAGTAGTAATTAATCATCTGTTTTTAGTATTCTAGTCGACAAATCATTATAGGTTTCAAATGTTTTTTTTTTTATGAGTTTGAGGGTTTGTTTTTTGGTTTCAGTAGCAATACGGATATGTTAAGAAATGTCTAAGATGTGAGCCGATATAACAATCATTGTCAGACCAACGCAGTTCTTAACATTATTGGAAATCGGCGTTCAGGAAAATTTAATCGAAATAAAGAGTTAATCAAAAGTAATTGTAAAATATCAAAATTATAATTAATCATACTGCAATTGCAAAATATTGGGCATTTACAACTAATTGATTGTTAATTAAAATAGAATTCACTGGCGATGGGAATATATAAAACCAGATTGTTGTTTTTTAGTTTGCTAGTGATATTTTTGCCTATAAGTGGTCTCCACTAGATTGGGTTAAACGTATAAAAAGAGCAAAAGTCATTTCCAATTGGAGAGGACTCTTTCCTCTTTTTATATATTTTTGGCTGTCTGTACCAATTCGGTCACGAATAATAAAATTCTCTTTCGCGTTTCTCGCTCGCAAGTATTTCTCCGTAACCGCTTTTAAAACTGGTTACAATTTTGTTTTCATTTGTAAAAAAAAAAAACAGTTTGACAGAAAGCAGTTTCGATTCACATCTCTAATATGAAATTTCTTTTAATTAGAAACAAACAACAAATACATACTTCTTTGACACACTGTATATACAGTGACGAGCATAATATTGCAACATATGGGAATCTTTTTTAGTGTTAAAATATACTTTATAATAACTATTTTGGGGGATAGGTTGTGCACGTCTAGAAATCCAAAAATTTATTTTGATACACTTCACGTAACCACTAGTATGGCGGTAAATTTAAAAATATGCCGTGAATCTGCAAAAAGTGAGATTAGATGATGTGATATCCAAACAGTTATTTAGAATTTAATTTTTGAGGCTGTATGCAAATTTTTGTAAACATATTTAAAGAAAAAAATAAAAACCATAATTTTTCCAAATATTGTTTCATTAAATTACATATTTTCATTTTCGTCGCTTTTAACAGCTCAACTGCAGTACTATTTCCAAATTTGGTTGATACTCAAACAGTTTTGTCAATTTTTGCATAATTAACATAGCGAAAACTGCAAAGTACGATTTCAGTGTGACAATTGTTGTTGCAAGGGACTGTATCTAGTAGGAATAAATAAAATTTTAGCAACATTTTCTCTCTAAACCACTTAGCAAACATTACTTTCATTGAAAATTATCATTTTTTTTGTTTTCTGCGTTAAAGTGAAATCGGCATGCGGCCTCAGAATTGAATTCTAAGCAACTTTTTTGGATATTATGTCAGCTAACTGCACTTTTTGCAGATTCAAGACATATTTTTTAAATTTACCGCCATACTTGTGGTCACATGACGTGTGTCAAAATAAATTTTGGGGTTTCTAGACATGCACAACCTATTGCCCCAACAAAGTTTTAGTATATTTTAACAATAAAAAAATTTCCCATATGTCGCAATATCTATGCCAGTCACTGTATAACAATATCTTTAGGTAGAGAGTGCAATTTTAAGTTTTATAAAAATTTTAAAGAGACTTTATTGCAAAATAAAAAATAAAGCTGGAATAAAAAGTTGAGTAGTGTATCAGCAAATCTTACCTTATATCGATACTCTAATCGAGCCATCCCTCTCAGTTCAGCCAAGTGATACGTAATATTCTGCCCAACCTTTGTTACATTCTTTAACAATAACTTCTGGATATTAGCATAACTCATCTCAATTGTCTGACCAAATTTTTCCAATCCCTTTTTCGTTAAATCATGCAGCAGAAATTCTTGCATAGGTTCAGTTGTATACCAAACATTAATAAATCTAGAAAATCTGTTGCTAATGTACCTTCTGGAACTTTTGAAGCATATTTAGATAATTTAGCATCCATTTCCAATAAAATATTTTCCAACGTCTCTGTTATTACAGATATTGTATTTGAGAGATAATTAAGCAGAGAGGTCAAATATTCATGTTTCATTGAGACTGCAAAAAGTTCTCTCCTATGAGTTCTAAATATTGCAGTTTTTATAATAATAATTTTTACATTTCCAAATTCATCTCTGATTGTTGCATGTATCAAGTTTAATTCTTCCGAAAACAGTAAGCTTAAAATAGAGCAGTGATACCCCAAATGTTGGCTGAGATTAAAAGTAATCCATGGGGAGCAACCAGACAAACTAATATAAATCAGACCTTCCCTTGTGCCAACCACCAACATATTTAGTTCACTTTGCTTTTGGCAAGTAACATTCATACTTTCTTCACTTGTGTTAGCAGATCCAAAATTTGATAATGGCGGGGGATCAGGTAAAAATTTAGCAGAATTGTCCTATGAACAAAATAGCCTTAATTTTCAAGGAAGTGTAAGAACAAAATGTTTTACCAAATATTTCATATAATCTTTTTGTTCCTCTTGATCAGAAGTTAGTTTGGTATTCTTATTTTGACATTTTTCTTTAACCCAATACATATATGAAATTTTACCACATACTTCTAATTTGCTAATTATTGCTTTATTTTCCACATTCATTAGCACCACCATACCTAAAATGGGATAGTATATCAGGAAGGAAATGATTGTGAAATTAGAAACTTACTTGTACTATAACCGATGGCTATAATTTTACCGTCAGGCTTCCAGGCAATACCTTTCACAGTGATGCCTTCTACATAAGGTGCCAAATTAACAGCTCTTGCCCATGTTAGACGATGTAAACCAACTTCACCTTCATAATATTAATACACTCGTTATTATTAAAAATTGTTGAATGTATGGCTTTTGTGCTAAAAATGTAATATCTAATACCTTTAGCATTTGATACAGCAACAAGATCCATACGGTCGCTCCATACTAATAAATCAATTTCTGTGGCGACTACTTTTTCTTCTAATTGCTTTATACAATGAAACATTTTAATTTTAACAAATTAAGCAATATAATAAAATTCAAGCACCGATGGATGACAATAAACAAAATTCAAATGTGTGAACAGAGGTTATGCTGCATTATGTTCCATCTTGTGGGAACTTAAAGAAAACAATCTTCCCTACTTTGTTTGTATAATATTGTTTCCCAACTAATTTGATAAGTTATCACGCGTTCATTTTAAATAAATACATATCCTAAATAGTATGTATAGTAGTTCCATAAATTTTGCAGTATTTACTGCTTATACTTATGTTTTATTATATTTATCTTGGTACGCATACAGTTGAATTTACAGCGATTGGTACCACGGGAACTGTGGAAGAAAACGTCAGATCGTTTATAAATTTTGTTTGTGGGGTACTTAAAACTGCATTTTCGTAAGAAATAATCCACTCTATCTGGGTATACTAACATACAAAAAACAATGGATAGTTTAGATGCTAATATCATGGATAAATCCATGCGATCTGTCTTTGGTAAGTGATTATTAATTTTTTTATCAGATCCACTACTATGGCAACACATTTTAGTGGGTAATATACCTTATGAAGCTACAGAAGAGAAGCTAAAAGATATATTTGGCGAAGTAGGACAAGTATTATCGTTCAAGTAAAAAAAAAAAAACATTCTAAACACTTCAATTTAGGATTTCATTGCTTCAGGTTGGTGTTTGATCGAGAAACAGGAAAACCAAAAGGATATGGCTTCTGTGAATATCGAGATCAAGAAACAGCTCTTAGTGCCATGCGTAACTTAAATGGGTATGAAATTGGCGGTCGCAACTTGAGAGTGGACAATGCTTGTACAGAGAAATCTAGGATGGAAATGCAAAATTTATTAAATCAACCACCTGTTGAAAATCCATATGGTGAACCGATACAGGCTGAGAAAGCTCCAGAAGCTATCAGCAAAGCCGTAGCTAGTTTACCACCAGAACAGATGTTTGAATTAATGAAACAAATGAAATTATGTATCCAGGTATGGCAAACAAAACTGAAAGTTATAAAGATTCTTCATGGTTCTTCTTTTTAGAATAATCCTGCTGAAGCAAGGAATATGTTATTACAAAATCCACAGCTTGCTTATGCTCTTCTACAAGCCCAAGTAGTGATGAAAATAGTAGATCCGCAAACTGCATGTGTAAGTATTGTGAACAATTGTTGTTTCTAATTGATCCATTGTGAGGGTCTGTACACAAAAAATTGTTAACAAAAAATTATTTAAAAAAGTTCCTACACAATATGCAGTAACTTTCTAAAAATTTCTAAAAATGATTTTTGTTTTTGTAAATGTTAGAAGTGGTTGGTATGACAAATTATCATTGAAATGAAATTCTTCTAAACAAAACCTTACAGCGGCAAATAATATGTTAATATATGCGTGATAATAATAAATAATATTGTGTATGTAGCAAATAAGATTTCAAGAATCAAAACATTATACATATTTTAAAATCAGCTTTTCTTGACCAGTATATGTTCTTTTTTGATAGTTTCTTCTTGGTTTTTAGGTTTTTAGAAAAAATATCTTGAGATATACAATGTTTTGCTTTATTTAAAAACTTTATAACTTGGAAAAAAAAACGTAAAAATAAAGTGGAACTCTGCTATATACATATATATTTTTTTCTAAACACCTAAAAACCAAAGAAAAAAACATTGAAATTAATATGGACCTTAAAGAGTGATTGTGAAAAAAAAACCGATGGAGGCACTGCAATTGTTTATAATTATCAGTCATTCTTGTGCAATATTATACCAAAAGATGCCTTAAATTGTACAATAGCTGTTAATACACTACGACGCATTATGCAATAAAAACACAGAGGTTGCTGGAAGGAAAAATGTTTTAAATAATATTTATTCTTTGACCATACTGGGTGAGTTTTTTATCTTGAGACAGCGGAATATCTGAAACACTGCATCAAATCAAAAAAAAGATCTTAATAAGATTTGTTATAATGTAAGGTGTTCATTGAATGGTGCCGAACTCGATCCCCCACGTCACCCCCTTCCCCCCGAGTGGGAGGAGGGATAACTTTGAAATTTTAAATGGTAACCCTTATTTTGTATTGCAGATTCGGGTTCTACGCCATCAAGTATGTAGTTTTTGTTTGAAACTTTTTTTTCGATTCGTAACAGATTGCGTTGTAATCGCAAAAACATGATTGCGAACGTCTAGAAAAAATACTCAAAAAGGAGAAACAAGCAAACATGATTTTGTGTTTTTTTATTTTAACATAAACTAACATTTCAAAGACGTAAATCATTTCAATTCTCTCTTGTAATGTAATAGCCTCCATTACTGTTCAAATATTCAACACTAACTAATTTGTATTGGATTAATAATTAATAATCTAAATAGGGATCGGACAATGTGTAAGTATTCACAGCTTGTCAAGTACTGAATAAAATACGGGTTTGTATCGTTGAATAGCATTCCAACTGCGAATAAATAAATGTATCGAAGTGAACGGGCACAGTTTCCGACACATGGCTTTTTGAAATGTTAGTTTATGTTAAATAAAAAAAAACACAAAATCATGTTTGCTTGCTTCTCTTTTTTGTGGATTTTTTCTAGACAATCCTGTTTTTTTTTTTTGTGATTACAGCGCAATCTGTTACGAATCAAAAAAAGTTTCAAACAAAAACTACATAATTGATGGCGTAGAATCCGATTCTGCAATACAAATTGGGGGTTTCCATTTAAGATTTCAAAGTTGTCCCCCTTCCCACTCTGGGGAGGGGGATGAGGTGGGGCCTCGAATCCGGTACCATTCAGTGAGCCCCCTACATTATAACAAATCTTAAGATCTTTTTTTGATTTGATGCAGTGTTTTTCCGTTGTCTCAAGATAAAAAAACTCACCCTGTAACATAAACACCATTTAATCCACTAAAAAATCAAGTAAGGAAAAAGAATGTAGCTGTTAAGACAATTCGCCACAATCTGTGTTAGGTTACAGCTTAACATGTCGGTTTCAAATTCCTACTGATCTCCAAGAATAATTTAACACTCTCCCGTTGTTATTGATAATACGTAATTCAACAGGACGAGTCCTTACATTGCTTAGGTTTTAAATTGTTTAAAAATTACAACAGGCTTTTTTTCGTACTTACACATCGGTTTGTACGCTTTATTAAGTAAAATTAAAAGCCGAAAATCCTTTGTTGCCTAGAACATCATCTTTAAAAGCGTTCGTATTGATTTATATATATTCCAATAAGTTACGAATGAGTTATGTTGTTTATAAATTTAACCGACAGCGCCATCTAATAATTCACGCCTTTCCTCACAAGGTTCCTGATAATGTTAGACAATAGTCTAAATATCAAAGAGATCAAATGACTGCTGGCTAAGATATAAGACTCAGTGTTACCACAGGGTTAAATTTATTAGTAATAGATTTTTTTTTAAAAGGTAATAGATTGACTTATATGCCTGTAAATTTATAAATGTGTAACTAAAATAAACGTTCTGTAAAATAAATATATTAGAAAAACTGAAGGAATTATTAATAATGGGGCGTTTATAAAACTATTATTTTACCTTCAGACAAACTCGAAAAAAATATAGATTTTCAAAAAAGTAATAGATTATCACAACTGTAATAGTCGTGGTAACACTGATATGGCCACCAAATTTTATAGCATGAACTAAACGTCTTTTTTATGGAAAATATATATCCGATGGCATAACATATTACTTTTTGCTTGTATTATAAAATTCAGATCTGAGTCAGTTTTTAACACCACCACTACCAAGCGTGATGCGTAATACATAATAAAAAGGTGATATGTGTTGGGTGGTGCTGCTAAATAACTATTTGCACATATTTTTTCGGTTCTCGTTTGTAGCATTTCGAACCGTATAAACAATCTTCAATATCTTGCATAATATCCATTGGATAATGGATATTATACGAAATATAGAAGAGTTTTTGTACCGTTCAAAATGGTACAATGTTAAGTTGTGTTTCCGTTGAATTTACCAATTTCCGCTCCTCGAAATCGATCCCATACAGGTCGGCGTGTTGTCTAGTGTTTTCTCTATTTCCTGCTTCAAATCCACTATTCACCTCAAAGAAATATTTTTTAATACACGTGGTTTCACTTCTGTTACTCCATTTACTTTATAATTGTAATTTAGTATTTTTATCTTTTGCTTTAAGATGTAATTGTTCTACGTTTCCTCTTTCCTTAACTGACGTACACTATCGGCCATTGAAGTTAGGACAGCTAGTAAATTACTGCTGATTAAATAAAAACGACAGAAATTCAAAAGAAAATAAAAATGTATTCGTAGAAACAAAACTATAAACAAATAACAAGAAATAAAAAAATAAAACAAGGATTCTCATTAAAATATTACACTCTAATTATACTTTGTTCTCGTCGAAGAATCCTCCTTTGGCTTTCAATACGGCTCGGACCACTCGTGGCATGCGCTCTGTTAATTTTGTCAGGGAATTTTCCTGGGAAATATTGTTCCATTCGGCTTGGAGAAGTCGCCACATGTGCTCTTTCGAAGTTGGGCAGACTTTCATTGCTCGCCTGTCCGGCTCATCCCACAGTAATTCGATGGGGTCCAAATCCGGGCTCTGCGGAAGCCAGGGCATGATTTCCAAGAGATGCGAGATAATCTTTGCAGATCCGTGCTGTGTGTTTGAGTTTGTTATCACGCGCAAACACGATGTTCTCCCCAATAAACGGTAATCCTTACGTTACAGCATTTTATTACAATATGCGTCTATAATTCGTTGCGCATAATGCCGTCAATTTTTACGAGATCTCCAGTTTCCGCGCTGCTAAAACAACCGCAAACCATAATTGAACTACAACCGTATTTTACTGCGGGAACGACACAATCGCTCGTCCTTCGTGCGTCTTACAAAAACCATGCGCTTCTGCCCAAACACTTCGAACGTGGACTATCACTTCAAAGAACGTTTCTGAAACTTTCTGCGGTCCAATTTCTATGAGTTTCGACCCACTGTAAGCGTTTTTGGCGGTTCCTATGGCGAAGCAACGACTGAATAAACCGACTTTCCTTAGGCGACGTTTAGTTGTTGCTAAAGATCGGTCGTTTGCGTTCCCTGTTCATTTCCGCTGCGATTTCGGGCGCCGTCAATCGCTGATTTCTGTTACTCAACACGTTAAGGCGTTAATTTTCCACGGGGGTTGTTATCCGTAACGGACCTGGGCGATTCCGGTCTTCAAATGTTACGGCGTCTCGGTAGAGACGAATACTGTAATGGAGTGTAGATTTTGTCACTTTTGATTTTGTCACAGAATGTCCTTCCTCGTGTAATGTGACAATAGCCGATCTCTTTTCTACACTTCCTCTTTCTTTCCTTTCGACATTTTTTAAATACTATTTTCACAAATACCTCAATTGAACAACTTTATCGTAATTGGTTTACTAATAGAAATCACAACATGTACGATATCAATTATTCTCTGCTATAGTGGGAGACCTTTAGGAGACACTCACGTGAAATTTTACAACCCTGTAGAAAAATTGCGAACTGTAAAGCGGCCCTAAAGTGTTTTTTTTTGACAGGCTGTTATGCAGAAAAGCTCTGCTGCAAAGTGGGTTTCATACGCAACATTTGCTCGAAGAAAGTTTCCCAAAACTTATTAGATGTGACAAGTACCTACCCCAAGAACGGAAATTACTTTTCCGCCATTTTTTTTTTTTTTTAGTAACTTCAGCGTTGAAGAATGAAGTTGCCTACGTTATTTTGACAGCTGTACATATGTTGAAGTTACTGAAAATAATTACGGAAAACTTAACTTGATTATAAGGGAAACTGTTCTTCCAAATTACCTTTCGTCATGTAAATGATGAATAAATCTTTACAGTAAAAGAAACTTTGATCTTCCAAGCCGTTTTATTTGTAATATGTACTTTAAATTAAGCCGCCATCATAGTCAGGCGTGGTACAACCTATATTTGGCCTGTGTAAACTGGTTCGTAGGTATCTTATTGTTAATCGAATTACATTGTTTCTATCAACGCGATTTTATATTTTCTGTATTATATGCCGTTTTGCAGAGCATGTTGCATTCTCAAACGTCTACACCTGGACCACTGATGCCTAATGATAAACCCATAAGTGGACAAATTCCCATTAATAACAATTTTAATCCTATGGTACCACCAGTTCAGGCACCGCCCAGGCAAGAATTTCAACCTGTTCCACCACCTGCTGTTCATCCGAATTCTCAATCGGGGCCTGTATTCTCAGGTAGTATCAGATACCGATACGCATAGTATCGGTATCGGTAGCATGTATAGTGTTCTTATGTATTTTATCTTATTTAAGGGCAAGATGTTGATTTAAGATCCTTGGACATGAGAGCTGCAGATCCCAGAATGACTCGTAGCATTGGTGATCAGGACATGAGGACATTGCCTGGGCAACTGCCGAATCCTCTACCACCAGTTGGTGAAACGTATGTGTATTTTATTTCTTTAAGTTTATTGTGATAATTAAATATTTTACCTATGATTCAGTTACAACCGTGATCCTCGTAATAATTACCCTAATGATCCCAGACAACAGACGCGGGTAGATCCAAGGCAGAAACCTATAGGTAACTGAGTACTTAAAAAAAATAATGTTAGTTTGATTGTGAGTGTAACGTTTTAGTACCGCCAGTTCAGAATGTCCCTGTCCCAGCAGTAAGACCGCAGCCAGTTCCTGCTCCAGTGGGAGTCCCACCCCCTTCAGGACCGTTTCGCGGTACCGCTGGCATGTCACCAAATATTGGACCATCAGGTGCTTCAGACCAAGAGAAGGTCAGTCGTTATTTTCACGTTATTTATACATATATATTGTAAATTTGTTTTATAGGCGGCTCTTATTATGCAAGTGCTACAATTGTCAGATGAACAAATCGGCCTTCTTCCACCAGAGCAGAGGAATAGTATCCTGGTGTTAAAAGAACAAATTGCTAAAAGTACCCAACGTTAAGAGGACAAGCTATCTCTCTTTTTTATCAGTAAGATGATTTTATATACATATATTTGAATGGTGACCTATTCCACGTGTCAATAAAGAGATGTAAAAAATTAGGAATATTTATTAACGCAAAAGTATTTGTGTATCTCCTGTTTTAGATATAAGAGTGTGCCTTAGTCAGAGATAAGGTACACCTTGAAATAGTAAACTAAACAATAAAAACTTGCTACGCCTGCACAATATGGTAGGGAGTGATTTTAGAAGGTTCTGGTATCAATACATAGAAGGCATGTGTGCCACTAAGAGCGCGAAATTTTAATGCATATCTATTAAAAAAGAAAAACAGATTTTTGCAGATACCGTCAGCATGTAAAAGAAATATTAGAATATCATATTAAACTCATATTACAAAGTAATATGCATAAAATATTTAAAAAGCTGTCGTTAATATTATTAAAAGTATTTAATTTTTATATTTATTTAATATTTTTGTGCTACTTAGGGCGCGACGGCGACTTTAACGCCAAAGTTCCTTCGAACTAACAAATTGACGTAACGGATGTGACTACCAGGTGACTACGGTTTTATTATGTAACATTAATAGGCCTGCAGTAAGCATTGAAAATAAATACGTTATACAGTATGTCCACGGATTGGGTTTACAAGAGGAAAAACTATTTTATCTTCAACTTTATCGAAAAACTGTATTCTTTATAAAAAAAAATCTGCTTGTTTTAAAACAACGAATTCAAGTGAGATATTTTTAATAACTTCACTACTTTTGCCAGAAACGATAAAAAAAGGAAATTTATGTCCAATCCATTAGAAATTTGTGGAAGTTTGAGAACAGACAACTTGTTGACTAGACTTGAGATTTTATTCAACTTTTAGCAAAAAAAAAAAAAACAACATTAAAATAGTTGCTTTCATTAAAGTTAAATAGTAATGTAATTTGAACAGAGAACAAAGAAACAAAGTTTTATTCAAATAAACCTCCTCCCTTTTCTGCACACAGTTCAATTCTTGCTCGAATTTCATCAAAACTTTTTCTTATTTCACGAATTGACAAGGAAACTACAGCTTGTCGTATGTGATCTTTCAAAGCATCCCTATCATTTGGTAAGGGCCGACTATAAACTATCTGCTTCAAACACCCCCAGAGATAAAAATCATAAAATCATCATTAAAAATAATTGTGAGATCTGGGCTTCTTGGAGGCCATCGAATTGGTCCATTTCTTCCAATCCATCTATCTACAAATTTATTATTTAATCAATTTACTGCAGCACGAGCCATGTGAGCCGGGCAGCCATCTTGTTGAAAGTACATTGTACTGCGATAAGCTAAACTAAAGGTGTCCATATTGTCGCTAAAAAAAATCTAACAATTGGAGATAGGTATGTGGATTCGTGTTGCCATCAAAAAAGTAAGGGTCCTATTATTCCTTCCCATAATATAGCACACCAGACGATAACCTTTAGAAAATATTGCCGGCGATTTAAAATTCGAAAATAATAAATGATATCTAAAATTGGGTTAAAAGTTATTTTGAAATACCATACGTGACTTGTACAATCTTTAGATAAAAACTTTGAGGCGATGTTATAGATTAAGAATATATACAAAGAATATATTTTTTTAAATTCATTTATTAAATATCTAGTACATTATTATATTATATTTAATCACTGGCTAACCCTAAGATAAATATTACACGTAAACTTTATTTTTATACAAGAAAAAAATACAAAATAATATCCGCACTTAAACATTTATTACACATTCGGCCTTATGGCACCCGGCTATTCGAAGAAAAGAATCCTACAGTTATTGAACAGAATAAAACATGTCAACATAAATGTCACGTGCAAAAATGTATAACTCAATAAGAAAACTCGAATCACGAATCTTTTAAGTCAATATCGTGCAGATGTCGAAAAATCGTAAAAACTTATCGTTCGCTAGCCTTTAACTTTGGTTCATTATTTACAAAAAATCACAAGAAGCGTCAATATATACATATATAATATCTCATTTGCATTAAAGGACAAAGAAAAGCCTTAAAGGTATATATTAAACAAAACGAAATCCTAGTTTAGTAAGAAATTATCAGATCATTATAAACAATATAGCTTTTTAAATACACATCATTCAAAAGAAAAATGAAATAGTTGTTACAATAGACAGAATATTCGGCTATATTAGCTGATATTTTTACAATGCTGTTATTTCAATTTTAAATCTCACAGTTCTTGTTGTTTTGATTATAATTTTACATACTAGATATTATGCAGTTATATATTAGTATTTTTCAGGGTATACATATATAGAGAATGTTGAACCAATATCACATTACAAATAAAACAATTTTATTTGCATTTATCCTTTTCGTAAAATATTCTTCATGGAAACACAACAAATAATGGCGTGGTTCTAATGCTGCCGTTCGTGAAAATGTTTGAAATGAATATTAATCTTGGATCCTATAGGTATTAATCCCAATACCTGGTCCACGATATGTATGTGCCTTCTACTGCAACCATTAGCAGAGAAATGGTTGGGTTCTAACGTGCAAATCTACCACATTTGCGTTACACTTTCATGTGACACAATGTGAAATATCGATAATAAGTATATAAATGAATACAAAACCAACACTAATTCACGGTGCGAGATAGTAACAAAGCTGTGATTTTACTGTCAGCGTGCAAGGGAAGATAATATAGGAAAGGGTATGTTAGATGATGTACACAGCTTTATTTACTTTAGTGAAAAGAAAGACAGTTAGAAAGGGGGTGGCTTTTAAGGAGAAGGTTCCGTTAGTTTTATTCACCTGCACCAAAAATTAATATAGGTTGCTCTACCGTTGCTTGTGACTGTGCTATTACTGTTAAACGAAGTGATTGGTATATTGGATAGGTTTTTGTTATTAGGAGCAACACAGTAACAAACATCGCATATAAATGGAATGTACATTTCACAACACTTAAGTAAGTATAGTATAGATACAATTTCTAGAGCGTACTTATGGCGTACTAACGAAAATACACATAACTTAGCCCCTAATCCATATTTCCTATCTTATGTAGAAGATTTACAGAATCAGAACCCAACCACCACCTAAATATCGTGTTCTAAGTAAAGGGTGCAAATAAGCAAGATCAACAATGAAGCAACTACATGTTATAAATAGCAAGTACTGGAAAGAAGCAAAATGAATTGTAACAGATATAATGTGCAAGAAAATGGTGTAAAATTAGTATTCTACAATGTATTCGGAAGTAATGTAAAAAATATTTGTTGTGTTTCACATAGTGTTGACGAGAGCTAAGTACACAAGAAAATTTAAATCAAGCAATCAAACAGGATATTACTGCACCGAAAGAAAACTTTTATAATAATGTAACAAACTACTTATATGTCTCTTACATTCATCAACCTCACAATTTTTAATAAATATAACAACAAGCAGCAACGATATAAAAAATTATAATACTCTTGACTTCGGCAAATTCAGCCCTAATGATCACAATTCCCAGTCTGCTCAAACGAAGTCGACCGGTTCTTTGACCCCGTCGACAGGACACTAATTTCAAAATCGACCTGTATCCGCTATCACTGCTGATTTAGGGACGAGTCCTTTTTGTTGTCCTCTGCAGCAGAGCAGCCATTGCTCGTCTACTTCCAACACAACCTTTAGCTTTTCTCCTTCATTAAAAGACAAATGACCACTTTCTGATGGTAGTCTATGCGACAGGGTTCTTACTACCCTGCAAAGCAGAAAAACACTGTCTTCGCCAGGGTTATTTTTAAAGATTTTTCACACTCACTTTGGCGTTTGTGACTGAGTGGTTGGTTTTCTGTTGACCGAAGTTGAAACAGCTCTTCTCTGCGGGACTATCTTTCCGTTTTTGCCATTTTGACCGACTGGTTTATAAGGTAGACTACTTGGTCTTGTGGCATGCTGCCTAGGAGAATCTCCACTTTCTAATTGATCCAAACGACTGGTTCTATAAAAATAAAAAGTTAGGTAATAAACATAATTGTTGGGTGAAATGAATTTTTTCATAACCATATACGAATGTGAACATTTTTGTGCAGTTAAGTACTCAGGTCCGATTGTTGTACACCCGTGCGTCATTAAAACAAACGTTTCTGTTTATAGTAACGCATCGGTTTTTATTCTTTAACAGGATTGGCGTTCTTGCATTTTTGAAATATTGACAATTTGCTAGCCCTCATTCCTTTTTTCAAGAAGCGGCCCAAAATATTTGCTTGCACCTACTACCAGAAAAATCTGGATGAAATAGATACAAAATGCCGAATACACAATCAAAACTAACAAAATGATACTCCAAATGAAAATTGTATACGACAACAAATAAATTTATAAAACTTTGTTAAAGATTTATGGTCGTGAGAAAAATAACGTAGTTAACTCGTCAGAAAATATTTAACGCACTACACAGGGGTAACAGAGTATTTAAAACATTTACACCCATGCGTTACTTGTCACTTTCAATTCAATGATGTATGTATACTCGACTCAAGAAAAGATGGGGAAAATAAGGCATAAGAAAAGATACATCTTCTTTATTTGCGCATGGGCAAGTTCTAAGAATTACTTTTTCATTAAATTCTTTTGCGGAAACAATAAGGTCAAATTCTGCGAATATAAATCTCTAGCCAAAAAGGTTGCGGCACCATTGTCGCATGTCGTAAAGGATATTAACTCTCGGGACGATTATCGGCATATTATTTTAGCCATCGATTGTTTGCGGGTGCTCAGATGGTATAATTTGCAAATACTTAATATAGTCTGCATTTAATTACATCTGCTGTGCCGTATTAAAAAAAAATGATTTAAGAATGTGTTCTTGTATAATTATTTGAAGAAATAAATTCACTGAAGTCGTTACTTCCATACGTCCAGTCGTAACTGTTTAAGGTTTAGTTTTATAAGGATTTCTTATATGGATGTATAAAATTATCTAAAAAACATAAAATGTCAACTGGCAATTTATATTAAAAAAGTCTGAAACATATGGAAAAATCACTTTGGAAAAAAATTTACATTTAAACAAAATTAGTTTTTTTTTTTAAATTTCGGTCGAATTATATTGATTGGAGTTTCTGCATAAAATGTGGATTAGGTGTTTTGAGCTTAAAACTTTAAGGATTATGATGCGTCGACTTAATAGTAGTACTAAAAATATGAACAAGAAAGAACTTTTTATACAGGAAACTGTTTTTGAAAAACTATTATTATATAAAATACCTAATTATAATTTATTTTTCTAGGGATTTTTTTCTATAGAAGGCTTGTTCCTTCAATTAAATAAGAATAAGCAAGTAAACCGCTCATTTTTCAATATCCCAACTTTTAATATATACTGTACACATTTATTTATTGGTGTAACAATAAGTTATATAAACCCTAATATAACTGAAATATAAACCAAAACTACCTACAAAAATAAATAATTGTTTATATAAATACTAATATAACGAACGCAGGTAAACTGTACAACTAAGCTTAATGATAACTAAAATATAAGAAAAAGATACGAACAGTTGGTTGGTAATAAAATTTCGACGTGAACAAGAGAATTAAAAATCATCTAGAAATTCTAAAAAATGTAATTCAATGTTTCAATTTAAATTTTTTCCAATCTGCTTGGCATTTTTCCTGATTGCCGGATTTTTTTTTAATATATGTAGATTGCCAGTTGACATTTTTGTCTAATAGATTATTTTATATATTCCTATAACAGAATCTTTTCGACTATAGATTTACATCCGCAGAATTTAAACCTTTTAGTTTCCGTTAATGGAATAAATAAAAAAAAACATATTTAGTAGCTGCACATAAGCGATCGTTGGTAGTTTGGAGGAGATATCTTTCCTTACAGCTTATTTTCCTTGTGTCATTATTTTTTGAGTTGAATGTATGTAGTAAGTACAGTCAAATTCAAAACTCATGTCTCCCTAAAATATGATTTCTTTCTATTTTATGAATATAGTGTTTCTTTGTATTTGCTTAGAATCATTAAGCGCTCAAGTTTTCGTAGAGTGCTGCTTCAGATATATTTACATTTAAATTAATATATTATTCGCTCATGAAGAAATTTTATGGAAACTTGAATTTTGTATTTCAGTATACAACATCTAATCTCAAACATTTATTAATAATTGAGCAAATTTCCTTACCTGATTGCACCTTTTTTTGGAGCTGAACTATTTTTGACTAGATTATTACTGCTTGGTGCTTTACTTAAAGTCCCGGGAATTTTCTTCGGAATACCGCCAGGAGGCGTAATGACCTTCTTCGGTATCACACCCTTTACATTACTTTTTGTCGTGCTCGGTGATATCGCTATAGGTATTCCAGACGGCTTAACGGGAGACGCAACGGGCCTCGGGATCTTTGATTTTCCATGAGTTGGCGATTCTGGAGGTGATGTTTCTTTCCCGCTTAGCAATTCCCATTTTCTTTGCAGCTTTTTAAATTTCTTGCCATTCAGTGGTTTCTCGTCGGACATATTTGATTCCAAAGATTCTGGAGCATCGTGTGGTAAGTTCTCGACCCGAGTGCCCTCGTCGTCTTGCTGCGTACTTTGGTGATGATTATTTTCTAGACTATCTGTGTATTCCTCTTCAGAGTCGTGCGCTAACCTATTATATGCTTGATAGAGCTTGGAAGAAAGGGATATACCTGACCATCGCTTTTTTGCTACCGACGTTACATCTTCTCCCTAATTTGAAGCTGGGTTTAGAAAGGTAACCAGGATCCACACAAGATCTCGGTCGTTGTTTAATAGCTGTAGGTTTATAATTATCTGATGAATTAAGAAGATCTGGTAAAGTCTTGTCAATACTACTCGCAGAGTTGTTTAGCACTGTTGTTGGAGATGTCTCTTCGGTGTCGGATACATTACTGTGGGAAGAATAACCAGATTTCCAAGGCTAAAACAAAAACAAGCGTTTTTTTTTGAATACTTTTAATACTTCCGCCTTACCTTTGGATGAGTTGGACTAGTTAAATGCTGGTACGAATCCATTCGTTTTAAGCTTTGATGCAATTGTCTATATTCAAACAATAGATCGAATTGGAATGGTAACAATGCAAGCGGTTGTAATGATGCTATTAATGTGTCCAACAAGTTTCGTATAGCAACCCCTCCAGTTAATGACATTAGCAATAAGGAATCTGGTTCGTAATGTTTTTTGATAACGCTCTCCCTTGTTCTCAAAAAGCTGGCCCATGCATCTAAAGATCTGACGTTCAAGAGACCAAATACAAAGGCATTGAATTTTACTAATCCTTCAGTGATTGCGTCTTCTGCATTTATGCGCATTACCAGTTCGTTTAACGCCTTAGTTAACGGTCCCTGTTGAGCTGATGCTTCAACTACTTGCCATACGGAATTTCCTATTGCACCGAATGATGTTTCCAAAGATGGCTTGAGGCCGTCACTTAGGACAGCATAGAGAGCAGGGCATAGGCAAGTAAGTGCTAATTTTGCACAAGCAGGAGTTAATTCAGAGTCTCCTAATGTATTGAGTTCACATTGATCAGTTGCAGAAGAGAAATGATGGATGATTTGTTCAACAGCATCAGTTACAGCAGAAATTAAAGCACGTTTCTGGGCAAGATCACATGTGGATTTACGAGTTGGTGTATGGTGAGGACTTGAATAGTTTTCAGGGCTGGTTTCTCCTTCTTCGCATATGGGCATGTCTACCAACGTCTTAGTCTAAAAAGATTAAATATTAATATTACATCCAATATGTTCTAATTAAATGTTTAAGAATCATTTAATATATGTCACATTTTTACGACTTAAAAGTTTAACTATCATTTAAAGGCAAGATTAAAAAATAAACTTACTTGATATTGCTTCTGGGCATTATTCATCATAGCGGACACATTAGGAGAATTATTAGGTGCAGCTGCGAATTTTGGCTCAGTTCCCTTCGGCAATACTTTAACCCTTTCAGCAAAGCTTACACTTTTTTTCGAGCAATCTTGATTTATTCTCAATGCAAGGAATCTGCTAACACAGCTTCTGAGTTGCATGAGGCTCTCTTCATCAGTATCTTCATTTTCGGAAGCCAGCGACATACCACTAAGCTTCAAAAACTCCTCCAACTGCACAATATCTTCGCAACTCAAATTGGTAAATAAAGGATTGCGAGAGAGTGTCGTATACACTTCCTGTTGCTCATCCAAGCTGCTACTGGACGTTCCCGCATCTACTCCTTCATCTTCTGTTTCACTCAGCCGTTTATTTCTTGGTAGATAGTAAGGCTCGTGTAACGATTGCCGTTTATTAAC
The DNA here is from genome assembly GCA_004143645.1 of Protaetia brevitarsis. Taxonomy (NCBI): domain Eukaryota; kingdom Metazoa; phylum Arthropoda; class Insecta; order Coleoptera; family Scarabaeidae; genus Protaetia; species Protaetia brevitarsis. Next base: position 1,877,828 of record RXPK01000204.1, read on the forward strand.
GACTTCTAGTTCTTCGTCCCTGGTTATAGCATCTATCATGCTATAACGTTTAGCTTGGGTGGATATTAGTTTTTCGCTTTTACGAAGAATACCACGTGGTAAAGGAGGTCTTGGTGGTACTATCTCTGGCTTATTTTGATCGGCCAAACTAATGGATCTTTTAGGAAGAGGTGGCGCCATAGTTGTTATTGACCTTTGCTTTTCACTAGTTAAAAGACTTGCCTCTGAACTGGTGACGCTATCGTAGCGGTAAACAAATAATGGATTCAAGTTTGTCGCAGCTGGACTTCCTTGAGAATCTGTCAGAAGCATTGTTGAAGATCCTCTGTAACCCGAACTTGGCTGAGTTGTTGTACTGGAGGAAGAGGAAGCCCGATCTAAGCTATTCGTCCTTTCTAAAGCTCCATAGTCGCAACTTAATGGTCTCTTTTTATCTTTTCTTCGATTATGATCTTTTTTATTTATGAATTGTGCAACTTCGGGTACATCTGCGAGTATTTTCTTATATTCAGTTGGCAAAAGAACCTTTAAGGAATCCCAATCTTGCACATGAGCGAACCCTTTCTTCTTAAGGGCTTCGAAATCATTACAACTAAAAGGTCTCTTCTTTTCTGGTATTGCAGTCTTGGGTTGTTGAGGCATCAGTAATACTTTGGTGAGATCTTCATCTTTGTTCTTCAGAAAATCTAAGTTAGGCAAAGCATAGCTGGGATATAAAATGTAAACAGGTTTTGGAACTTCACTCTCCTCCTTAAGTTTCGTTAGAAAAGATGGCTCAACAACTTTGACACTGGCTTTTAAATTATTGCAGTTTAATTTGTAAGGAACGTTTTTCAATACCTCAGGGAAACTGGTTTGCATGCTTTTATTCATTAAGTTCACAGAGACGTGTCGAGAGAATTTGTGTTTTCTCTCTGTATAGCTAGAATTTGTACTATTGGATGATATACTAATTCCCAAACTATTATTTCGTTTGGTATTAGTCGATTTCGACTTGAAATTCTTTTTATTGTCAATACTATTATTATTGTTAACGTTATAGTTGCAACTGTAGCAGCATAAATCACTGCTGTTTTCCATGGATTCCGATTTTCCCGTACTCTCAGAAAGCTGTTCTACCGATTCACTTCTAGAAATTTCATCTTCTTGATCTTCAACAATAACTTCGTAGCTTTTCACGTTACTAGATGCGGATTTCTGGTCTAGCAAGCTGTCTTCCATTTCTTGCTCCGGTTTTCTTGTGTCCAACGAAGGTTTTGTCTCTGATATGTTACTGTCGCTAGATTGAGTTACAGGCCAGTTTTCGCTATTTGAAGAATGGTCTAAAGCTGTTGACATCCCTGAAACGTAAGGAATTAAAATATTTATGACGATTCAAATTTTAATTAGTACTTACCTTCGGCGCTCATACTCTTCTGCTTCATAAACAGTTTAACCAAACTGAAATTTTGCTGTTTGTTGATATTATCACTGCAACTACTGCTACTTCCGGCATCTACAGAAGTGGCCATATCAGAAAATTCATTTGTACCGTTACTTCCGTTACTGTTCTGAATTTGATGTTGGATGTCGAAAACTTTAACAGGTCTTCTCTTTACGGTACAGGTTTCACTCTAATGGAAAGAAAGAAATATTATCATCTGCGCGAGAAACTATTCATGGAAACTTACCGAACTATTGCTCATATTATGTGCCTTTATGTAACTGCTAGCTAAAAGGCTCATCAGCTTTTGCTTGTATAAATTCGGCATGCTCTGGCTTTTGCTGGGATTCTCTCCCAAGTAGGTCTCGTCGCTAGATTGGTTATTGTTTCCAGAGGGTAACCGTCGCAATTGATTCTCGCTATTTCTTTTCTTCAATTTGCTCCAAGTGGTAAACGTGCTGCAGTCGGATTTTGTCATTGATGTGTTCATTGGCATTATGTTTCGAATGTTCTTTTGCAAATCGTTTGTCCAATTAGCACTACCGACAGCTGAAGCTTCGCTTTTGTCTATGAAAATATATTTTAATTATTTTTCAATAGTTTAGACTTATAAAAACAAAATTCAGAAATAACAAACAAGTCTTATTCTTCGCCTGCAGACACAACGTATCTTTTTCTCTATAATCGTAAGGTACCGTATGAATATTTCTAAAGGTAAAAAGAATTGGAACGAAATATTCTACAGCAAATTTTAGCACACATGTTGTTGATTTATATGCTGTCATTTATCATTAGCGCATTATTATTAACCAAGGTAAAGTCAGGTAAGTGTGTAACCGGGGCAAGTGTGTAGTTTGACTATATTTGTTTTTAAAATTGAAATACGGACGTCCTCTTGTTATAATACTAAAGTACTAAACTTCATATTAGTTTTACAAATAAAAGTTCGCATCTCCTAACGTGTAATAACTTGAATATCTTCTGAATATATCATACCTTATTAAACATGCATCAGTTTAGTATTACACTCTTGGCAGAACTAAAGGATAATGCTATTAATATATACAATGCGAAACAATTACACACTTGCCCCATTTTGCTGGGTAAGTGTGTAGTATTGACGGTGTTTAAGAATTTTTTTTTTTTTCTAGTAAACCGTTGATAATGATAAAAGGGCGTAATCTATTTAAAGGCTTTAGAACTGGGTATATTATACGGTCTTCTATGTGTAAAATTTATCAAAAATGTCCTTATTATGTGAACAGTGTTACTTTTCTTCGCACTATGCAATTTTTACTACACACTTACCTGACTTTACCTTAATTGAGTGTTTGAATGAATGTAAGGCTGCGTACTGAATCATGCATTTTATGCGATGCGTGCATTAAAAGACATAGAAAAATGTGAGCGTTCCGATTTACTTGTTGTGCATATGCTACGCATAGGCCTTTACTTTTTTTCCTATGCGTTGTATGTTCCATTCTAGCCTCTGTCAGGGACTAAACTGATTTCGCGGAAAACTTTTTAGGCACGCATACATGTTAAATCGGAACAATGTATCGTTACATCAGACGTATACAAAGCATTATGCGCGACTCGGAACGCAGCCTAATATGTAAAAGAAATGTTTGCAAAATAGTCTATTTGGATTTAGTTTATGTTACTACAAACTTCCTACTACTCCCGATTTGTATACAACTTTTTAAGGGGTAAATGCACTTATCATTTCAGCGTTTCTATTAAAGGAGACCTATGCTTTTTTATATTCACACTTAGAAAATTTTCTGCTACTACTGCTCTAGATGAAGAAACACGAGCGATACCAAGTACACTATTTACTTTCCCTTGGTAGATCAGTGAATGTTATGTGTCCACAAACGGGTTCTTTGATTAATTTGTTTTTAAATTGCATATGATCAAATACACACGTATTATTTCAGAAAAAATAGTAAATAATTTAGTAATCCAAACACTCGATTTCGTGATGTAAATACATCATCTGACCAGAGATTAGATGCAATAAGAAATTAATTGAAATAAATATAAATATTTAACAGCGAATTTGTTTTAAATATTTGTTGCAAATATTACAGGATATGTAGCTAAAATGAAGCTAGAAGAGATAAATACGTATGAATAAAGATATAGATAAATAAATTAAATAGCACAGGACCTCACTTAACAATGGAAAAGGTTTTGATTACATAAACAATAACATATTATGAAAATAATAATAATAACAGAGGTACTAACCCTCTAATATTTACATAAATAGTTGCAATTGTTATGTATGACCAGGTGTGGGAGCCACTAACACACAAATAAGATTTGAAAATTTGTTAATGAATAAATATTATTTGTAGACTTAAGTTCTTCTGGAAGAATAATCGAATGAGAATTTAAGATGGAAATCTCATTATTAACGTGAAGATATTTGCTAAATTGTCGATCTGAAACTACAATATGTATCTACAAAGGATAACAATAATTGTAGGACGACTTTAAGCCAATATACTTGCGTTAAAAAAATTAACGCTAATTAATAATTAGGTCACATTAATTTTTAATATGACCTTAAGTTCTTCTGTTTACTAAAGCTTTGTTTCCTCATAATAAAAACAAATCATTTTTTAATGTAAAATCTATATTTGCAATGTGTAAAATTTTGATATCATTTTTTATCCAATTGAATTTTTGATTTTGTGTAAGCGAAAAGAAAATTGTAAAAACTCGAAGTTGAGTGTTGGAGGCGTGTAGATATATGTCCTTTCGATCTAATATCAAAAGACCTATAAGTGTTTTCGAAAATAGTATGTAAATAAATAAACACAATATTTATTCATACTATTAATTTTACATTTGGTGCTAAAAATATAGTTTTTAATTAAGGTTTAAAGGCTTTAAAACTTTGGTTTGCATGATTTTTAAACGCATTAATAATTCTTCAGCTACTTTCGCTAGAACCCTAGAAAAACATATAAGTATGTACTAGTGATTGTAAATTTACCGATTTTTAAAACTGGCAATTCGGTAAATGAAAATGAAAATACCGGTTTACCGGTAAATTAGCGGTAATTTTTTTTTTCATGTGTGACATTAATGGGAATTCCCCAAGAAAATAGGGTTAGAAGTTAGGCTAGAATAATACATATTTCACACAATCTTAAGGCATAATATTAGAATTATGTAATAAATATTTGTATTTAATTATTTTAAACAGTTGTAAGAAGTAAAAAAAAATATTTAAGGTTCAAATTTTAATGTTATTTTACAACAATGTTGCATTAATGTTCTCTCATAATGTGGTGTATTCAAAATTGCTATTAATTTAATTAATGTTGTTCTTATATATTATTATGTTTAAATATTAAAAAATGAGACATTTACTTATTCTTTAAGAAAAACGATTTTAAACTTTTGAAAATGTTAAAAAACTCCAGAGCACAAACCACATATGCTAACTCAACTTTTTTCGAGAGATAAATAAAATCCACACAAAAAACCATAAAATGAGAGAATTGAAATTGCACTTGTTGACAAAGGCAGGTAGGAAAAGTGGAGTGTTTTGCTTCCTACCGTCCTAGCAACAAATCAACATTAATCTCGCTTTTCTTTGCTTTTCTTTTAATTTCTACACGACCTTTTTTTCAATTTTTTGCTTTTTTGTTGAGAATTATTTCATTCCTTCTCTTTCTGACTAACTCGGTAGAATGGAGGTTATACGTTTCTAATCAAAAGTTTTTGTCAGTTTCTTTTCTATATTCTCTATTCTAGGACATTACAGCGGTTCTCAATATCAAGAAAGTTTAAATTAAAATTAAACAAAGAATATCTCCCATAAAATTAATAAGTGTACCTGTTTTTTTTTTTTATTTTCAATGTCCCTTTAGACCCTCAAATATATATCTATAAACACAATATTTCGTAGATAAAAATTTCTGGTATGGATTTTTTATTTACCGAATTACCGGTAAATTTTTGTAATTTACCGGTAAATTTACCGGTAAATTTACCGAACGTTTTTTGGTCAATTTACCGGTTAACCGGTTAACCGGTAAACCGGTATACAATCCTTAGTATGTGTACCATCGAAGACAAAAGTCTTAACTCAGGATTAAAGAGAGAAATATTGAAATACTGAAGAAGCTCCAATGATTTTATCTTTATTTGTGTCAAACTTTAGTCAAGACTTTTGTCTTTGATAATACATACAACGTAGTTTGTCTATCAGTTGTTATACAATATATTATTATTTTTTTATTGAAATTAAAAAAGAGAAAGGAAATGGAGCTGGAAATTGAATTCAATACAAAGAATAACACAAGAATCTGAAAATCTAAGCATTTAAGACAATTAAAAATAAACCAGAATTTACATATCAGATTTTATCACATAAATTATAGATATTTATATTGCTAATTTCGAAATTCTTAGATTTAAATACTTAACTACATTTTTCTAAAATTTTATCTAAGATTGCTGATTCGGCAAGTTCTAGTGTTGGATGGATGCTAACTCTTATTTTGTCGCGACTGTACTTGGTTTTATCTCATTTTAACACTGTTTGCAGTGATTTGTTCATAAACCAATAACTTTTGAGTCTTTTTTGTGTAATCATTCCTAAGAACGCAATAAAATTATTTGTCTGCGTTTTAAACTTTGATGGTGAATTATTCTAGACATACAGTAGTGCTGCAAATCGGTACCGGTTTTTATCATATAATTACATCCAAATAAAAAAACTGCTTAAAATTGAAGAACGCACTCGAAAAAATCATTTAACTGAAATGAAATATTTTTTTTTATAATATTTGGTATTTACTTTACTCCAAAAACTGATCCTACTTCTACCATTTGTTGCAAAATTTCTTAAAAGGCACCAAAAAATTATTAAATGTGCTCACAAAGTGATACAGTATATAAATGATCGACTTACACAAAAGATGTTTTTTAGTAAATGCACTCACTGACTTTGATGGACATTCTATAAATATAGAAAATACAACGATCAACACAAGGGTATGTGCAGAATTATACTGAAGAGATCTTAGTTACTGTTGACATGCAGGCCGATATATTTAAATAAATATTAGCGCAGATATGTGTTTGTTTGAAGAGCTCATTGCCGATAGTAGCTTCTTATGGGGTCGAGCGGACTTTACACGATAATTTATAATGATACAAACGACATAGGAATTTCTAGAAAACAAGACAATTATATACATACATGTGTGCTGCTGATGGTGATAAACCATAAAATGGGGAAAGTAATTTAGATAGATATTGTCCATATTCTTACCAGTTTCATGAAAGTCGCTGTCTTCCGAATACATCGTGACGGAACCTTCAAAAGCGATGGTGTAATTTTCTTTATTAGCCTGGCACGTCAGCATGATGTCATGTTCATTAAGTAGATCGCAATCCAAAGAATCTACGCTAAAATTGGCACCCGGCATGGGTGTTTCCTTCACCGGGCTGAATAGTAATTCAGACTTGCAGATGGACATAGACGTCGAGTTCGCAGAGTCTTCTCCTTGAGAACTACTGTGCGGACTTATCGAACTATCGAAGTCGAATTTCGCCATCATGGAACCCGAAACGCTTGCAAAACTCTCGCCTTGTCTATTATTCTGTAATATAAATGATAGTAATGAAATTAATTTTCCCGGTCGGTAAAAAGAGAGATACAAGGAAATGCGATGACGTAAAACCGCAAAAAGATTACGAATGTTACACGAATATGAAAGCAATAAAAAATAGCGAACTAAAAAACTATGTTTTACTTTACAGTATTTGTTTTTAAGGTGTTAAGTATTCATCTCGTTATCAGCCCTACTTACTTCTTGACTTAGATGATCCGTGCACATTGGCGGTAAGTTGGTAAGCAATGCGTGAATGTCCTCCGTCCTGAAACTTTCCATATCCGCTTCTGCTAAGTTCGCGTCCATATTTTTCGCCAGGGCATCGTAATAGCCGATGTCGTTTGCTTCGTATGATTCGGGCAATGATAAAATGCTGGTGTGATTGTTGTCTCGATACCTGCAAAGAAAAAGTAGGTCGTTTGTTACTTCGAAAGTTCTCTCCAAAAATGTTATCTGTATTTATTCATCTGAGATTATAAAACTTATATTTTATAGGAGGAATCAAAATTTAATTAGTGGTCACATAAACAAATGGACTAAATCTACCAAATAGGGCGCACCTTTCACGAAAATTATTGCATCTGTCAGTAATAAAATGTGGTAACTTGAGCAGTATGTAAAAATAAGTAGGTATGTACCTACTGCGTGCACGAGTTTTGCATAACGCGAAAAGTTTGCACGAGTAGTTTCAGCAATAAATACACAGAATTTGCTACAAGTATTAGCAAGAGCCCAAAGCGGTAAATACGAGAAAATACATATTGATATTATTTAGGAGTGCACTCCAGTGAGAATTATAGAACATATTTAATAATTAAAATCGATTTTAGTTCTCTAAATATAAATAATTTACTGGCAAAGCTTATATCTATCGCATAACAATCGTGAAATAAAGGTGAACGTGAAATTTTTTTTCTATGCAATATAAGATGAAACACTAGTCTTGGTAATGAAATTTACTTAACGCATTTAAACCAGTTGACATTACTTATCTACAAATGAAAAGAAAACATTGATATAGATAAATATAATTATGTATTTAATTTACTCACTCTGTTGACATATCAAAAGAATGTTTAGGAATCATTTATGATGCCGACACGCATGTAATAAATTTGAGTGTAACCCTATAAATAATAAATTACTTACAAGATTGTTAGTGTATAGTAGAACTTCCTTAACTCAAACCTCCAAGGGAGAGAAAATAAAAGTCGAGTTGTGGAAATGTCGAGTTATGGAAAATTACCCAAAATTTAAATCTTAAAGTTTATTTTATAATGCATATATATCCATTACAAGTAAAATAATACATTGAACTCTATTAGTAAAAAAATTGTTAAAATGTTAAAAAAAAGCTACATCAAAACTTTATTGAAAAATTTTGATTGATTTTTTTCTGAATTACATTGGTCAATTTTTCATGCGTTGTAAAATCTTCTGGTAAATTTAAGAAACCGTGTAATGCATACGGAATATTCTCTCTAGACGAAACAAATTTTCTTAAATTTTTGATGACAGAAAACGCTTCCTTGAGTGTAGGTATGCTAGTTATATCAGTCTCGTTTTCATTGTTGTCTTCGTCTTCATATGAATCTAAGACAATAATAAAATTTGAATATTTTGGAACATAGAAAACATTAGGGACAAGGTGTTCTACGACGCCTTCTAATTTTTTTTCAGTTGTTGGGAAATTCATTGTTGACACACAATGATCAGCATCAATATAATCTTCAAATTCGACATTGTTTCTGTTTATTGCAGAACTGCAGCGTCACATTTCTGCCTGTGTTTTTGCAAATTGCTGAATCCAACGTGTTCGCATATTGTGTCGAGTAATATAAAAGATCGGAAAATAGAAAATCGATTTAGAGAGATACAAACACAAAAAAAAACGTTCAAGCTTCATTTTTGGCCAAAAATATTCGACTTATGGAATATGGCGAGTTAGGGAAATGTATCTATACGATCTATCTCTATCGAGGAATGTTTACTCTTAAAATTCTAAAATTTGTAAATTTGCTGTAATTACCTATGGTTACAAGGGGTAGCTGTTGGTACTATAATTAATCTTAATGAATATTTTTTTTATAGAAAAAAAACCTTTTTCGTGGTGATTACTGCTAATTAGTGAGGTAAATGAAATCAAGTGTTTTTCTGTGAAAAAATAGTTATTTGTATCACTAGGCCAGAAACTACAGTTTTGTGAGTATGAGTACGGTTTACACTAGCTTAATGACACTTTATTACACGTCTGTCATATGGAATCTAGTGTGGCCAACCTTTAGTGACATTTTTGCAAAACAGTAGTTTTCCTGCCGCTTTGAAGTACTGTAAAATGAGTGTTTCTGGACGGAGGCGCAAAAAATATATTTTGCTATTTTTCTTTTCAAACTGTGTTAAACAAACAAAAAACGCCGGAACAATTAGGGCCATTATTACAATCGCTGTTTAAACCGTAGATCAATATATTAAAAAAAATTAAATTTGACCTCGCCATATTTAAGCCTTAAACTGCGATTGTAATAATGATCCTAAAAGTAGCTTTAAACGAAACCGGTGTGAACTTGGCAAGCAACTTTATTAAAAAAAAATAAACGTAGTACGGTTCGAAATGTATGCATTTAACACCAATTATACTTTTCTTATTATCTAATTATTATAGACCTCTGCTAGGGAGATTATAAAGAAAGATATTCAATTGAGTCGTGTAGCGGCATATTCAACGCATTGAATCAAATGACATTGCCCGTTGTGCGATATCTCAAAGATTAGCGAAATTTCTCTCTCATATCTTCAAATGGTTCCGGTTTGGTTGAAGTACAAACGATGGTAAAAGAGGTACAAACGAGTACAAAAGATGCTTTTTCGAAAAGCCTTGGCCGTTTTTTGATAACTCAAAAAATAGCCAAATTTCTCTCTTTGACATATTTTGAATTGTCATTACTTCCGGTTTGGTTGAAGTACAAACGACGTAAAAGGAGGTACAAACGGGTACAAACGATGCTCTTTTGAATAGAGTTAGCCGTTTTCCGATATCTCAAAAATGGGCGAAATTTCTCTCGCCAACTTACTTATTTTCAAATGTTTCTACTTCCGGTTTGGTGGAGTACAAACGATTTAAATGGAGGTACAAACGGGTACAAACAATGCTCTTTCGAATGGCGTTGTCCGTTTTTGAATATCTTGTACTTGCTTGCTAAATTTTTTTTAACCCTTTCTATTTTTTTAACCTTTGAGGTACAAACGAAAACGAAGGTGGTACAAACGGGTACAAACAATGCTCTTTCGAATGGCGTTGTCCGTTTTTGAATATCTTGTACTTGCTTGCTGAATTTTTTTTTAACCCTTTCTATTTTTTTAACCTTTGAGGTACAAACGAAAACGAAGGTGGTACAAACGGTACAAACAATGCTCTTTCGAATGGCGTTGTCCGTTTTTGGATATCTTGTACTTGCTTGCTAAATTTTTTTTAACCCTTTCTATTTTTTTAACCTTTGAGGTACAAAACGAAACTGAAGGTGGTACAAACGGGTACAAACGAAGTACAATCGAACCGTACTACGTTTATTTTTTTTTAATAAAGTTGCTTGCCAAGTTCACACCGGTTTAAACGAACAGTATTTTTTAGCTATGAAAAAGTAGTGTTACGTGGCGTTAAGCTTAACAAGAGGAATACATATACTAAAACCTTTAATAAAAAAAGCGGTTTTTTTTTCAATATACATACATAATTTTTAAAATAAGTTACTTGCATTTCTTTTTTTAAATAATAGTGTTCTCTGCAAAATTCTTAAATTTTAATTTTCTGAAAACAATTTAATCCAATGTGATATGAATAGCAACAAAACTTAGCAACGGCTTAGCGTTTGCATCGTCGACGCAATCGGCATGTGTGAATTGCCACATTTAAATACTTGTGTCGTGCTTTTTAGCGATACCGCAACGCAGAAACGTGTGTTTTAAAAACGCTATGTGTAAATTGAGCCTTAGCCCTTAGTCGATATTTTACTAGTAAGATATCGGTATGCGTACGCATACTCATACTCGTTTCTAGAAATGGGAGAAGTATGATATAACAGGCATATATTAAAAGGGTGTACCTAAGCTGTTCTATATTCATACCTGTTACCAAATACCTGTTATTAGTATTTTGTACCATTTCTACTAGTCAAGTAGGAGCTGCAAAGGGAGACAGTATGGGTTACCGTTATTTGCCGGATGTATTCATGCCTTTATTCATTATATCTACCTATTAATGTATTTAATTATATCGTGTACTAATACTAAATTATTTTCTAAGTTCTAATCACAATTTACCTGGAGTTATTTTTATTGCTTGAAATTAATTTGAATTTCCATTTTCCTAATCTTTTTGCTTTCCTCATTTTTAGATATTTATTATTACTTAATTGATATAAAGTTGCAGAAATAATACAAAGCAAACACCAATTATTGTGCTAACATTTATTGAAAATACTAGGGCTAATTGCTAGCAGAAATAAGTATTCAAATATTGCTTGAAAATACAAGAACAGATAATTTATTAGTGACTATTACGGATGTTAGATATGCGCTTATTTTTCATTATTTCTACTAGGAGGCGTTGCGTTTCCCAAATCAGCTACTTGGCTAGATACTAGTGATGTAACGAATACGTGATTTTACACATTCGCGAATGCGAATACGAATATGAACTTTTTATTTTATAAAGTCACTAGATATATAAAGTGTGTCCAATTTAGGCGCCAAATTTAAATTTAATCGTTGTTTATAAACAACAATAGAAAAATTGACAGGACGTATAAACGTCCTGTCAATTTTTCTATTGAAGGTAAATACGATGTCGCCGTGATGTAATGAAAACTTAACTGTGCGTTTTTCTACTGCTTTAACTCTACTTTTTTCGCCTGGCCACATGCATAACCAGATGGAAATATGTGGAGAGTATAATAAAAGATTATCGAAAACGCGAAACACAAGAACCAAGCTATATGTTGTCAACTGTCAGTACCATGTCAGTACAATTAGTCAAACACCAGTATTATTGTGATACATTAAAGTATATACAACAGTAACTTTAACCAACAGTACCTTCTAACTGCAACAGTTTAGAATGACAGCACTGACAGCTATAATTGGCTAAATATAGTGACTGTCCACAGCTGAATCAGCTGGACTCTGATTCCGCAATATTGTGTCCAAAGAACTTCTTTTCTCTCTAACACATTGGCCCAATGTAGTGCGGTACTTTATATATCTAGTGACTTTAACTTTTTAACTTTACTGGCGCCATCTATTACCTCTCAATTTACAACTATACGAACACTTGCATTAAACGCTTATGCGCACACGCAGAGAATAGACATATGAGAATATACACATGAATTAAAAAAAAGAACAATTTTAAACAATGATGGCAAACATAATACGTTATCAGTATCTGGTGTAGTACCCGTTATTTTAAATACACTCCTGCAGTCTTTTATTCATTGAGTCAACAGGAGTTTGACAATATTGACTGCCTCGTAGTTTGTTCCACATACTATACATATATCTTGCAAGATTTTCCACTGCTTTTCCACTACATTTACAAAAATAAAAATATTTGAATGAATCCATTCTCAAATTTATAAAATTTGTAAGCCGTAATCATATTTAATTATTATACTTGTTCTAATTTTATTAATAATTTTGTGTTGCAAGTATTTCCTTCTTATTCTGAAATTAGGAACATTAGGAGTGTGTAGTTTTGTTAATCATTTTATAAAGAATAAAAAAAAGTTTGAAAATATTTATTGCTCTACCATATGAGCCCGTTATTCAGCAAAGTTTGGGTCGTTGCATTACATAGAGGATTGATACTAATTGTCGAGGCCGAGTTTATAATTGCCGTAGATTGAAATACAAATAATGAATTAATGAATTTATAATTTGGCTATTGAAATTTCAAAGAAAAGCTTTATTCTTAATAACGCAATAATTCATGTAGTTTATTAAAATTTCCGTTTAAAACAATTGCCGCGTAAATCGCATCATTAACAAAACGAATGATCTGCAAGACATGCGTGATTTTCCTACAAACACGAATTTTACCGCGTTTCTTACCGGTGCGTAATTACAATGATGATCATATTTATTGAAACTAAATATAATGAACTTATGAAGAGTTACTCTCTTGTTTTCTAGTATATTTCCTATTTTAGAAATAAATGAATTAATTAATAAAATTTAATATAAATAAGCCAGTAATTAATACAACTCAATTTGTTATCTATACATTGTTTTTAAACGTAAAATAAGAGCGTTTAGTTTTGGCCTCAAGCTGTAAAACAGATTCAAACTAGGTTCAAATCACAATATTAAAGGATTCCATTCGATATTAAATAATCTTAAATTTTTTACCTGATTTGTATAATTGCGATGCGTTTTACAACTGTATACCCCAATAAATCATTTACCTGAAATAGCGGACGCCAGTCCAACGCGTACCTGTCCAATTGGTGAGTAGTTTTGATAGACCGCGCTGTAGAGGACGACATTAATTAAGTGGGGCAGTGTACATACCGCACTGCCCGACAATTACTCTGCGAAAGTAGCGGATATTATGAGAATAGTAACAAATGTTATAAATACAAAATTTAGCATAGTATTCGCTATTCAGTATCCGCTACATTCAACAAAGTAATACGTATCTCTGAGTATTATCACTAATGAGCGGTTTTACGACATTAATTTTGTCGGACAGTGTACAAAAAAAATGTAATAACTGCTTAGGAGCTCTTTCCACTTGGCCACAAAAAAGAGTAATCCACTCCAACACATAAACGATAGAAGTGCTACTTATTCGATGTAACTATTTACAAGAGCACTACGTTTCCTTATACGCTTCTTGATAATAAAATAATTCATCTAAGATCAGAGTATAAATATAGACATACATGTAATGACATGTGTAATAATTTTGGAATGGCTTTTAGTAAACGCCTTGTGTTACAGTACTCACGTTAATTTGAATAAACCGTTATAATACATTTCCAAAATTCACCAACCGTGATCCAACCATTACACAGTCGTGCACTGTAGTTCACCTCACTTTTCATTAAAAAAAAAACACAAAAAATGACGTCACGATATCATTTTACCACTTAAAAAATTCGTGACTAACATACACACACACTACCTAACTTATACTTAAAGTTTCGTACGCTATTTCTGGGATGCGATAAGAACGCCAATGGATAACTCGAAGCGGCGATGGTTTATCATTCGAGTCGCGCTTCCGTAGTAATCCTCCGCCTTAATTTCGACGGAAACCGATCAAATATTCGCTTGCCACGTGCACTACCGCTTTCCGTCTAAAATTATTTCCAGCCTGAACCGACGTTTGTAGTAGATATCTACAGCCTACCGAGTATTCATGCATATAGCGTTTATTTTTAAAATCCACGAAGGTTAGCGAAATGATTTTCAAATTGTTCCAAACACGTATTTTTCAAGTAGGTGTTGCAAAGTTTTTTTTTACCCATGCATGAATTTATCTCCCTACGCATTAATCTGTTCAACTAAACAAATATATCGGTAGCAAGTTTGGGAGTGTGATTGCGAAGCTAGGTAAACTTGAACTTGACTGGGACTCGTTGGTGTATACAAAGTTAGACGAACAAAATGAAGAATATTAATGGATTGTAGACAGCACCCAATCAATAAATTGCGCTGAAAACGTGTAAGGTAGCCTTTGCTTATGTTACACAAATAAAAACTACGTTAACCTTGAAATCAAGCAATTAATATTTTCTAAAATATCTTGGATTCAAAATAATCTGTCGTAACCTGGCCGAAAAATTATTTAGTTTTTAGCCAACAAAATGATCTTGTTGGATTACTTCCATCTAGTTGTTTTGTCACAAAAAATATAGTGGGATGACGCGTGTTTTGATCTTTTTATAAAGTGGTAAATTTTGGTTGAGCATTTTATTGGAATAATATATTTGCTGATTCTTTTTATACTGATTCCAAAGTAATGAGCAGGTCAATTATAGCATCAAGAGTTTTATGAAATTAGTAGAACTTAATTGATTGATTTAGTCACTGACCACGAATTAGGTCTTCTTATTATCTCTTTAACATCCTAATTGAAAGGCTCATTGTGTAATTATGTACTTAGTATACTTCTTTACATAAACAGGTTAGTCCCTTTTACTAGGTTTACTAGACTGTGTGGTAAGTTCGAGCATTGGGTTGATTGCTGCCAGCAATGGTAGTCTTTGCCGTTCCAAACCGACGCATTCGAAAACAACGTGGCGGACTGTCTCCTTTTCCTCGTTGCATGACTTCACCTTTAAAGATCCTTATTTTATGTAGGTAGTTCCTTAAACAGTCATGGCCTATCAGCAGGCTCGTCATGGTTCTAGGCTGTACTCGGTTGAGATGCAGTACATCATCTGCTAGTTGCCGAGATGGTTTTCTCATCATTCGTTTGCTCTGTATCTGTGCTTCTATGCTGTTCCAGTGAACCTGGTGTTTTCCTACTATCCACTCAGCCACTGCACTACGTACCGCAGCTTTAGATATTTTCAATCCTGGTTTTGGTCCCGTGAATATTATTTCAGAGCCCTGTCTTGAAGCTTGTTTGCAAATTGGAGGCCTGCTGTGCCGTTATGAGCCGGTAGTCATATCATAGTGATTTTCTTGTGTCTGGTTAGGATTTTTAGCGTTTTCAAGCAATCTCAAGCTAGTTTCGGGGTTATCTGACAAGGTGCTAGGGTTCTTAGGGCGACCGGGCTTGTTGTACGGCGGTGTATTGCCCCAATATGATATATTTTTTATGATTAAGGGTTTCTCCATATATGGCAGCTCCAGAACTTGTGATTCTTTTTGGTAGAAGTTAGTTATGAAGGTAACGTGAAAAAAGAATGTCATCAATACAGATATAGTCTAACGTATGGTAAGTACAGTTACCGCCAAATTTATAGGCACTCTTGGTGAAACCAATGAACTTCATGTACACTTCTCGCAGGAAAAATCGGGAGCAGCAATCGCCAATTTTAAAATTTCTTGGGTGTAAATGCAGCATTTAGAAGATATATTCACTTATCAAAGCCATAAATCACATAAACGTACAGAGAGAAAAAGGTTTGTATATAGAATAAACAAATCGGAGTTTCGGTGGCGGCGTTTCCTTTAGGAATACCGAATACGGAAATATTCCTGCAAAAAAAGATTCCTAACAACAAAAAGGCCTCTTGAATTTAGAAATATAGTATATGTATTTAACTTGTTTGATGTTATGCAGAGGTAATTGTTTTTTAAGAAAACATTGGTTATGGGATTTTAAAATTACATTACTTGTTAGTGCTACTTTGATATTAGTTACTTACGTTAACAATAGACAATATGTCAATCAGCCTCCTGACTTTTGGGACAATGTGATTTTTACAGATTTATTGATTACACTATTATTGTTTAGTATTCTTAAATATTGTATTACTTTAATGTTTTCGTCTATCTATAAAAAAAAATACTAAAAACAGTTTTAAGATTTAAAGCAATTAAGTTCGCAAAGAAATTATTTTTTGTATTAACTCTCCGTTTATTGTATTTTCAAGAAATATATCTTAGTTATCGCCTGTGTAATACATATCTTTATTCTATTTTATTGAAACACTTTTGGTCTGTAGCACAGCTCCAGGTAGTAGAAATGAGAAAATATTAAAATTAAATGAATCAAATCCAAAAACAAATATTTTAGCACTAACTGAGATTGACGAACAATATGCTTTCTTACGATGTTTGTTATGTATGTAAATGCAATGATATTGTAAATAATTTTATTGTTAATAAACCTGTGCTACATAAAGTCAGTTTGTAAACAGACCAAGCGTTGGACATATTTCAAGAAAATAGCACGACATTGGATTACACAGATCATAGCTGCAATATGTTCCTTGAATATACAATAAACGCAGGGTTAATAAAATAAATAATTTCTTTGCGAACTTAATTGCTTCAAGAATTTTATAAATTCAAAAAAAAATAAACCTTAAAATTATTTTTGGCAATTTTTTTAATACATAAAAATTTGATAGTAATGCAATATTTAAGAATATTAACCAACAATAATAGTAAATACATCAATAATTGTGTAATCAATAAATCTATGAAAATCACACTTTCCCGAAACTAAGGAGACTGATTGATTGTCTATTGCTAAAGTTATAGTTGCGCGCATAAATCGAACAAAGTGACTAATATCAAAGCAGCACTAACAAGTAATATAATTTTAAAATCTTATCACCATATGTTTTCTTAAATAAGAGTTATCTTTACATAACATCAAATAAGTTAAATACATATACTATATTTCTAAATGAAGAGGCCTTTTTGTTGTTACATATTTTTTTTTTGCATGAATATTTCCGTATTCGGTATCTCTAAAGGAAACGCCGCCGCCGAAACTCCAAAGTGTTTATTCAGTGTATAAACCTTTTTTTCTCTATACATTTATATTTCTGTTTAAAGTTGCATTTACACCTAAGAAATTTTAAAATTCTCGATTGCTGGTGTCCCAATTTTTCCTGCGAGAAGTGTACATACATATTTACATTATCTCTGCAGCAGGTATTCAGCTATTTATTTTATGTAACCGTCTTTTCGATTTTACAATAGTTTTTATTGATGAATGTTCTGCTTCAAGTCAGACATAGTCAGAAATGACATGGTGTTCGGCCACACGTGATTCTGTTTTCTTGTTAATTGAGAACTATTATACTGCCTATTAGTAAGTGGTATTAATTCATATTAAAAAATCTATTTGTTGCTCTTTTAATGCTTTAAAGTCTGTTACATACTCTCCTACAATTTGAAGATGGAATATCCGAAACAACTTGCATGCACGTTGAAATTAAATCAGCATTATTTGTTAAAAACTCACCCACATACTAAAAATATTGGTTAATATTTCTCGGTAAAAATCACTTTTTTGAATCATTTTCTGCATTCAATGCGGGTAAATATACAAAATGTTTTACGAGAATATTAATGGGAAAAAATGTCTGTTTCTTACAAAAAAAAAAAAATTTAACATTGTAATATTACTAAGAAAAACAATATATTGTTTATTCAAATAAATTACCTTAACACCAAAAAAAATATTTTTGAATATATATCAAGATTTTCTTAAAAAAACTATTTTATACAAAGTCGGTACAGTTCCAGATAAAGTAGTAGTAGATTTACGTCAAAATTGTATTAAACAACTGTAAATCATCACGTCATGATGTTCTAAACATATAATAGCGAAGGCTTCTGGCCTATAGTAGCAAATACGTTAAACATATTCTACAAGTACAAAAATTGCCGTGAAGATGGCGGTTCTCCTATTTCACTACACGAACTTTCCATTTAATTAAATTATGGTTACTTTTCGTCCAAAAGCATGTACTTAAGAAGAAAATAGTTTTCCGGCAAAACAGCAGGCTACTTTCAAATAAAATAAACATTTTTCTGCGAAAAGGTATCCTTTTTGTTTAACATGATAAAAACCAAAAATTATAAAACTTTTCATTTAATGCAATCTCTTTTCTCAGTGTATCTATGTTGGAACTGAGTAAACTTGTAAGCCTTGTGATCACTATACCAGTAGCTTCTGCTTTAGTAGAGAATCTTTCAAGTCAAAAAGAACAGTAACAACAATTTCAACACTAAAAAGAACTAAAAACTGCAGCCGTAATGCTATGAATCAAAATCGAATAAGCAATATATCTTAATATCAATTAAAAAAGGTCTTTTCAATTCATTAACGCAAAATGACGTATTTTTCGAGCTGGTAATTGATTACTTTGTTAGTAGAGTAAGCAATACAGTTTTCCACATTTCAAAAAAAATATTAGACAATTTCTTTTACTTAAAAAAAAATGGTTTGCTGAGAGTTTGTTATAATTTTTATTTAATTTTTGGTTTACTATTACTATTATTAAGAGTAAGGTAAAGTCAGGTAAGTGTGTAGTAAAAATTGCATAGTGTGAAGAAATGTAATAATGTTCACATGATAAGACATTTTGACAAATTTTACACATAGAAGTACGTAATATATGCCAGTTGTAAGCCTTAAATAGTATACGCCTTTATAATTATCAACGGTTTACTTAGAAAAAAAAAAAGAAATTTAAACACTGTCAATACACAACTTACCCAGCAAAATGGGGCAAGTGTATAACCGTTCCGCATTTTATATATTAATAGCATTATCCTTTAGTTCGGCCAAGAGTGTAATACTATACTGATGCCTTTTTAATAAGGTATGATAAATTTACAAGATATCTAATTATTACACGTTAGAAGTGTGAATTTTTCTTTGTAAAACTAGTATAAAGTTTAGTACATTAGTAATATAACAGAGGACATCCATATTTTAATTTTGAAAATAAATGTAGCCAAACTACACACTTGCCCCGGTTACACACTTACCTGACTTTACCTTAAGTTTTTATTACCTTTTATATCTTTATTGCAGAATTTTCACTCTAATCTCTACGTGGTTCTTGCTAGACAATAAATTATATTTTATTTTAATTTAACTAACTATAAAACATAATTTATTGACCGAGAAGAGCTACCTAGACTACAGTAGCTTCTCTTGCGCAAGAAGTCATGGGCCGCAACTGTTTATTACTGCACATAATGGGAAGTAGTAATATGTACTACCATCAATTAGAATAATAAATATACGTACCGCTAATTATAAGCGTAGGTAGTTGCAGAGTTATAAACATGCAATTACTCATATCAATTAAAGGATTAAACAGATCATTGCTCGGTAAAATTTGCAATATAAGTCAGTATCATTAAAATGCTTCTGGTTTCATTAATTATTATCTTTCTACTTATTTCCGTACACAATTATTAAGTGATTATTGATTTTCATATACTTAACCTACTGCTTACACAAGAAGTAATCATTTTAAGATACAGCACAAATATTTGCTTGGTGCGTTTACACTGATTAGAAGGCATTATAGGAATGTAGATTATTTTTAAAAACAAAATCGGTTCTAATTATAAACGTTACAATACAACATATAAACAAACGTATCTGAAACGTCATTCATAATGAAGCTTCTATCTGTAACGCAAGTACAAAACATACCGGAACGATCTCCCCACATTGAAGGCAGCGTTTATCGCTATGTTCGCTTTATCACGATCATCTCTCGTTTTCGGACGCCGCGCCGCGCTGCGGATCTCAACGTAGAGAAGGACGAACTCCGTTTCCGCAGGAAACGCGACGGTGTACGGATCTCGCCGGCGAGAGCAATTCAAACGGTCGTGAATTGAATAAAGCGGGGGGAAACGGCTCACTCCGGCCTCTAACGTGTCCGATACGCGAATGTTGTAACTTCTTTTTCTTCTGTCGGCGTGCCGGTAAAGGAACGTCTCGTTCTCAACAAATTTATTCAGAGCTAGTGGGAAGCGTGCGGGCGACAGGCGAAGGTTAATTGGATTTCGATACGTTTGCAACTATTAAATCTCCGAGATCGCTACCTTTATTTAGCCTGTCGTCGCCTGATAGATGTTCGCTCTTTATTACACAATCATGGATGCAGCGGATACGACGCGACGCGACGGAGGGATAGAGTATAGTCTGTCCATAGCCATAACGATTTGGCTTATTCACTATAGCACTCGAACTTAAGAAAAGAAATGTTTATCCAATCTTTCGAGCGCGGATGGTTCACAGAAACGTATTCACAAAGATTCTATTATAAGAACATTTCATTTGATGATTTATAATTATATTTTTAAGGTAAATACATGTTTTACGCCAAACTTGACCTAAATAGGGGAGGGTGGGGCAAGATGGGGCCACGAGGCATGATGGGGACATCGTTTTATCTACAAAATGACAGTAAGCATCTGTCAAATAATAGCAGCCCTAATATTGACAAGTGCTGTTTTATGTTTGTTGTAATGTATAAAACTTTACTAGTCGTAATAACAAAGTTATTGCTGTTTGTGCGTGAACTTTGCAATTTCCAGAATTTCGTTATTATTTTGATGGCGATTTCAACGGCCACTATCGGAAGCATAAGTAAATTATTTACAACTACACTTTTTTGTGCTTATTAATTGACATGTATTGCATGTATTTTCTATGGTGCGTTATTTGTTTATTTTCAAATATTTAATATGTTATTATAACATTACCAGAAAATGTCCCAAAGGGGCAAGATGGGGCTATTGGTGTGGGGCAACATGGGGACATCACTATCTCACTCTTCAGTCTGGTCCGTTATGCCTGGATATGCCATTATGCTTTCTCGAAGACATAATGCCTATTTCTCATGTTAGGAATAAAGTACAGGTTCAATTAAAGCGTAACAAGGAAAAGACAACAATCCTTACAAGCCTGCGTATAAAAATCTGCTACACGAAAATAGAAGTCTGGAGAATCCCTAAGGCAATTAGAAGTGCTGAGGGAGAGTTAAAGGAAAAAAAATGACAAAGAAGAAAACAGAAAAGATCAAGAAGCCGAATTTTGTAAGGAAAGCAAAGAGATAGATTTTTAGAAAACGTCAAGGAAATAATCAAGTTCTTCTGTTGAGGAAGATGACACTCAATGTTAGTATTGTAAGGGGAAGTATTGATACAATGCCATGGATAGTGAGGTTGGGTACATGGAGCCTGTGCGAACAACGTGGATGAGTTCGTCTTCTATTGTCTCAATTGTGAAGATTAAGTTTAATATTCTTGTCGTTATTGTATTTTTTTTATTTTAAGTAGTTCCGCTTTAAAGAGTTTAAGCTTTGTTCCTGCATGTTTTTAAGAATATTTTAAGAATCTATTTTTTTACCTATTACCTAGATTTATGGTACGACACATTCTTAACTCACCTTGAACCCCATCTTGCCCCCATGGTGAGGCAAGATGGTGTATTTACACATTTCTTCTCAAAATTTTCTGACAACATCAAGAGTACCCATCGAAAAATTGTAAATTCATCCATCAGCAGATAAATGTTTAAAGATTACAACAGGCGTACTTAGAACCTTGTATATCAATTTGCAATCCTGATGCAGCATTTTGCCCCACCTTCCCCTACTATGTTGTAACTTATGGGCTAAAAGTACTCGTCTTGTATATATTATAGTAACAGTATTTTATTTCCCAACAATAGACTCAAGTACAGGAAAACATACATACATATCGAGTAAAAATAAGAATGAATACAAATGAAGATTACAGATAACAGATTAATAACCAATTGCCTAAGCGAGTTATTGTAAACACGATTTATGAAGAACCGATAGAATATACCACCAGACGGGGCTCATGGTCTATTGTAAGAATCACCATAAGAGCAAGAGCAATGAAGGGAGAATAACCCTAGGAGGGAATCCAAGTTTCTGCCTACCAGGCTTCCATCAGCGTTCCTCCGAGTGTACAAAGCCACTTTCATCGCTATCGCATCTCAAGCTTTACGTATGTACAATCATCCACTAGGTGAAAAGAGTTTGAACTTGCGCGCCCCCTAGGAGCCACATGCTGAACTCTCACCCGCAAGTGACCGTAGCTTAAAGTTGGCAATGTAATCATTGATCTAGGTCGGATAGTTCATGGACTATCAGTCCCGCTAGACCAGTGATGATGAACCTTATTCTAATGCGTGTCAAAAAAAGGTCTTGAAACCATATAAATGAACACTGCTTGTCACTTAAAACCTTTTTTCGGCTTTTGGTACACCGAATATTCAAAAAAATATACCTTATATATTTAAAACAAAAACAAACTTAACTTTTTATATATTTAATAAATTAAATATCAAATTAACGAAACGTCGTGAATAAATAAACATATTTTGAGAAAAACGTATTTTTCCTACACCATGGCCAAAAATTTCCAATTAAAAGTGAAATAATCAAAGTTTTAAGATTGAAGATGAAGTAAATAACATTTGGATATGTATTAGAAACGTTTGAACTTCATGAAGTCATTATTTGAGCCATGTTTTGGTTGATTTAATAAATTTCTGATTCATCAGATCAAAACTCTTAATATCCTGTACAACGAAAACGGTATGACATCGCATATATTTATTTAATTTATTATTTTCATTGAATGCATATCTGTACTTCAGAGACAAAGTAGTTAACTCCAAAATTGGCATTTTACGGTAGACGCGTTTAAAGTTTTTGTTATGTTAAGATTAAGGTGTGACTTAACATAGTTCAAACGTGTCTAACTTTTTAAGACAGGAAAACAAAAAAAGATAGCAATGAAAGACCATCATGTATGTATATTAACTTAACATACTTCACTCAATTTCGCCATATTTGAACTTAACAGAGTTTGCCTCTGAGGTACAGATATAGATTTTAGTAAATATAATATCCTTACCATCGTGGAAAGGGAATTATTTATTTCTAAAATTCTAAAAAGGGATTCGGTGAACAGGTCATTAAAAAGTGGGTAAAGATTTGCTGGTTTAGCTAAGAGTTATTATTTTCACCGAGTTTTATAAAAAAAAATACATCATGTAACGCTGTCGATGCGATTCGACTAGATTGAATAAACAATAAAGTAACTATATAGTACTCGGTATACAAAAGACAAAAGTACACAAAATATAAATAATCACACAATATTTTTAAATTTTGCAAACAGAACTACGCAACTAGATAGAACTACAAGGAAAATTATTGTTAGTATAAATAAAAAACTATAACGATCTCTGACAAAAAGTTTTTTCAAAGATCGTGTGTCACGTTAAGATAGGTTCGAAGTTTCGGTATCGTATAGGTAGTTTTTATTTCAATTAAACATTTTTTATTCAAATTAAACATTAAGGAAAACTGACAATATTTCCTTTTCGGGTAATGAAGCGATACACTCCACAATTTTCTTCACTTTCTATGCAAAAAAAGACTTCAAACTTTGAACAATGGATAATTTACATTAGATGCATTTTGAAATACATTATTGATATAGAAATCCGTAAAATCTGTTATTTATAAAATAGAGGATCGTCTCATTTCCTATTGAAAAAAGACAAAAATCCTTTTATTTCAAGAAAATACAGTGAAAATAATTACGGTAGCTGTAGATATAACATAAATAAACATTCAGAAATAACACAATCAAGCAATTAATATCGTCAACTTCTCCTCCTGTATGTATCTCTACTATATGCGATGTTTTTTTACCTCCATAACACTTTAAGCATATCGATATAGGTAACAGCTATACTTTCGTCAGAAAATACGTTACCAATTAGGATTCGATCCGTAGGCATCGAAACCTTTCCTAACTTAACCGTTCGTATAAGCTAGTGCGACCGTGAGCACATTAAAAAATAATGTTATTTTAGGACCAAATTCTCACTTGAAAATGCGTTAATATGTTTTGGTAGTGTACAAACTAATTTATTAAAAAACTATAGGCTTTAAAACTTACTAAAGATCTTTAAAACTATTTTATTTAAGAAAGGGCTATACATGCTACTACACAATATGTATGTGTAGTAGCATACATATTATGCACTTTGTGGCTCTCACAACTTGTCTTAATAGTAAACATGTGTGGTATGTACTATTGTACCAGTGCTGATCTTTGTAGAATACACATGTCTTATTTTTTAAAAGCGACATATTTAAAATTTTAAATATTCTAAAAGACTTAATTCAAAGTTATGGCTATAACTGATTTTAATAACAGTTTTATGAGCGTGTTCTACATTAACTCATGCAATAGCTATAATGTAACCATTTATTAAATATGCAATTTGGATATTTTTTTATTAAATTAATCCCTACTCAACAAGCAGCAAAATAAAACAGAGAGAAGATAAAATACCTGACATGTATACTAAGTATGACACAGATCCTCTTAGCGTGTTATTGTTACGCACCCCTTAAATATAAGCAAGCACAAGCGAATAGACTGACACGAAACGGAGAACTCGTGTTACTGAATAAATTAACGTACAATGGGCATATCAAGGAGGTTCAACAATAAGCGGTCTGAATGAAAAGAATTCGAAATCACGAACGTTCAAAGTACACATTTAAAGATGGGCGTAAAAAAGGAACCATTACAAATAGTTGAGTAACGTAACTAATTTTACGTGCTATAAGACTGAAGAAGCGACTTACCCATAATCCAAAAACCATTGGTAGTCATTGTCTTGAATAAAATCTATGTCCTGTGAAGACGTATTGCTCAGACAACTTGCGGAACCCGGATGGTTGCTGTTGCAATCCGAGTCTGGGCTGAGTGCCGTCCCGCGACTGACCAGACCCACTTCGCTCATTGCTTTACCTGAAATTGAAAAATCGATATGAAATTATTATTATAAATACGCTCATTAATTAATTTACACGCGGAAGTACTGTTCGCAGCAAATTCTTAAATGAAAGGTAAAAGGAAATGCAAACAGACTTTCTACTGTATAAAGAATACGTCAATTATCAGTAAATTTACTCTATACTACGCTAATGTGTTTGGAGATTGCCATAAATACTACTGTAAATATTGCCAGAGCAATAGTAAAAATTAACGGTAATTATTTGTAAACATTGGCTTATAGGTTAGAAGGTTTTCGGTAAACCATAATTAACATAATTTGGTCAATTATTGTATTCTTGCAAAGAAAAAATATTTGACTTACTTAGGTACTATAATTGTTTAATTATCATGTCTTGATTTAATAATCAAACCATTAGATAATTACATTTTTGTATGTATAATTTTTAGAATATTCAACCAAAACAGAAAAAGGATTAATAAAGGAAACAATGCGGATCTAGTAAAATATCAAAACTTGCCTGGATTTTCAATGGCTTAGAGATTACAAAAAAAAAAAAATGAGATGGCAACACCGCATTAGTTTATTTAGTTCGACTTCTCAGCGTTACTCATTTGACTATTCTATTTTGGATTATTATTCATAAAAAATATGCAAACAAAGATTTCTTGTATATTCTTTTTTTTTTCAATAAAAGAAAGTGAAAATTTAATTATAATACAGCAGACAGCACATGCTGTACAATGTGAATTCAGAATAAATTCAGTACGGTTAGCGCTAAAAATATGAAGAAATATTCCCTGGTAATGCTTTTACAGTATTGAAGATTCTAGGAATGCTGAATAGATTGTGCACTAATGTATCCTTCACCACTGTCCTATATTTTCTTCCCCCAATATTTCTGTCACGATCTTTGCAATTGGCATTAATTTGCTGTAAAATATACGATCATTTGGGCATGACGCAATTAAGTTGGCATCTATGAATTTCAGGAATGAAATAAAGATCAATGGTGAGTGAAACAAACCTTAGCCATTTGCTTTATGTATATAATCCGTATATAAACGATACATAATATTATGTANATATATATTAATAATCTTATTACCCATGGGTTTAAGATACTATTTCAGTTTCGTACTCAACCTAAACAAAGTTGCCAAATCTTTTTTATTCCTGCCATCCGTATCCTCATTCCATTCTACTCCTTGTTTCTTCCAACTCTCAGCTTATGACACTGTCCCTGACTTCCGTGGTCTTCTCTCTGATCTCTTCTGTGTTGTCTTCGCTACCATACCCTCTTGTCTGTCGCTCTCCTCCATACGTACCACATGTCCAAACCACCTCAACTGATGTTTCCTAATAGTCTCCAGGATAGCTCTACACCCAATTCCTGCCTTATCAACTCGTTCCTTATCCTATCCCTTCGAGTGACTCCTTTCACTGCTCTCAGATACTGCATTTCTATAGCCTGTATTCTGCTCCTCGTTTGTTATTCAGTACCCAGCTTTCACATCCATATGTCCAAAATTGGCTTAAACACTGTATTATAAACAATTATTTTTGTCTTAATTGATTTTTTCTTGTTTAAAATTCCTGTGTTGTGTACTAGTATAACTCGTTGTGTTCTCTATTCTCGTTGTTTATTTCCTTGTCTTCTTACCATCTTTGTGTATGTTTACTCCTAAAATCTGGAATGTGTCTATTTGTTCTATATCTCTTCCATCTATTTCTATTTTACTTTGGATCGTTTTACCTGATTGCCATCACTTTCTTTTTCAATGTTTATTTCAAATTTCTCTTCTTCAGCGCTGCATCCATGGTTTAAGTTTATTTGCAAGTCTTTCCCGTTCTTTGCATATATTTATTACTTGTCGGTCAGCAAATTCACTTCTCTGCTAATTCCACTGCTGCATGTTCCTTTACCCTACTTGTATTTTTAGAAGTACTTTAATTCCTTTAGTACATCATCAAGTATGACATTGAAAAAGTACCGGACTTAGTACTCCTCCCTGCCTTAATCCTTCTTTCGTAATAAATTCGCCTGACTTCATGTGTTCCCGTTCTTACGTAATTTCTGGTTTTTGATCATATGGTCGCTATGGCTTTTCTCAGTTCTTCATTTACTCCTCTTCTTCTAAGACTCTCCCATACTTCTTCTCTTTTAATACTATCAAAGGCTTTCTCCATATCTAAAAAGCTACGTAAATTGTATTATTCATGCTCTTTTTCAATCAGTTGTTTCAACGTGAATATATGGTCTTGAACACCCCTTCCTTTCCGGAATCCGCTGTCTGTTGTTCTTCTAGTTGGTGTTCAATTTGTTTTTAACCGTTTCTCTAGTATTCGCTTCGTATACTTTTGCGATGATACTAAGCAAGTTTATTCCTCTGTAGTTCCTGCATTCTCTGTTGTCTCCTTTTTTGTGTAGAGGAATATACGCCTATTTCCCAGTCTTGGTATTTGTGTTCCTTCCAAATCGCATTAAATAACTTTTCTAAAATTTCTATCCCATTCTTATCCAAGTTTTTACCATTTCTTTGTTATCCATCTCGTGTCCTGCAGCTTACCTCTTTTCAGCACTTAATGGCTTCAATTATTTTTGTTGCGTAATGGCATCATGTTCTGATGGCTCATTGTTTGTTATAGGCGCCTCGTTTTCTTCTCGTTTTCTGGCGTATTTGTTGTTCTGTATTAAGCATTTCTGCAAAATACTCCTTCCCATCTCTGCATTATTGTCATCCTCTTCCTCTTAAAATCTTACCGTTTACTGCTTTTATACGAATATTTGAGTTTCTTTGCCTTTCCTTAGCGTTTTCAGTATTCCGTAGGAATAACTTTGGGTACCCTTACTGTCGCATTCCATTTTTTTTCCAAATCTTCCAGGATTGCTGTTTCTCTCTTCTCACCTATCTTGTTCACTTTTGCTCTTTGTTCTTGTACTTTTATATTTTTCGTTATCCTTTCACTAAGATACATTTTCCATTTTTGTTTTTTCGCTTTACTTCGTTTTTAATTTCGTTGTTCCACCACCTTGTTTGTTTTTTGGCTGTATCTTCTGCTACACCCGCACGTTTCTTTTGCTTTTTTATTATAGCATCTTTAATTACTCTCCACATGTCCTTCTACCGGCTTGTTGTTTATGCTATTTCTAATTTTATTCATTTCTGTCTCTATTTTCTCTTTGTATACTTTGGCTATCTCTTCTTCTCTAATTTGTATGTTTCTAATTACTTCATTCTTACATTACTTTTATTTTTTCTTTAGTTTTGCATCTTCTGGTGTTTCTTGTTTTTATTCCTATTTTTGTTAGTACCAGGTAGTGATCGGAATATATTTTCGACGAAAAATGTAACTAAATTAAAATGAGATGTAATCATGCATTAACCGACTTTTTTGAGGGGTTTCGTCTAGTGCGAGGGGCCGCGAATTCGAATCTTACTCTGGTTTTCTCCGGTGCCGGAGGAGTTAGATGAGAGGAATTTTAAGGGGTAAAGTAGGCTCGGTGTAAAATTAGATAAAATGTTGAGAAATTTCCAATGAAAACCTAAACTTGTGGACAAGCGTGCCACGGTAATATTTACCGCCAAATAATTTATTACAGTTGTGAAATACCACTAAAACAAGCAGAATTAAAATATCTATTATTTGTTTCTTAATCACAAATCACAATAAAACAATGGATTTTCGAAAGAAAATACAATTTATGCACAATTAATGTTCGTTCTACTTTTGTTCCTCTCATGAAATAGTTCTTTGAACTTTTATTCCGTTACTTTTCCTAGTGTTTTCAAATTTTATATTTTTAAATTTTGATATTTTTAATTAACTTTTAATTGTTTGATATGTTAAATTTATCCTTCACGTTTATTTTTGACCTCTGATGTGACAGTGACTCTGAAGATGGGCTTGTAGTTCGACACATATAGCCCAATATATATGTATCCATTTGATTAAAGTTCGAACTTATTCTTTATCCAATAAATTAATGTTGTTTTCAATTATTACATTATATCTTAGGTAATATACATTTCCCAGCTAATTTAAAGCAATAAATTTAGTGTAGTTCGAAATGCCACTTATTGAGATGACAAAATCGCATATGTTGGAACAGTAAGATATCTTCATAACTCCATGGTTCATGGGCCAATCCCATCTTTGGTACATAAACTAAAATTGGATTTTCGAAATGTTTGTTTATAACTCGAAAACAAAAGACGATAGCTAATTTCTATTTTAATCAATGAAAAAGAAGAACATCAGGAATGCAACCTCATTTTTTTTCTTTATTAGATAGGTACCAAATTACTATATCAAAAAAATAAATACTAATTCCCCACTCTTAGGCGGCACACACAAAAGTTTATTTGTAAAATAATGAATGCCTCGAATATTTGTATGTTAAAATAATAATGAAATGGAGTAAATATAGAACAAAAATTTCGCATTGTTTGTATTTTATTACGTAATTTTAGAACATATATTTTACAGATGCAAAAATCTGAAAAAGTGCAAAATTCGAGATGGTTATGGAATTTGCATGTTGTTCAATTTGTACCGATATCTACACTAAGTTTATTATAGAAATCGATGGCATGAAGTTGTCATCTTTTTCCAACTCATCAGGCAATCGCTTTCTTCATTCGTGAAACTGAGTTGTCGCGCTGTAAATGATACTTACCACACTCTATGTAAATAACTATTTTCATTTTTGGGTGAGTACATACCATTACATATCAAAGTTTATTTACACTCTGTTATATAAGTATCAGAAGCCTGATATAAATTGCGTTCCAAGATAATATTATTAGCCGCATTAAACTACATTTAGCGTTTATTCAAAGGTTTTTGTATCGTTGGGATCCCTTCGAAGCATGAAATTTGCGTCCTTAATAAATTCAACTAGTTTAGTTACCAACACCAATCACACAGATGATTTCGAGCTAAATATACTGACTCGTTAAATAAAGCGAGAAGCCCAACTTCATAATTTTCCCCATAAATACGTTGGGGCGCGTACATTATATTACGTTTAACCAATTAGTCTTAAAGCAACAATGATTGTGCCCAATTTTCCGCCGCATCTAAGTGGCATACCGGTGGTCCGCGAGTACGTACAATTAAATTATAATAATCACGGTAATTACGATTGGCTTAAAACTAAAATTTCAGTTTCTCGGGAAGAAAAGTGACAATGTTTCTCTGCAGCAATTAGATTAATTATTACCTTCCCTGCTTGGAAACTTGAATGCATAATTACTGTTAATCTGTTGCAGCAGTTCTAATATATGTAAGTATGAGTTTTACGTCTGTAGTTATGTTGACCGGTAAGAGCTGAGGGGAATCGTAATTATGTGAATGTTTCAGCCGGCCTTCGAGTTAGATTGAATTTGTGTGTTCGTTTTTTTTTTCCTTTTATTCCTCTCGAGTAGTAATTTAACTGCGGAGCAAAGGAGTAGTGAGAGTACATATTTAAACATAAATTTAATCAAGTAATTTCACCATATTTCAAATACGGTCATTCTTCCGGAAATGGCAAATTATGATAATACATGATGTTGTACTATATTTGATGCAAAGCCTTAAAAAATTAAACTAAAGGTATGTGCTAAAGAAATAAGAGTTTTGTGTCAATTAACTTCTTAAAACATTTTCTATTTGTTATGTTGTTACAGAAACGCATGTTAGAAACTACTTTAGTTTTACCAATACCCCTTTCACTTAATTATACATTTTTTTTCTTCAATGTAATGCTTAAAACCCGTATCTATTATGAAGAATTATGTGTTTGGAAAAATCAGATGAAAACACTGAGCTATGAAAAATCTCAGAGATACGAAACAAATTGGGATTAAATGGGTTTGGAAATTTTGCTCGAGCTTTGAAAATTAAACGATCGTTTGAAATTTAAAGACAAACAAAGACCTATGGATTTAAAAATAAAAGCAGGAAAATTCGTGGAAATCAGATTGGAAAAGCCAAATAAGGAATAGCTACAATTCCTTCTAATACGTATATTCTTTAGAGTATTACTCTAAATCATAGATTATTTATCAACATCAAGCTCTATTCACAAGCCCATAATTTTATACAGGGTGTTAGGTAAACATGCGGTAAAAATTCAAGGGATTATTCCTCGGCTTATTCTAAGAATATTTTGTCCTATGATGATTTTTGAAAAACTCCTTTGTTCGAAGATACACAGAGCGAACAAAATATTCGTTGAAATATTAATGTAAATAAAGTATGGTGTACGCCAATGAGTTTATGAAATAAACAAAATTTTTACAATGCGTTGTTATTTTTTCGATCTCAATCATAAGAAACGGCTGTTTTATGTAGTAGTGGATTTCATTTGAATACGTCTCATCGGTCGCATTTGCTTAGATTGAGTGACGTTTGGCTGTTTGATGTATTCTAAATCGTTAGTACGCTGAGATGACTCACGCTTGTATTGTACATTGAACGATTCCTGTCCGAAGTCCCCGACCGAAAAATTCTTCGAAAAACATTCATGGACGTTTTATGAAACAGGCTCAATGAAACGAAGTGGAGTGCCAGGAAGATCAATGACTGCAAGAATGGCACAATTAGAACAGAATGTGCTGGAGATGATAGAGCAAGATCCTGGTGGTTCTACGCGAAAAACTGCAAATACTTTGAATGTAAGTCATTGACAGTTTGAGAAAAATTTGTTGTATCCATACCATATTCAACGCGTTGGCACTACTACTGCTGATTTCCTCCACGTATTGCATTATGTCAATGGATATTGCAGAACATTAGTTTCGCATCCTCTATTCCTGACACAGATCTTTTACCGATAAGCAGTTTCTCAAGAAATGCAATAACGAATTTTCATAATAACCAATGTGTGGGCAGATGAAAATCCGCATGAGGTATTTGAAGATCGTTTTCAACATCAGTTCTCGTTGAATGCTTGTGTTGGAATTGTGGGTGACTATCTAATTGGTCCGGTATTTCTACCAGGAAGACCTACTGGCGTAGTATACCGTAAGTTTTTGGAGGCAACGCTACCTGAGTTTTTGGAGGATGTACCATACGCCACAAGAATTGCAATATGTTTTATGCACGATGGTGCACCACCACATTTCAGTTTGGTTGCTCGTAATTTTTTCACAGCAACACACGGACATCGCTGGATTGGTCAAGGTGGGCTACACGTATGGCCTGTTCGATCCCCAGACTTAAATCCCCTAGATTATTTCTTCTGGAGATCTCTGAAGTCAATAGTTTACGCTACTCCAGTGGAGAATTTGGACGAATTGCGAAATCGGATAATTGCTGGGTGTAACTCAATTAGAAATGACCCTGGTGTGTTTGAGAGAGTTCGACAGTCAATGACGATGGCTACATGATACGGCTACATGGTTTTCTAATAACAAGTTATATTTAAACAACGAAAAAACATTTACACATTCACGTACAAAACGAGGAGATAAATCATGTCCGTGAAATAAATTTCTTAAGTTTGTATACGGACGAAACAGTCTCTTGGAACTTGCACTGTGAAAAAACAACAAATAGATTGAATAGGTACTGTTATCAGATACCTAATTTAAAAACTATAATTGAATTTAGTTCTCTGCTTTCATTTTACTATGCAAACGTGCACACCAGAGGAATCTTGCAGGCCTTATTTCAAAAGATGGAATATTTTACCTATGCCTGCTATACACATATATGAACTCTTAAATTACGTTTATACGAACAGAGGTAATTTTCAATGCAATGAGCAATTTCATGCACATATAACACTAGGTCAAAGCATTGCATGTCCTTAAACATTCTCTGGATATTCCTAAAAACTCCCCCAATATTTTTGGGTTTGAAACTATTTAATGCCTTGTCTCAGAAATATCTGAATATAATATTGGTTAACATCTTCAAACGGCATATTAAAAGCTTTTTACTGGCATTCTGTATTTATTCCATCGAGGAGTACTTTGAGTTATGTACTGCATGTAGATAAACCTAATGTAATTTACCTACTTTTATTTTTGACTTATCCTACAGATTTTTCGTAATGTACACAGGATTGAATATATTATTATTATTATTATCTATTTACCGCTACTTGGTGGAAAACATTTTTACATTCTGGATTATTAAATATTAAGTTAAATTACCTATGTAAAGAAGAGGAAAGAAAACAAATAAAATTTAATTGTCGCGTTACTAAAATTATTTTACTTTTAATTTAAAAATCTACAACAAAAAGTCCTTGTCTATTGGTAAAAAGATGAGCTTTCAAAAATTTGGTATGAAATTGAACTGTTCAATAGTTAAATGTAGGAATATTAAAGAATATAAAGAATTAAAGGTATAATTATAAAAGGTATAAAAGCGTAAATATTAAAGAGCGAAAGGTATTTCATTAGTGTTTATGTGTTTATAAGAGGAACTATAAAAGTTAAGGTATTTTCATTGGATAAGTTTGCAAATATTTGACACAACGCGGCAAACTCACTACTCACTGCTCTATCACTTAGCGAGGTACAGCGCAAGCATATAAATGTACATGACTTTATCACAAAAAAATCTTTAAAGAAATATTATAATCTTAATAGGTTCCTAATGTTAATTAGCTCTAATCAGATGGTATTCTAATATCACCCCATTGCTCTTTTAGCATAAATTTCGAAAGAAATAAATAAATTTTGGCATGAAGCCCAATCAAATCATATTTTAATAAGCACGTGGTATTCGATTTACGCTATCTATTTCATTAGCTTACAGGTGTAGTGTTATTCAGAATGCTTTCCGAGGAAATGAACTAACGTTAGAGCCGTGTATTGCCGACATTGAAATCTGTGCATATATTAACCAAAAATAAAATAATCAACTGCTTTTACTTTCCAAAATTTTTAATTTACTATAACTATAACTATACGTTTTCAAAAATAGCTATTTTTTCCATTTAACCATGC
Source organism: Protaetia brevitarsis (assembly GCA_004143645.1). Classification (NCBI taxonomy): domain Eukaryota; kingdom Metazoa; phylum Arthropoda; class Insecta; order Coleoptera; family Scarabaeidae; genus Protaetia; species Protaetia brevitarsis. The sequence continues at coordinate 1,912,142 of RXPK01000204.1, forward strand.
TTCTTTCCAAAAAAGCACAGCTGATTTTAAAGTAGTTTATTTGTAAACTTGAATGAAACGGTTCAGAAGAACACAAGATATAAAGTTGAACTACAGAGGATGCATGACCAATAAATAGTATAAAGCAATATGTCTGTCAACCCTTAATAGGCAAGGTGGGCCGCGCACTGGTTCGGTTCGGATCGCATCGGAAAATGCCGAACCAGTGCGCGGCCCTTCATTTAATTTTACGTATAGGAAAAACTGCCGGTTGTTTTTTTTGAAGCCGGCTGAGCCGAGTCGATTCAGTGCGCGTTCTGCTTTAAACCTAACAATACAATATATAACAAAGTATGTAAATGTTATGGCCATTAAGGTTCATTAATTGTTTTTAAAACTGCAGGGGTAATTTAAAACTAATAAAATACGTAAAAAGGATAAGTAAAACAAGTAAATCATATAGATTAAACGGATGAGTAAGCTAGTTTATGTACACGGAAAAAAAGAAATTGTTAAATCAATGAAATATTCATTGACACAAATAGGGGGCTTGTTTATATATGGGCAAACGAATATTTATTTCTTCAAGTAACTTACTTGTCGGTACGCGGATACTCGATCAAATGCTTTACAGTATTTGGTTTTACAAAGATAAACTGGATTTAGGTTAAATATCCCAGAAAATTGGATAAAATGTGCCTACATATTTGAATTAATTAATTAACTATTTATTTCAAATGAAATGTTTGTTTACAGTTAATAATTACCGATTTGGATGTATTAGCTATATTCATTTAGCCATATCAAGTATTTTGTAGGACTCAATTGATTGCACTGACTTCAGTTGACTAACCACTAACCATACTGTGTCAAAGCCAAGTTGTTTTCATTCTAACTTAATTACTATGTATTGATTTAAAAATCAATTTATTCGTATTATGAAATGTAATGCATTCCTAAACTGGATTTAGTAGATCGTTACTCTACAGCTTTCTGCCCAAGTTTCTCTCCGCATGATTAAGTTCGCAAGCACTGCGAGCCCCAGCTCTGATGATCGCAGTTGCTATTAAAATATTTACCTGGTAAAGAGATACATGTTTTATGAACGTGGACTTGGACTTGGAACCTACATCTCAACTAGGGTGTGAACCTGAGGTTCTGTACCCTTTCATCTCTATAAGAGCGCACGATCAAGCCGCTGGGGGGGTGTTCGGAAGTAATTAAAATAAGTACTCTGCAGGAGAGATTGGTGATTCGTCATTTTTTAATTCTGGGCCGAACCTAACTTTGAAATGTGATTTGAAGTTTTACCTCGTAAAAAGGTGTTTGAAGGCGGTCGTCAGGGTTTTTAAACGTTAGATGTTACTCTAAAAACATCTAGACCTCTTTTATGAACGTGTTAGCCGCGTATTCAAGTTGTGCTAAACATACCTTGTTACTATAGTGAAACAGGAGAACTGCCATTTTTACGGCAATGTCTGTACTCATATAATATATTCAATGTATTTGCTACTATATGGGTAAAAAACTTTTGGCGAAATGTTTAGATCAAGGCAAGTAGTTGGAGAAGTTTGGATAGAGGTAGCCGTAGCATTAGAAGTGCATTAAATTAACTGCAATTTTGGTTAGACTAATCATTATTTTTTTAATTACATTTGATATTATATATGATGAACTTGCAAATTGTAAGTATGCACCTACATACACGTACATATGTTATAAATATCACAAATTTAGGTTCACAATTCTTACATATACATATGTAAATCCTCTTTGCTTTCTTTTTAAGTTAACAATAAATTACAACATTCTGAAATTGTTATAGTTTTTCAGTTTTAAATATAAAGAATATTTGGCGTTAAAAATTAATGGTTTAATTGAAAAGGGTATACTTTTTTGACTCAAAACTATTATAATTATTTAAATGAAATCTGAATACTTTGTTAGATTTAACATTTAATAAATATTTGCTCAATTCAACTAATTTTTGCTGGCAAAATATCATTGTATAGCCAAATAAACGAATATGATGGGCTAAATAAATTATTATTTGCTTCTAATTAAATACCTCTGACAAAATATATTTTGTTGCTTTAACAAGTCCTTTTTTTCCGTGTAGGTACGAATGTAAACAATAACAAACTGCCATATTGGGAGGCTGTTGTTTGAAGTGATGTTAGAAATTTAGACCCATATGACTCATCCATTGTCCTTACTCTATACTTTGATTAAAAATACTAAAAAAAGGTGATAAAACAGAGTTTACATGATTTTTGCAGTAGATTCACAATGTTCATGTAACATTCTAGACTTATTGTAAAACTATTGTGTTTTGCAAATAGTTTCTTTGATTGCGTAAACTCTATAGTAACTACTACGCCTAATAGGCGATATTTGCGATTAGTCCGCCTTTAGACGGTCATATTATTTGTTAAATCAGCCATAAATATAAATTAATTTTATTTTCCGGTAGAGGAACTATTTAGCTATCAATTAAAATTACAAATTTTAGACTTCCGAAATGATTTTTTCCGCTTCTGAACCACTGTACGTCGATACGAAGTTCCACATCTTTATTAAATGCGAAGGATCGACTTAAACGGAAATAAATCTTAACGTTAACACCTAACCCATATTCGTCTTCCACAGGAGAGTCCTTTAATAGCGAGTCGAACCTTCGGGTTGAACTGCGGGTCGACCAAAACAAACACACCGTTGGTATACACTACATCAAATCGGACAATACCTGCCCGGGTTCGCCGCAACGCCCTTAATAATCTTAATGATCGCGGATAAAATCTGTATATAATTTTCGTACGTATCCCGTGAGTCCCCTCCGGGCGGATGTCTAGTATCACCTCGCGTCGTCCAATCCGCCCTGTTGAGTTCTTACCCCATCGATGCGATGATCGATGGACGGCAATGTTTGGCCGGACCGACGATTGAACTAATTCGGTATAGTATGCGGCGGCCCTGTAGATGTATGCCCGTGTATTAGTGCGGGCATGTAGATATACCACACAATAAGATCGCATTTATACGCCGACTAGGGATCTGTAATTTGCGAATGGAACGCTGTTGGGGAGTTAGAAGGAATGGCTTTTGCAAATCTTTCTTTCTGGGTTGTGTAATACGTGCATTATACATTGTCTGTCCGTACATATGCATTTGCGATTATCATTACCATAAATGGCTTTAGAAAATTCAATTGATATATTTAACAAGCTTTTGGTAATGAAGCTTAATGGTGGCTGTTTTAGAAATTAATGAGGCATCTTCTGATGCAGGATGTCATTATGAGATAAATTTGTGGGTATGGAAACAAAACAGCACAACAGTGCAGGAAAATCTGAATAGTGATATATACCTACCTGTATTTATTATTGTGATTTTTTTATAAACCCTGGTAAGTTATATTCTTGATTTTAAATGTTCACTTTAATGGTTATAACTAGAGACCGGATTATATGCATAAGTGAATATATTTTATTTTTTGCATATCTTTAATCTATATGTCTATATGTAGACGTAGACGCACACTAACTGAAGTTAATTAGCGCTAATTAGTGATTGCACATTTAGGCATTTCTTTGCATATTTTTACAAAAGTTGCATATATTGCATATTTAAGCTTTTTCTTATCCTTTCTATTAGTAAAAATTCCTAGTAATTCCTAATGTAGATCGACAACCGACAATTCTCAGAACAATATATCTTTTACATTGGTTTCTCTAATACTTTTTTCCAAGAACTGCACGTGTTTAATTTCGCCTAGCAGAAGGGATGTGGAAAATACGTTTATTTTTATTAATTCCCAAATAAACTATTCATTCATTGAATATCTTTGAGCGAAACAGCATGTAATTGTGTTACGTTGTTAAATACTGTGCGTACATACAATGAGTACATCGAACAAAATTTCTTTATGGATTAAGCCACATTCTGAACTGGTAAAGGATGGCGGCAAAATATTTTGTCGAGCCTGCAGTAAACTGGTAAGTTTAATTTTACTAAAAGCTTTACACTTGTTTTTAAATTCTTCAACTTTTGATAAAATGACAATTGTTGTTGTAGGTGTCTTCTGAGAGAAAATACTTGATTGATCAACACGCTAAAACTCCATCACATATTGGAAAATGTGAAAAACTAAAGCGATCCGCATGTCTGCAGCAATCTATACGTCAATATGTAGCATCAACTTCACGAAACTCAGAACAAGAGGTATATAATACCGATCTGTGTAACGCATTAATTTCGTCTAACATTCCATTAGCAAGATTAAACAATGTTAATTTCAAATCATTTCTGCAAAAATATTGCAACATAATATACCTGACGAAAGTACCTTACGAAAAAATTATGTCACAGTCACATCTTGTTATCAGCAAACAATAGCAGAAATTTAACAATTGGTAAGGAATAATTTTATTTATTGAAAGTACGGATAAGTATGGCCGTTATATTGCCCATTTGTTAATAGGAATTCTTCATGAAGATATTGTAGGTAAATCATATTTAATTCAATGATAAAACAAATAATGTGACAATTGCCCAATTTGTTTTTACCTGGAAGTATACCTTGTGAAAAAATTTTACTAATGTTGTCCGACGCTACATCATACATGATAAAAGCCGCGCAAAATTTTAATTTTTTTTATAGTAACATTATTCATACCACTTGTCTAGCTCATGGGTTTAATCGTGTAGCCGAAGACATTAGGAATCAATTCCCTTTGATTAATGATTTAATTAGCAATGTCAAAAAGCATTTTTAAAAGCACCTTTACGAATCCAATTTTATAAGGAGCGACTTCCCGGTGTTAAGTTGCCTCCTGAACCGATTATTACGAGATGGGGTACATAGTTAGAGGCTGCAATTTTTTTCGCCGATAATTTTGAAGGAATAAAAAATATAGTTCTTGAAATCACTGCTAACTGCATTGCTCTAGAAAACTGTAAAAAGATAGTAACATCAACAGGAACTTTCTTTTACACAATTTTGAAAAACATTTAATTATAAATTGTTTTAGAAATATGTTGTTAAAAATATTTGCTGCAATAAGTTAATTGTTTAATTCTTGCTCTTATTTCTTTTTATGTAAAAATTTTGCATATTGCCCGCAATTTTTTTTTTGCATATATGCCCCAGGTTTATGCATATTTTCTCAAAAATCGATGCATATATATGCGCATATATTCCAGTTTTTCTTTGCATATAATCCGGTCTCTAGTTATAACAGTACTTTCGTTGGAATAACTTTTTCTTTTAATTTTTGGTCAGTTTCTTGCATGAAATCTTTTTATTTCGCGCACAAAATTTAATTTTTCTAGGACTAATTTCAAACATACCCCCTTTTACTTCACTTACTCATGCGTATCTCTAATCTTCTTTTGAACCCTCTTGCTTTTTTTCTCAGGTCATGGCTTCCCAAAATCTTCGAATATTACGGCATTTGTCGGTCGTCAACATTAATAAACCCGGTTTGCATTAAATCTTCCCAACTTCTTGGTATCAAATATTGTGACATTTAAGGTAAGACCGCACTAGGCGACACTGCACTGCAGCGGAGCGACGCACAGTGGTCCCAAATACCGAAAAGCTGGCCAAAATATGAAGTTATTATTTTAATTCTGGCGAAACTGGGTATATGAGGTTTTTGCAAGTGCTTTTACAATATGGAAAGGATATTTTGGAAAAACAAAATGGCGGATTCAAAATGTCGGACTTACTTAATATAAAACTGCATTTATATTCACGAAACAATCAGAAATGGAAGATAATCTACCACAAATATTACCAATTATTTCTATATTCATAAGTACACATATGTTATGTGCCATTTTTTTCCAAACTGTCTCATGAAATTTACCACATACGTATGTCGTGTAGCGCAAGGACCGCAACAAGATATGACTCCAAAATATTGGCGCCTATTCCTGTTATACTGTTTTTGATGTATCATTCGTTGTAGGGGTAGATATTTTTTACATTTTTCCTTCAAAAACATATTTCACTTGATTTTTCTGGCATCATTACACAAAATCTAGCATAAAAACTTTAGAGGCACCTATGGGCAGCCAACTATGTTTTAGAGAAACATTCAATTAACAGCCTACAATTTGTTTCGAGCAAGATCCATCAAGACTTTTTACTTTTTGCTTTTTTTCTGACGACTTCTCTAAAGTCAATCATGTAAATTACGTCAATAAGATTGACAACTGATTTATTAGCATGTGTGAACATTAATTTTGACCAACAGATTATTGTTGTATTCATCTTCAAGAAAAGAATCCATTTTATAGAATTGAAAAATGTTAACCTATAAACTTTTAGCGTGTTTAGAAAAACGTACTTACACTTGTGCTTCATAATTTCAGCAGTGATGCGCTCGACTGTTACAAAGGAAGTAAATTTTACAAACAGGTGTGAATGCATGGCTTGCTCTAATGTTGGTAATACATACTATATGTAGTTCTACAGCTATTCCGATAGTTAAAAGTTTCTACATAGGAACTTTTTTTTTCGACTTTTGGCCAGCTTTTCGGGATTTGGGGCCACTGTGCGTCGTTCCGCTGCAGTGTAGTGTCGCTTAGTGCGGTCTGACCTTTAATGTAAAAATTGTATTTCATTCAAATATTGGGTGTCTCTTTCATTATTTTTATGTGATTTATATTGAAATCAATCGAAAGATTCCACAAACTATCAACTGATTACAGGTTTCTTTTGAAGAGTTAAAATTTTCTGTTTCTTGCCGATAGATGCCAATAGTTTGACAGATGTAATTTTTATCAATTTAAATTTTTATTTAAAGCAAAATGATGATATCAGAATCAAATAATACATTTTACAATAAAATACTTGTTTTAATAAATTAGATGATTTATATTTTTGCTTGTTAGTGTTTATTCTTTTTAAAACATGATTTTTCTGAAATGTAAATTATTTACCATATGTAGATTCTTTTGTATTGTGAAATAACTTGATACTTTGAATGGAAATGTTTATGTGATTTTTAAATTATATCAGAATATGTACAAGTCCACAACAGAAAAAGTTAGTTCAACAAATTTTTCTAATAATGAAAAATCTCGACGTTTTTCTGTGTACTTTCAGCCCAATGGTAAATACAATAATTCACAAAGAAGATCCCCTTAGGTTTCGAATATATTATAGAAATATAATCTAATTAACTTGAATTGAGGAAAACTGAAACAATTTCTTTAAAGGAAATTTTTTATCAACAACAATCTCGTCTCCATGGACTCCCAATCATTTATTTAATACGAGCTACATTAAGGGCCGGTTTCATAATAAATGTTACTTTAGTAGTTTAACAAAAGTCTGTGTATTATTTATGGGAACTTTTTAATTTAAAGTAACTTGAAAGCTTTAAAATGACATTATGAAACTCACCCTTAGTCTTCTATATTGCTATGGTTTTCTTAAACATTATTTAAACTATAGTACGTCCAAAAAGTATGTAGATCAATTATTTTATTTTATTTTGGGGGTGTGTAAATTAGTTACTTTTTCGAGTGACATATTTGACAGTTAATTTCTATTGATATTTAACCACAAAGCAAATGCAGTTTTGTCTTCAATTAATACTCGTAAGTAATGAAATTCGTATAGTTGCTCTAATTTTCTATTTTCCATTTGTATATGGTAGTTTGTTGCTTATATTAATTAATAAAGAAAAAATACTGAGATTAGGTAGCCATGGTGCAGTCATAATTTTCAGTGAGGAAAGTATCGTGACCTGGATTTTCGATATTGTATTTTATTGCTCTTTATGATTTGTTGAGCAACTTGAATAATAATCCAAATACCTTGCTACAGGTAAAATCTCAGGGCGTAATCAATAGTAGCAATTTTCCAGAGCATGAGACTAGGTTAAATAATAGTGAAAAGTTAATATTGTTTATAAAAGATTATTGGTATAAAATAAAATAAATGATCGCAAAGTACCACAGGATGGGAAAGAAGGGTAAATAAAACAACGGTTTATTATTTATTATTTCCACGCTGCGACTATCGGAGTCGGTTCGGCCAGGGACGGCCGGAGAGATGTCGGAGTGAGCGCCACTGGGTTAACAGGTGTTGCCTTCACTAGCCCGACGCGTGTCGCCCGGTAAGTTGACCACAGCCCAGAATGGCTATTTACCAGTCGGGGAAACAAGGGATTGGTACTTGCGGATTCTCTTTAATATGTTGTTAATAGTTAAATTTAAATGAAAATGTTATTTCAATGACAAGTGAGAAACAAACTAGTGCGCCAGGGTCGTGTTAAATTAAAGTAATTAAATAAAACGCACAGATAATCTATTAGCTGTTATATATGACATGAAATGGTGGGAGTGCCGGGTTATTATTCAACAAAATGGTAAAATTATTAAGAAACAATGACATCAAATCTACGTACTCGATCGAGCATGCAAATGACTACGACCTACCATTGGTTTTAATGTGAAAAGATAAAATAAGCAACAATTCAACAAATGATTTCACAAGTTACATTAAATTTTGACAATGACCGGCAAAGACTAGATTAAAAGAAAAGAAAAAGAATTAAGTTAAATTGAATTATGATATCAAGACCGAAATATAAATAACACAAAAAAACTACGTTAAATTATTAATATATCAATGGTAGTTCGTTACTACAAATATACAAGCAAATAACTCTTAAAATTAATTACATGTAAACACAAACAATGCACGAGGGTTGATAGTCACCACCAGGGGCGGGTAGAAATAGAAGAAATAGAAGCGTAGAAAGATGTCGAAAGGAGGTCGGGTCCAGGGACGACGTTAGGGCGGCGTGGCTGGCAAAATCCGCGTCGGCGGGCTCCAAAAAAGAAGGCTTCGTAGTCCAAACACAGGAACTCAAACGGCTTCCAAGGATTAGATTCTTTACGACCGGAGATCCCCCCACAGGGGTTACCAAACGGGTAAATTAGGTCGAAAAGGGTTTGCAACAGGGCGTCGCCTATTAGACTCTTAGGTCGGCACTCTTAGCGGGCTAGCGTCTAAGTGAAGTTCCGAAGGGTAGAGAAATCTAGTTCCCGCGTATGCCATTAAGTGGCCAATAGGATTCGAGTATCGAAGATAAAACAACATGCAGATGTGCGAGATTATGCGAAATTCTAACGTTTCAAGTACAGCACGCACCAAAAAAAGAGGTGCAACAATTAACAAAAATGAATAAATTCGGAGCTAATTATGAACGGAGTTTAATGAAATTTACGTTATCAAAGCATCTAAATATATGTTAAAATTTGACAATTAAGAATTTTGAAAAGGTCACAAATAAAGCGGTAGTTACAAAAAAACAATTCAAGGTTAAACGTGACGTTTATACAAATAAGTAAATAGCGACGGTAACTAGGAAAGGTCAAGGAACTTGGATAAATTCGAAAAGAAATGTACAGTTGGAGAAATAAAAAAGGTGTTTTCAACAGTAAACAATCCCCCCTTTTCTACCAGAAGAAATTTACGTGTAAATTTCTGATAAAGAATGAAACTAGCAAAGCCAGAGATAAAATAACAACAAAAAAAAAGTAGAGTTGGCCAACCAAAACGAGGGTCCAAAAACGTTAACAAATTTCGAAGGTTTCCGAGGAGTGACAACACATGTCAATAAAAGCAAAACTAAACAACACGAGGAGAAACCTTCGGCTGAACCGAAAACTAAAACGAAGCTAAAAGAAGTTCCATCTATTAAACGGTTCACGTCGCAAAGGCGGTTAAAGGTAATGGCCTACTTGGTTCATCACAACCCCACCCAAGCGCTAGTGTTGCGTTTCAACAGAAGAAGATACCTAACCCAAAAAGCGAACCTACGTTCAAAAACAACTAAACAAAAAGGGTAAAATCCGGGAGTAAAAGAAGTCTTCGCCGACATCGTTCAATAGCTTTGCGTCACTGTGGGAGAGATGGTGGTATCCTGGCGACTCAGACGGTCTTGGCTGTGGTATTCTGGCCCCAACAGCAGGGTGAACGTAAAAATTCGTCACATATTTTTGGGTGTCAATTCGTTGTGTCACAGTTGGAGAAGTTGGTGGTATCCTGGTGACTCAGATGGACTCGGCTGAGGTATTATGGCCCCCAACAGCAGGGCGATTATTCAGGCGGGTGTGCCTTCAAATCCTTTATATTCCATATCGAGGTTCGTCCGTGATTATCCACTATTTCATACGTCCAGGGTTACTATATCGACGATTTCAAATGTTCCTAATATACTTCGGTGCTAGTTTAGCGGAAAAGTATTTAGTAGGTCGGAGAGCACGGGATTTTTGCGGCCACACACGTTGTCCTAGTGTGAATTTTTCCGGTCGGCGTCGCATGTTGTACGGGTGTGCGCTCTTTACATGCGCTTTTCGGATTCTCTCTCGCACGTCACGGTATAGCTCGGCGAATGCTAACTTACGCTGTGCGGTGTTGATTACAGGTGTTGCGGCGTCAGAGGGCTCAAAATTCTCATCACTACCTTTCAAGGTTAGTCTCGACCAAAGTTACGAAATTCGGGTCAATTTAGTCACTTCATGTTCAAATGATCTTATAGCGAAACCGATTTGAGGTAGATACTGATCCCAAGTACGGTGGTTATCGTTTACGTACGCTGTTAACATGATCTTAATGGTTCGATTAACTCTCTCGGTGGGATTACTTTGTGGATGGTAATATGCGGTGAAAGCTATTCGGAATCGTATTTCTTAGCCATATCTTTGAATATGTTGCTCTTAAATTGTACTCCGTTGTCGACAATGATAGTTTTAGGTGCTCCAAACATGAGAATGACTTGCTCTTCGACGAGTTTTGCTACGTTAGCGTCCCGTTGCGGTTCGTAAGGGAATAATAATGCGGATTTACTAAAGACATCGCACACGGCTAGGATATAAGAATGTCCTTTATTAGAACGTGGAAGTGGTCCCATTAAATCAGCACAGATAATTTGCCAAGGTCGAGTAGCAGTAGGTGTCTTGCTTAATAATTGTCCAGCAGGTGGTCGATTCATAGGTTTAATACTGAGACAGACATTACAATGACGGACGTATCTAGCGACATCACATGACAATTTCGGCCAAAAATATTTCTGCATAACTTAGCAACAGTTTTTGAAATTCCAGTATGTCCGCAAGTAGGGTCGTCATGACAAGATTTAATGATGTCTTTACGCTGGGATTTTGACGGACTAATTTCCATTCTAATTCGGTGTTCAAGTCGGGATAACGTGGTTTGACAAATTTATACAGCTTATCATTTTCAACACGCCACAAAGGATAACGATTGGGAATTGTTCAACTTCGTACTTCATTTTGTATGCCAACGATCGTTCGTTCTGATCTTCGGGTTAACATCAACAACGTCTGCTACAGCAGGTACGGAACGTGACAGAAAGTCGGGAACGGCGTTTTCAGAACCTTTTCGGTGTATGATTTCAAAGTCATAAGGTTGTAGACGTAATGACCAACGCGCTAAGCGTCCATGCGGATCTTTAAGATTATGAAGCCATAATAAAGAATGACAATCCGTAATGACTCTAAATGATATCCTTCGAGATAGTGACGCAAACTTTCGATCGCCCAAATCACAGCTAAACATTCTCGCTCGGTAGCGCTATACTTTCGTTCGTTTGATGTTAATGATCGGGACAGATAACATATAACTTTTCGCCTTCGTCAAATTGTTGTGTTAGAACGGCACCTAAACCGTAGGCAGAAGCGTCGGTTTTGAACAGAGAACATACGTTTTAAAGTCGGGACATACTAAAATGGAGCAGATACTAAATTTTCTTTCAGTTGTTGGAAAGCTTGTTCACAATCAGGAGTCCAATTCCAAGGAACCTTTTTACGTGTGAGATTCGACAGTGGTGCTATTACGTTTGAAATTGCGGTACGAAACGTCGATACCATGAAGCTGTGCCAATAAATCTCCGTATTTCCCGAACGTTTTTAGGAGGTGGTACGTTCAAGATAGCCTGGACTTTCTCCGGGTCAGGTCTTAGTCCTAATTCGTCGACAATATAACCCAAATATTTCAACTGAGGCCTACAAAACTGACTTTTCTCGAAATTCACGGTTTAATCCAGCGTCTCGAAGTCGTTTAAATACTTCTTTTAGGGGTGTCTAAGTGAGATTGAAAGTCCTTTGAAATAATAACAATATCATCCAAATACACCAAAACAGAGGGCTGTAAATCTGCACCTAAGATAGAATCAATTAACCGCTGCCAGGTTGCAGGTGCGTTGGTTAAACCAAACGCATGACATTAAATCGGTATAATCCTTGGGGTACACAGAAAGCAGTACAGTCTTTAGAATTTTCGGCTATAGGTATTTGCCAGTACGCGCTCTTGATGTCAGTGAGCTCAAATATTTAGCGTCTCGAAGCTTGTCCAATATAGACGAAATATAGGTAACGGATACGAATCTTTGCGAGTAACCGCATTCAACTTCCTATAATCGACGCAAAATCGGTAACTATTATCTGATTTCTTCTGAACTAGGCAAACAGGCGAAGCCCAGGGACTCTTACAAGGTCAATGATACCGGCCTTCAACATTTCTGAATTTCACTCTCGATTACTTCTTGTTTGATCGGGGATACCGGATAGTAACGTTGTTTGATGGGACGTGTCCCAGGTAAAAGTTCGATTTCATGAGCAACGAGGTGAGTACGCCTAATAAAGTCACATTACGACTTTGTTCGTCTACTAGTCGTGATAATGTCATTTGTTGAACGGGGTCCAAGAATTCTTGCTCGAAATACTGTCGATGTTCGCAGTAGTGTTAGTTTTCAGAAAAATGCCAAATACTTTGTCTCAAATCAGGAATTATTTCCATTTTACCCCAAAAATCTACGCCGAGGATTAATGTGTGCGGAATGTCCGGAAGAACTAGAACGTCGACTAATCTAACTTTCTTTTCCAAACGAAGGGTACAGAGATGTAACCAAGGCTCATACATTTATCTCCGCTAGCCACAGTACATTCGATAGTGTAAGATATTAACTTTAGTCCGAGTTGTGATAAAATTTCATATCCTCGAGGTCCAACCAGTGTTCGTGAAGCGCCAGAATCTAATAACCAATAAGAGGATAATCTAGCACGGTGACTTCAAGATAGGGTCTTTTGATCTCCTGACACTCGAGATATAACGTAATCTAATAAATTCTATTGTCAAATTTGGGATTTTCGGTCGAATTTAAAACCTCATAAGGACGTTTACGACCAACTAACGCCTTAGATTCGAGTTTTTTGAACATTTCGGGCAATTCCGAACCGAAACTTCGGGGTGTCCACATTTATAACAGAAATGTTTCAAGGGACGAGAGCAAGAACTGAATCGGTGGCCCATATCACCACAATTAAAACATCGGAAGTTCGGTCGTTGAGGGGAACTATCTCGACTATTCTCGGCGGGTAGAAGATGCACTTGCTGCTACAAAAGCAAGTCAGGCTCAACAAAAGTGTTTCGTTTACGACAAGGTGGTTTATAATGATCGACTTTAAATTTCTTTCTCTCTAATTTAAGACATTCATCTTCTAATTCGGCCAGATTAGAAACAGAGGGTAAATTCATGGTATAAAATGGGGCTAGGTTCCCTATAATAATGTTTAACTGAACGTCTTCAGGCATTCCTCCATAACGCCGAAACATAGAGCACATACACGAATAGTAATCCACAAAAGATTCCGTCTGATCTTGGGTACGAGCTAGAATGTCCTGGTATAAACGAGTCTTGTATTCCGGTGGTTCGAAATGTTCGTCGGAGAAGTATAGAAAGGCTTTCCCAATCAGAAACACGGTGCTTATTTGACCTAAACCACATAAGAGCTTTTCCTTCAAATAAGTCAATCGCCGATTCAAAAAGTAAGGTATCAGAAATACCACGGGCTGTTTTCAATTCGTCAACGCGTTCCAGAAAGTTGTGCAATGAAATACCTTTGGGTTCTCCACTAAATTTCAAATCCCACTTAAATACAGGGTGACAGATTGGGAAACAGATGCAAAACTTGAGGTACTATTGAGGGTGAAGTTACTTTTATTTCTTCAGTTGACATGTCTACAGGGTCTAAAGAATCTAATAAACAAGGAAATTCCCTAATAGCATAGAACGTTGTTTCGATTGTTCCGTTGTTAAAGTGGTAACAGGAATTCTATTTACTCTATTCAAGTAATGGTAAAGACGGCTGCGAACAGCATAGGAGGTTTACTAGGATTTGCCGCACAATCTGATATTAAAGTCTCTAATTCAGAAAATTTCCCTTCAATTAATTCTAATTCATCTGAGATGGTTATTTTAAATTCGGGGTAAGAAAAAGAACTATTCTGCTTCTCTAAGCGAATGAGGGGACGCAAACATTTTCGAAGCTCGTCTACAGTTTGAGATTCATTCGAGGATAGCCCACGGAATTTTGCCTCATAAATAAGTTCGTCTTTACGGAGGTGGTGTATATCAAATTGTAAAGCCATGGTGACAAATATAATTTACAGTATACCAAAATATGTCCTTACTTACAATAACAATAAACAAATATAAACAAGAATACAATAATAAATTGAAAACGCGCAGCGTGTCACTCCCACCGCAAAATAAAGTTCATACAAAGTTCGCAAATACAAATATTAAAACTATTTTTTTTTTTTTTTTTTTTTTTTTTTTTTTTTTTTTTGAAAAGTTAAATTTACAAATATTTAAAAATTTAAAAGTTTAAATTTACAAGTGTTAAAAAATTACGTTGGGCGCCAATTTGCTACAGGTAAAATCTCAGGGCGTAATCAATAGTAGCAATTTTCCAGAGCATGAGACTAGGTTAAATAATAGTGAAAAGTTAATATTGTTTATAAAAGATTATTGGTATAAAATAAAATAAATGATCGCAAAGTACCACAGGATGGGAAAGAAGGGTAAATAAAACAACGGTTTATTATTATTTTTTCCACGCTGCGACTATCGGAGTCGGTTCGGCCAGGGAGGCCCGGAGAGATGTCGGAGTGAGCGCCACTGGGTTAACAGGTGTTGCCTTCACTAGCCCGACGCTGTCGCCCGGTAAGTTGACCACAGCCCAGAATGGCTATTTACCAGTCGGGGAAACAAGGGATTGGTACTTGCGGAATTCTTTTAATATGTTGTTAAATAGTTAAATTTAAATGAAAATGTTATTTCAATGACAAGAGAAACAAACTAGTGCGCCAGGGTCGGTTAAATTAAAGTAATTAAATAAAACGCACAGATAATCTATTAGCTGTTATATATTGACATGAACTGGTGGGAGTGCCGGGTTATTATTCAACAAAATGGTAAAATTATTAAGAAACAATGACATCAAATCTACGTACTCGATCGAGCATGCAAATGACTACGACCTACCATTGGTTTTAATGTGAAAAGATAAATAAAGCAACAATTCAACAAAATGATTTCACAAGTTACATTAAATTTTGACAATGACCGCAAAGACTAGATTAAAAGAAAAGAAAAGAATTAAGTTAAATTGAATTATGATATCAAAGACCGAAATATAAATAACACAAAAAAACTACGTTAAATTATTAATATATCAATGGTAGTTCGTTACTACAAATATACAAGCAAATAACTCTTAAAATTAACTTACATGTAACACAAACAATGCACGAGGGGTTGATAGTCACCACCAGGGGCGGGTAGAAATAGAAGAAATAGAAGCGTAGATAAAGATGTCGAAAGAGGTCCGGGTCCAGGGACGACGTAGGGCGGCGTGGCTTGCAAAATCCGCGTCGGCGGGCTCCAAAAAAGAAGGCTTCGTAGTCCAAACACAGGAACTCAAACGGCTTCCAAGGAGTAGATTCTTTACGACCGGAGATCCCCCACAGGGGTACCAAACGGGTAAATTAGGTCGAAAAGGGTTGCAACAGGGCGTCGCCTATTAGACTCTTAGGTCGGCACTCTTAGCGGGCTAGCGTCTAAGTGAAGTTCCGAAGGGTAGAGAAATCTAGTTCCGCGTATGCCATTAAGTGGCCAATAGGATTCGAGTATCGAAGATAAACAACATGCAGATGTGCGAGATTATGCGAAATTCTAACGTTTCAAGTACAGCACGCACCAAAAAAAAGGTGCAACAATTAACAAAAATGAATAAATTCGGAGCTAATTATGAACGGAGTTTAATGAAATTTACGTTATCAAAGCATCTAAATATATGTTAAAATTTGACAATTTAAGAATTTTGAAAAAGGTCACAAATAAAGCGGTACGTTACAAAAAAACAAAATTCAAGGTTAAACGTGACGTTATACAAAATAAGTAAATAGCGACGGTAACTAGGAAAGGTCAAGGAACTTGGATAAATTCAGAAAAGAAGTGTACAGTTGGAGAAATAAGAAAAGGTGTTTTCAACACGTAACAACCTAATTTATAGTACGATATTTAACTCTGGCTCGTATATTTTCGTTTCACCAGAAGACTCTCCTGAAACTCTACCCAAATGGATCCATCTCTCACCATAGCCCTGGGAACCGATTTGGAATCGCTGCATTAACGTTTCGTAATTGTATGAAATTATAATACAAAACTATGTGTACGATCAAAAACTATAGAATAATTATTACATCGGGGTTCGAGATTATAATTATACGGCCTTAAGTTTGTAACTACAGTCCGTCAAGCCAACAGCGAGTGTGATAAAGAGCGAGAAAAGTGCAGACGGCATCTGTGAACGTCTGCGGCAGCACGCACGCAGCGGACAGGCAATAATGTAACTTTATCAGAGATATCTTAATAATAAGTGGATTACCATTTGTACGGATTTCGATTGTTGTTTACTTGATATTAGTTATAATGCATATAAATTTATATAAAGGTAAGTATATCAGTAGCTTCCTGCGAAAGAGACAAACCAGTTTTTTGGAAAAAAAATCAATGTTATACGTTGCGATCTAGAGTGATTGATCCTACACTTCTCGCGATTCAATAACTGTTCTTTAATTAGTAGAATCTATAGCGTTTTTCCAATCCAGTCCTCAAAATTTGACTTCAAAGTGACTGTACAAAACAGACAACATATATCCATTCCATCTTCTCGTTTAAAATCAGTAGAATCCAAACATTTCTAACGCGTAACAATTTTATATTTAATAAATAATGTATTTCTGCTTTTAACTGTAATAATTAGGAGTAATTTTCCCCAAGAAAATTTTCTTTCCTCACGCAGCATTCGAACCTACATCCCTCCGTTTGCCGGACGGGCCCTCTTACCAATTAAGGTAGTAGAGGACAAGGTTCGAGCGTTTTAACCGAACATATGTCGATATTAGATCTAATATCTAATATCGACATTTTTCTTGGGAAAAATTACTCCTAATTATTACAGTTAAAAGCAGAAATACACTATTTGTTATTTTCTCACTGTATAAAACTTGCAATTTTTGCATATTTGTCGTCTTGCCGGCCTTTCACGATCTAATATCGACATATGTTCGGTTAAAACGCTCGAACCTAGTCCTCCATCTAATAGCTTAATTGGTAAAAGCGCCCGTCCGACAAACCAGGGGATGTAGGTTCGAATCCTGCGCGAGGAGAAACATTTTTCTGGGGGAAAATTACTCCTGATTATTACAGTTAACCCTCTGGTTGACGGGCTGGGCCTGTAAGGCCCAGGGAAATCTTTCTTCTTGTATTTTTTAAAACATTTTTTTTAATTTCTTTAGCTTTTGTGGCATCTTCCTAACTTTAGTAAAGACATGTTTTCCTTAATTTGTCTTAATTTTATCATCTGTCGTTTGGCTGCCAGAAGGGTTTTGGGCCTGTCAGACCCAACCCGTGTATTCGTGTAAGTTTTCCTACAATTTATTTTTTCGTATTTCGTAAAGGGACAAATTTTGTGTCGTTTTTAGGCATAAAACATTCTTAGAGGCTTCCCTTGGTTTCTAGGTATTCACGTAGATTCTTTTGCATACGGGTAAGTTATCGTTTCGCATGTTAGCAAACTTTTATCTCGAGTTTAGGGGATTTACCTTTCTTACTCTAAATAGTTTATCGTTTGTAGAGGAATCTCCATTCTTTATGATCTTGGTTGGTACTATATAAAGCAAGACAAGGGACATTTTTGGTTTAGTCTCTATTGGAAGTGCAACTGAAAGTTAGCGGTCTTTTCCATTTGTTTTCCACTTATTACTTTTGTTTGGCGAGATGGATGATTACGAAAGGGAAATTATTAGACTACAGGCACTTTACGATGAAGTACCAAGCCCGGACGTTTCTGAAGAGTCTGAGTCAGAAGATGAAGGTGCACAAGACATAATTAGCGAACACGATACACACACGGAGCAAGAAGAACCAGATGAAGATGAAAATCAATCAGATACTTCTAGTACAACCTCCAGATCTCTGTATTTTTATGCAGGAGATGGAACCAAATGGAAAAAGCATGCCCCAGGCCAGCAATTTCGAACAAGCCAGCAAAATATCGTTACCTAATTGCCTGGTGTTTGTGCAGGTGCAAGAAACGCAAACACGCCAATTCAGTGTTGGATGCTCTTTTTTGAAGAAATTTTGAAGAAAAAAAAATAAGCGAATTTTGGTCCGAGGAGGGCTTAGGGTACCAATTATTTCCTCCTAGCGAAGCGATTTCCTCTCAGCGAAGATTTATGTTTCTGATGAAGTGTATACGTTTCGACAATACAGATACAAGGGATGAGCGCAAGAAGTTGGATAAACTTGCTGCCGTTAGAGACATATTTGAAAAATTCAATGAGCAGTGTAACAAACATTATAGTGTGGGGTAAATATGTGACTCTAGATGAAATGTTGTTAGGATTTCGTGGAAGATGTGGCTTTCGTGTCTACATTCCAAATAAACTCAACAAATATGGGATCAAAGTGGATGCAAAGACATTTTACACGTCGCATTTGGAGATCTATGCTGGAAGCCAACCTGAAGGTCCCTTTCAGATAGACAATTCTGTAACAGCTATCATTCTAAAAATGACGAACCTCATCTCAGGAACTGGAAGGAGTGTTACCATAGTTACCGATAGTTTACTACCGTGGAAGCTGTAAGTCGTTTGTTGCATGATCACCGCCTAACTGTGGTTGGTACAATGCAATCCAATCGAAAGTCTTTGCCGAAAGATGTTAAAAATAAAAAGATAGACCTGTAAAGTCTTCATCTTTTGCATTCCATGCCGATATGACACTTACTTCATATGTCCCAAAAAAGTCAAAGAATGTATTACTTGTATCGTCAACGCACTATGATGACAAAATAGACGAAAACACTGGTGATAATAAAAACCCAAAGTTACTAACATTCTACAATTCCACAAAAAGCGGTGTCGATGTAGTGGACAGATTGGTTACATCTTATAATGTAGCCCGAAACACAAGAAGATAGCCATTGGTGGTTTTTTTTTCGGCATGCTCAACGTAGGAGCAATCAACGCATTCATAATAAATAAAACGAACAATCCAGATGGAGAATTTTCAAAAAGCAGACGACTATTTTTGGAAAATTTCGGCAAAGATTTAGTGATAGAAAACATGAAACTACGAGCGAATATGCCAAATCTACCACGGAATGTAAAACTATCAGCGGCTAAATTATCAGGTGTCTTAGTCACAGAAGAGCCCCGACCGACGACTTCAACTGCTCGAAGAAGGTGCAGATTCTGCAAGGACTAAAAACAAAGATATTCGTGCAAGTTTTGTGGTTCCTGTATTTGTTTGGAACACACAATAGTATGCTGCGCTGACTGTGCGGCAAAATTTGATTAACGAAATTTTCCATTCAATATTTTGTGTGTCAAATTTATGTACACTCATTTTATATATTTTTTTTTACACTTATTCAGCCTTATACTTTACAAAATAATTATATGTTCTTGTTATTGTCTTTTCCGTTTTTTCAATTTATAATTTCCTTTGAAAACTTGCATTACATGTAACTTTTTTCTAATAAATGGGAACTCCCAAGTTAATGTTTTCTTCACAACTATTTTTACTCTTAGCAGTGCAAAATAGACCAGGTTAACAAATGCGTACCTGAAACTGCGCATATATTAATGTATTAGGGGAAAAAAAAATAAAACACAGTTTTATTACAATTTAAAACATACCCGTCGAATGGTGTGATTCTGAATCCACCCGTCAACCGGAGGGTTAAAAGCAGAAATACATTATTTGTTTGTTTTCTTACTGTAAAAAACTTGTAATCTTTGCAATTTTATAGTTGTTCGTGTGATGCCTTATTTTAATTTTAATTTTAATTAAATTTATTCTTAAAACAATGATAAATTTTAACTCAAATGATCTAGCTTCACAACTCTAATGTACATACGTCATTGACAAAATTCCTTGAAATTATGATTATATTATACTATAATTTGCCATTTCATTTACACGGTGCGCCTGAAGATGGTAATTAGCCGAAACCGGTTGTAATTATATCAAAATTTTGAGGATTGGATAGAACGTATTCCTCTTTGGTTATTCCAATACTTAACTTCAAAAATCCACCAATCCAGAACTTATAATAATTTTTTTCCTTTAGCCAGAAAAGTTACATGTTCACTCTATTTAGAATACAATGATTTAGTAGATGTTAGTGACACCAACAGAAATTATTCACGACTAATCACTCAGATTCGCATACATTACGTCTGTTAGAAAGTGACGAGAACACGTCACTCTCATCAAGATTCAAGAAGCGTATTCGCAGTGGCCGCGGAAAAAACCGAATCTTCCGACATTAAATTCGATTAACACGTAAAATTGCGAACGCCAAAGCGGTAATCAACCGGCGGTTTCTGCTCATCGCTTCGTTCGGTTCGAGCGAAATCGAAGTGTCGGGACCCGTCCTTTGGTACCGCTGTGCGGCCCCGGTCAGATCTCTCCGCGTCTCACGAACGCACACAATTACACCGGAATCGTGGGTGTATAATCGCTCCTTAACGCGAACCATCTACTGCCGTCATTTCCATCTCTATCCGTTGCACTGGATTGGAAAGGGACGCATAGCAGACCGGTGTCCGAGTTAATAAAAACCATATAGCACTGAATATAATAGGGGAATTAGCATACACTTTACAACAATCGTCCACGTCGACCATGCTGTAGAGAAGCGAGGACGAGTGGCGACTATTCGACACGGTCGACTGAGTTAAGTGTACATTATTTAATAATTATTCTGATAAATCAAAATAACAAATCGTATATTTAAGCTCGCAGTACTCGGCGTATATTAAAAATAATTTCCTTTAATTATACTTTATTACAAAGTGTATTACCACCGATGAATTTTAATATATGTAACGGGCATTCTTTCTGTTAGGGCTGTTCCCCGTGCGTTATTATCGTTTCTGATTCATTATTTTCTTGGAATTTTTCCAGCTTCTTTTTTTTCTTGTTGTTAATTTTCTCTTGGCTAGTTATTGGTTATCCTGATTACGTATCTGGGTGTTGAATAGAATTATTATCCTATAGAACCACGAGGCGTACTTGAACCAATCTTAGTAATTGCTTTAATGAACATTATTTACCATTCTATATTAAATGTGACGGAAAACAAGGGATATCACACATTGTCTATAGTGTAATGTTACATACAATTTTACAGAGCAAAATATAGTGGATGCAAGGACTTCTCGGGTAAAGTCGGAGACCACAGCATCTTCAACTACATCGAACAGACAGTACCACTGTTCGTAAAAGCGGATAAGATCTCGCCCGTTTTCAGCTCCTCTGGGGGATACAGTGTAGATATCTCCAGCAAAGAAACTGCAGTAGCGTACATCTGCAAACCAAATTGGGATCTATCCCATTGGTTTGTCGATGCCTTGGAAACGCGTGATGGCGCGGGCATTGGAATCCGTAGAGATGGAGAGTGGGACGGCGAAGCTTTTAGCATAGAGGTCTTTTCCAGGCCGAAATTACGGCTGTAACGGATCGGGTTTTCCTAACTGGAAACTTTTGGGGATGGCCAGCCCAATTTCAAATAAGCCAAGTTCCTCTCACAGATAACCCACCTGCTCTTTGGAGCGATCAGCCACTGCTGGAAAGCAATCTTTTTGTTCGGTAGCGATTGGTTTTAGAAGATCTAGGCAAAGATGCTCTCCAACAGTGTTTTCCTCGGTCAGTCGAAGCAGGGCTGTTAGTTGGCCTAAAGATTGTCGACTTACCAACTTCGTCGGCTTTCTCCTAGCGAAATAACTTCCTCTCCAAAACTTTGCTATGGGTACAAGTTAAACTTGTAAACTTTTTACATTAATATATTGAATAAATTTTGTGACAATAGGATTTAAACTAGTAAACTACAAATTTAATAAAATAACAAGTAAAAGACATGAAGCAACTATTTGGATGATTTTTGAGTTTTTTTTTATAATGTTGTTTAACTTAAACTCTAGTAATTCTTACTTACAAAATTATTTATTAAGGAGAGAGAGAGAGAGAGAGAGAGGGCGAACGAGTTACGGTTTTATGTATTTGCATTGGTTAGTTTTAAGCAGAAATTTTTAACATCTTACCGGCCGATGTGGGTAATTCTTCCCGTAATCCAAATTATACGGCACAAAACTTACACAACACACAAAAATTTAAACCAAGAAAAGGGGGAATTTGTACGAATTTTTAGCACAAAAACAAAACACCTCTCGAGGAAAGCTTTTGCTTCGTGTTTTCGAATTTTTAAGCTTATTTTGATTGCAAAATCTAAGAAGAGAAGTTTTAATTTTAAGATATGGAAACGCCCGGAACGAAATGGAGACGCGTGCTTTTACTGTAGCTAAATTGGAGTCCACGAATTAATTAATTAAAAACAGCAATGTAAAGAATTTTTATAAACTTTGATTGTAACGTCATTTCGCACCGACAACTAGTTCGGCTTCTCTTTACAGGAAAGCACAAGTATGATCGAAGGCTTTATTTTTCTTAACTTCAAACGCCCTTCTTGAGAGTAACGTGGAAGCCGCTGGTCAGCATTTGTAACATACAATAAACAAAGAAGTAGATAATATACAAAGTAATACCATATCATCTTAATTACGCGAGACTTTTAACAAAATAGACTATTATTACCTATGAAGTAGACGCTGCTTCAGCGAATGCCACATTACTTATCATCTACGTCTTAATAAAATGATTTTAAATGCTTTGTATTATACAAGACGGAATTGCGAATTTTTACAGGGACATCCAAGCTTGTACTGAGGGCATCTCAAACAGAATGGAGGGGTAGAAATCATCTCCAACAGCTAGGCTGTCCTCAAAGCTTCGCGGGGGGAAAGGTTTTTTGACCTTCAAAAAGATTTGACTTTGAGGTGGTACTGGGGTACCACAGAAAACTTAAACAGCTGGCGGAACACCTAATGTTACATTGAGTTGGGTACCAGGTCACTCTGGGATTAGAGGCAATAAAATAGCTGACACGGTAGCAAGGGGCCCCTCAGCTGGCGTTTTCAGGTCCAGAACCAACGTGTGGTAGCTCATATGGCAGCATCAAAACGTTTGTTAGGTCAATGGGCTCGCCGGCGCAAGACACTGTAAATCTCTAGAGCTTCATCCGAATGAGGAGAGCCTCCGTAAGGCAGTCTTTATGAGCTGGCACACAGGAACCTTAACTGGGCATTGTGCACTGAATAAACACATGCACCGCATGCGGCTAGTGAACTCGTCTCTGTGCAGGAAGTGTGGGCGTGCGGAGGAAATTCCTGTTCATCTTCTTGTCAACTGCCCGGCAGTGGATGGGGAGAGGCGGAAGCAGTTTGGGGTCGATCGGTTGGACGAATGCCGAGTCGGCTAGTTAACTCTCAGTCAGATTGTGAACTTTTATGATAGGGTGCAACCTGACTGAGAACGCTTAAGTGGACATGGGGGCACAATAGGTCTTTCTGGTGGTGTTGCCTTCTTCGGATTACACACGCTTTTGGTTAAAAAAAAATAGTGCAATGTAGGTACATATCAAAAAAATTTTGCGTAAAAACCGAATTATTACGCATTGAAGTACTGACTTGAAGATTGAACGAGTTGCGGGGAACCAATAGATAATATGTTAGACATTTAAAATGGGAGCATCTAATAATGTATGTCTTAATCTGGGTACATACCTGGGCACTCATTAACTCTTAGAAACGATGAAGCAGACATTTGTAAAAAAGAGTTCTTCGGAGCAATTGCAGATCAGAACCTACCATTAATATAGTATCTACGGTAGCTAAACAGCAAATCAAATGCTGAGCAAATCAGGAATTGCTGCAGCAATCTCATTGAACAGGATTCTGAAGGGGCCTGAACTTATTGGGTGAATTTTAAGATAACATCCACTCTATAATAGACCCAAGTGGAAGAGACGATTAACCAATCCGTGAGGTATCTAACTCTGCCATTGCTTCTAAAGTGAGTTCAGCAGGATTCATTATATTTCAGGCCACTTATAATTCTAATCGCTCTCTTGAGATTCTGCTCACCTCAGTGGATACCCACCAGAAAACCACACCATAATTGAGTAGAGCATGGAAGGACACGTAATATGCTGGCGATGCTGCCACCAAAGTAGCCGCTTTTTAAGCCTTCCTGTGGCAAATAGGCCTGACGATAATCTAGAAGCCAGGAACTCAATATGCGCCGACCATTTTATTCCACTGTCCGACGTTATATCCAGAAATTTTACTTGTTCGTTGACGTTGGGGTTTCTCGCAGTAAAGTGTTGCGTTTTATTTGTGTTAATTTTTAGGTTGTTGGGGTAAAACCAGTAGTAGGAAGCTTCAACCACCGCGTTACTGGATTTATTATTGAGGTCCTGGAGGCCTCAACAATCAAAGAAATGTCCTTTGCGTACAGACATACCTCGGCGCTTTCGACGTTGGCAGGGAAATTATTAGTGTATATAATGAACCACAGAGGCCCAAGTGTGTACCCTTGCGGAACACCATATTCTATTATCATGTTATATGACACATTGTTTTCCCAGACGGTAACATGTTTTCTGTCGCTGGCATATGATGGTAATAATGCCAAAACATTTCCTCCGACTTCGTAGTCTAACTTGCGTATTTCTGGACTTAAAAATTCGAATACCTTGGATAAATCTTGCCATACATGAGATGGTATTATTGTCTAGTATGCCGTTGACAACTTGTACAACCCCGGGACGATATCGATCTTCCTGCTCTGTAGCCGTGCTGGTGTTCGGTTAAAAAACCTTTCTTCTCTAGATAGGTAATGGCAGCGCCTCCTATAGCTTTCAAAATTTTCAATATCACTGGCAAAATATACTAATACTAACACTAACACTATATATTTAAATACATTTATACAATTTAAGGATATGAGTATTAGGAGGTAAGCGTACTATGTTGCCATGCCCTTTGAAGTCATTTAACATCAGCAGATTGATACTAACAAGATGAGCTTTCATTCTATATTTAACAGGTCGTTGCCAGCGGCGACAACATCCATATTGGTCTATGTAGTTCTTTAATTTTATTGTACCTGTTAAAATTAAAAATGTAGAAAACTGGGTGACAGATATTTGGTACATCAAAAGAGTCAATATGTTAATTTTTCTCCGATCTTAAGATATTCGTATATTTTAAAATAAAACATGCTCTATGTCTGTCCAGAATAATATAACTATAAAAATGAAAGAATTTCCGAAATCGGTTAAGTGATTCCAGAGTATATTTCTGATAAACAATAACAAACTTACATTTACTAATTTACAATGTAACCCATTTGAAACAGAACATCCTTGTAGGATCTGTTCTTTACATTAAAATAAATCATTTTTCATTTATAAATATTGGTCGAAAATTCTACATAAAATTTGAGATGTTTGTCTAAAATTTCTATCAAATACGTTTATTAATCAAAAAGGTGTGGAGGAATTATTTTTCATAAATCTCTTTTCACAACATCTACTGACTAACGTAGATTAAAACTTTCATTAAATCTCTCGACAGTCCAAAAGCATCCACGTAAAATAATCTTATGTTGCACATTATCGAAAGCTTTAGAGAAGTCACCATAGAGCATATCGACTTTATTTATGAAAACTAAATTATTACAAATCATCCCAACCCCGTGCTCCACCTAAAAAGGTACTACACGAGGCTACCTATTCTAATTGTAAGTACTATATGGGTTCCATAACAATTGAAATGATCCTCTCTAACTAAATAATTTCGCTGATGATTGCTTAATTAAAAACAAAAAATAGAATACAGTAGCCTCGCGACATTATGAATACTTACTTTTGAGAAATGATAAAATATGTAAATATGATTAGTTCACCATAAATACGCGAGTCTACTGTAAATAAGTCAGCTATCAGTATTATTAAAGGCGCCCATGGAACGACTTGCGTATCTCCAGCATTCGCCAAGACACTGATTATATATAATATACTTATATAAAATCCATGGCCACGGAGTAAGCGAAAACCATGGCAAAGACCTTACTCTGGGAGGATATGGGAAGAAGTCCCAGACCTTATTACTGATAGCCGCATATCGACTGCACCATAAAGCATATCGACTTGATCCTGTTCATCCTAGGCACCAGAAACAAAATGGGCAAAGGAGCATAGGCTAGAAGTGGTTGATGATCCTCCAAAGCCATTGTGGTGGATCGAAATTTGACTAACTACCTATGTGATTATAGATTGATTAGATGACCTTGAACAGATTTTCAAAGTTACAAGTAAGAGGTGTGAGCTTATAACTTTTACTGTCATTCCTGTTTTCCGCTTTAAACACAGGTACTAGCACAAAAGCAGTTATAAAAAATCTATCTGCATCTGTCATTGTGAACTTCAGAAGCGTCTAAAGAATTTTCTCTCTGTAAATTCGCCAAAATGCATTAGATTGGAATTGTATACAATTCCATCCATCGAAGTTTGTACACTGTTACTAAAAACTGATGAAAAGGAAGATGCAAGTGTATTTCATCAGCTGATTCGATATAAATATGCATTTCCTTTCTACGTTCATTTAGAAAGTGCCACAGCCTCTTAACATCGGCTTGAAGAGCTGTAATCTCTTAAACTTATCCTTGTACATATGAAGAGCACTAGAGTTAGATAGAATCAAATGATAGTTCTTAGGTCTTTGAGGAAAGGGTAGGCTTCTGCCTTTGGTCTGATTCCAGTAGTGGTTGAGATAGTGGCGGATAATATGCAACATTGTTTTGTCATCCTTCCAATAGTAGAGTCAGATTCTTTACCCGTGGATCAAATGAGTTAGTTATTCATCAATGACAATGTTTCATTACCTATCTATATCACACGCACCAAAAGTTAATTTAATTCTAAAAAAATATATACGTATAAGATAAATATATGCGTAGTCGATAAAATTAATTTTAGTTATTTTACATAAATGCCCTTGCGATACGCACCGACGCTAATGTTGAAACGGTATTGGGCATTAGACATGTGGTGGGAAGCACGGCTATATGCTTGTTTCTATTTTAAAGCGGCGCACTCTTTCCTACATTCTGCATTTCTATACCCTAGTTAAATTTTGACGATTACAGTATATAATTATTATTAGGTTCTGATCTTCTTAGATTCAGTAATTTGATCTTTGCGCTGTAGAATAACTATTAATTTTTTTATTACTTCTTATGTAATAGAAGAGTAGGTAATTATTCAGAGACTTCTGAGGATGTCGATGAATGATTGATTATAACATTCTAATTCCTAATTAGTAGTTATTATTCTTGATCGCTTAGTAAGATGGAATTTCATCATTACCCACATAGAATAAGGCGGAACATAATTTCGAAGGTAGAATGGCCCATTGTCGTAGGAAGAAAATGATCGTCTCCTCCCCCCAAACAGCACGAGCCGAGGAGATAACGAGTTTTTTGTCGTTATGAGGAAAGCGCGCGGGCGCGTATGTGCTCCTTCGATAGATAAATCTTGATGAAGATAAATCAAGGGACACATATTGTCGTAAATTAAACCGAAAATGTGGCGCAGGAAAGAAAGCGGAATGACAATATCTGCTGTGTGTGTTCCTGCCGAGGAGGAAATGAAATTAAAAACGTGCTTACATCAAGATACACGCACCACATAATATATGTCGTCCGTTGGTGTTGTGTTCCGGTATTATCTTGTTGTTGTAGCCGCTGTTGCTGTCGATGTTGGTGGTGTTGATGTTACACACACGGTATCGATTGAGATATATTGTTTTTAGGATAGCTGAAATATAGTTTAAAAAGAAAGATTTTAGCGTTTCGGTACGAGCTTCAACTTCAATTAGTTGTGACACTGTTTCATATCAAAAACTTTTTTTTTAAACAATTAAATAATATTCTTTTAATAGTTTATATTCTTTACGTGTCTGCTAATAACTAAAGAAGACTTAATAAGTTTATGTAAAATATCTTTGTAAATATACAAACCTTAAACAATCATTATTGCCCAATTCATCAAACTAAATTCGGCAAAGATAACATGTGAGAAACAAAATATCCCTTAACAAATGCCACTAACAAGTTAATTTTTCGCATTTTAGAGCATTCACGATGCGCTTTTGCGTTGGCTTTTAATGCTAGCTTTTTTATGATAAAAAAAATAAACCTTCATCAGAAGATCAGCAATTGGTTAAATTTGCCAGACAACCATTTGGACACCAAATAAGTTGGACTGTTGGAAATGATGAGTCTCATGGTCTTTCTTGGCTTGTGTATCATAGGTAAACAATACATTTGTAATACATGCGTTTGATGCCGCTTCCTTGTATCTTAAGTTACATAATATTTTTTATATTCTAATAAGGTTTTAGGAAGAAGAACTTTTATATAGCATTATATAAGAGCCTTATGAGATAAAAGGCTGTGACACGATCAAAACAATCTTATCCATCTAAGATGACCACAGTATTACCTTTGCTAAAATTTTATACAAAAACAGTTTTTGTTTTAGGTGTTAACTACATGCGCATATTAATTTCTTCACTTGAGATATTTGGAAGATAACGTTGTTTATCTTTCAAAATTTGATTTTTACTGGCGGTTCTAACACACAAGTCTTTCGTGCGATCATTACGTGAACTAATGTCCGTGTTTATATACTAGCTATAATTTCATCTACTGGGAGTTTATTAAATTTTAGTTTATATCTATACTGAACTAGTTAATTTCATCCCTGTCAAGAGATACAGAAGACTCATTCTTAAATAAGATGTGTTCTAGTTTATTTAGGTAAGTAGATTCTAATGTGTTTAAAGATAATGATCTTGATAACTTTTCTTATTAAAAAAACTTTAGTTAACACTTTTTTTTAAATATTATTTTCCACCCTGTTCGATTATTAATCCATTCAACAATTTTCAAATTACCAAGACTTTTAGTTAATTTGAATGTAAGCTTCTAATTCTTGGTTGACTAATCCTGAAATACTGATAATTAATATCTGAATTTAACCACATCCATTGGCAGAATAAATCGCCTTACTTGATGAAGTTTAAGAAACCTTTATATTTGTTTTGAAGAAAATTTGGAGAAAAACCACTCAGTTTTCTCCAATCCTTCAATTATTTAATATTAGTACCAACTAACTTTTTATTTTTTAGCACAACATATTATTGGAAGGTGTAAAAATTATATCTGCAGATAATGTAAATTATCTGGGTGCCCTATTTGATAACACACTGGCACACATTTGGAAAAGATTACTCATAAAGCAAGGCTATCTTTATGGACCTGCCGAAGGATATCTGGGAAATCGTTGGAGGTAGATCCGAAGCTAATCGACTGGCTTTATGTGATGGCAATACATCCAACAATAACCTATGGGGCTACATTTTTTTGGCAGAAAGCGTAACAAGCTAGAGCTACAACAAAACTTATAACCATGCATAAGAGTGGCAATCACGGGAGCAATGTCTGCCTCCTCTTCACTCACATTAGAAATTCTTTTGAACCTACCACCCCTGCACATTGTTGTGAAAACGATGGTCAGATGAATCGCTTCATACTGAAGCTTGAGTGAGGACAAGGCACTTGAATTGGTATTTTCGACAACATATTGGGAATACCACCATTTATTAATAAATTAAAATGATAAAAGAAAAAAACATCCTTAAACCCCATGCTCCACTCAAGGGCACTACATGGGGCTACCTACTCCAATTATCTC
Source organism: Protaetia brevitarsis (assembly GCA_004143645.1). Taxonomy (NCBI): domain Eukaryota; kingdom Metazoa; phylum Arthropoda; class Insecta; order Coleoptera; family Scarabaeidae; genus Protaetia; species Protaetia brevitarsis. The sequence continues at coordinate 1,942,244 of RXPK01000204.1, forward strand.
ATTATTCCTAACATGTCATTGGTCCCTATGCTGGGAATACCATTGGATATAGTGTCTCCCTCTTCCAAACAAAGAGAAGGAAAGATGCAATAAAAAAACACGCAGGCAGACACCTGCTAGTATATGGACAATTCGAAAACAGACTAGGACGTGAGCGCAGAGGTCTTCTGTGGTAGTCCAAAAGTTAGAAAATACTACAAACCTGAACACCACTCAAGGTTTTTTTCAGGTTGAAATCTACTCTATGAAATCATTAAATATATGCTAGAAAGATTCTGAATAAACAGACACAATTCAATAAAGGTTTTCAAAGACAGTTAGGTGTTGCTAACAGCATTAGACGCCCTAAATGTATTGGGAACGACTGATAAACTATCTCTTATCTGGGTACCTGGAAATTTGCTCATTCGGGCACATGAGGAAGCACACACCTTTCTGAGAAAAAGAACCGTGGAGAAATTTCAGGGCCAGAACCCTTCATTGGTGTAGCACCAATGGTAGTTAAACGGCAAATCCATTTTTGAGTAAAATAGGAATTAATGCAATATTGGAATCATCGTCCTGGTTTAGTACATGCCAAGATGCACATTTCAGCTAATCATGTCAGTATCACAGAACCGCTTAAATTTGGCCGCAAATGTGCTAAATTGTTTCTGTTTTGTCAACTGTCTCCTCGCCTTATGGTAGAGTACATATTTTTAAATGTGTAATAATATTACCAGACACTTTGTTAAAGATATTTTTTTCTGTTTTGTAATTAATGAAAAACTAGGCAGATTTATTAAAGAACTAATGATGCTAATATCTTCCAGACCAATTTGCTTACACCTAACATTAAGCTTAAAGCAAAATTTAAATATTTTCTGTATTCAATAATGGAAACCACCCACCATCTATATTATTATTCACCACTATCTGTCATTTATTCATTACTTGCGTGTCTCTAGTTTAATGACGTGGCAATAATCTAAATTAAGATTTTATTAAAAGCGAATTAACGTATGACTAGTGCGTATACCATAAAGAGAAAGCCCAGGTTTACGGTGAAAATTCCAAGAATAGAGGACGATAAAGCCTGTGAGCCCATTAATTTACCCACAGCAGTAGAAATAAGGCGAATTTTGATGATATTTGTCACGCTACAAGAATAGATTTCCGCCGACATCATAATCGCACTTGCCCATCAGATCACGTATTTCACATAAATAGTAAGGTTGCGATTTTTATTTCTATTTTATGGCCATTAACACTTACATACTGATTGTGTGGAATGTAATGTGGCGTTGCAAATAATACATCCGTTTTTTATACTTTAGCGAATAGATATACTCCTTTTATTATTATTTTTTTTATAATAATAACAGTTCTTTATTTTAATATGACAATTACCAATGCTTCAGATTTATGTAAATATGCAAATACATTTGGTAAAAGGAAAATTAATATTTCCCTTGTTTCATCGCCAATTTGATTACAATTTTTAAATAAAAATTCTTCAGGTAGTGGCTATAACTACGACTTCATTTATTCTAGTACATTTTTATAAATGTTGATCTTCCGATGGTAGTATAAGATTTAGTGTTACAAAATGTTTCTTTTTGACTACCTTACTACTTCCTAGTAAAAGGAAGTTACCTACAACTAACTTTTAACTAATTTTTACTTACGAAAACTTGAAAAAAGGCAATAAAAAATTGTCGAAACGTTGTTTAATTAAGAAAAATTGAATTAATTTAAGCCCGTAATTCCACGAAAAAAATTTTGGTTGCTAAATAGAATAATTGGCTAATAAGTATATCAAATCAAAAAAAATTCAAGGAAATACTTACAAATTCTCTCGGAAATGTCATGAAAATGGGTATATGGCTTCAACTCTCGTAGCTTTGAGGGGAAGTAGTTGTAATTGTAATTCGCTTTCTACTTCCGTAGTAAATTTACGAATGCTGCAATCATCCATACTTTTAACTGTCTGCTTTTTTCCAATGCACTTACTAGGCCTATAAGATCACAAATAATATCCAGGTCAGCTAAGATTAAGATGTATAAAACAATTATTAAACCAGTTGTACTGTTTGCAAGTGAAACATGAGCATTAGAAAAGAAAGGAGAAGAGAGCTGTAGGGAAGAAATATGCTTAGGAAAATATGTGGAGGAAAGAGAGAGGATGGGATATGCGAAAGGAGAAGATTAAGTGGTTTAGTCATATCCTAAATGATGTGCGAATGACTGGAAATATTAGAGGCAGAGGGAGACCCGGAGTAAACTGGAAGAGGCAAGTAAAGGAACTACTGAGAAATCAAGGCACGAGGAGGTGGAAAGAGACTGTTTGCGATAGGAAGAAATAGACAAAGTGGTCCGACAGATTTTTTTTAAGTCAAAGGCCACATGACCTGTAGTGCTTTATATGTATATACAGGTGCCTCATCGAACTGAGTCATTAGATTTTTTTGAACTTCTAGCAGGAATTTCATTTTGAAACTTGCAGTGTAATCATGGCCCACTGTGGTCTATTTAAGAAAAATATTTTCAACTTTGTAGCACTTTCGGTATACAGGGTATTGATATCAACTTTCTTATTTTAAACACAATGGTACAATTTCTATCGCTACAATGAATGTATCGAGTCATTTGCAATTAGTTTACATGAGAGTTTCCTATCCCTGAACTCAACCGTTTTTGAGATATTTGCAATTTTGTTGATTTTTTGAGGTTTGCACTGTTTCAAGTGAAATTAAATAGCTGATGAGGTAAGTACAAAGACTTAGGTAGAAAGTGTTATGGCAATAATGACCAAACCACATACAGGGTGTTCGAAAACGCATCTCCAATGTGGATACCTTTAAACCAACAAAACTTTTTTATTTCAAATAGAACATGGTATTTTTACTACAGTAGAGAATGGAGCGTAAAAATTCTACATAGATTGACATTAGGGTTTGGTATACCTATTTTTGATAGTTTTTGAGATATTAGCATTTATTGCCTAAAATATGACTAATTTTCAAGTTTCGAGCAAATCAAATATTTTTTTTCCTAAAAAAACACTCTGTATATTATTTTTTAGAATGATCGTTATCTTTTTTTTGCATTGTTTGGTTTCCATACTTGAGATATTCATCATTGGAAGTTTTCCAATTATTAGCAAATGTTATGTAATTGTAATTATAAAATATTAATAAGCCATAATTATTATGGGACAACAAATTACATGTTAATATTTTTGTCTGCTTATTAAAGGCGAAAATAAGTCAAATTGAAAAAAATCTAAGAAACTATTATTCTGAAAGAACATTTATATTGGACATTTTCGAAGACTTTTAATAGTTTGTTCCTGATTTATGTTATCTGTCTGTATCGTTTAATACAAAAAAGCCAAGAAGCTGCATTGTTTTCGGAGACTCCATGTCGGACGGCTCCCCTACAAAGAAAATACCTGAGCTAGTAAGTGAACAATATTTGAAATATTATGGGTTTATTTAGGATATCTGCTTTAATTTCCCTTTGTATTTTATTTTTTTGAGGTTTTTATTCATTGCAAATAAGTGTGTTACGTTCTTCATGAATGTAGAATAAGTCTAAAATGTTATTTGTGTATGTAACTTTTTCTTATTTCTTTCGATTTACAATATTTTACTTGTTAGAAGAAAATTTGTGAAGGAGTTGACAGTATTAGGAATTACTATAAAAGATATGACTTGTTAATACTGTATAAGTTTGTGATTGCGTAATTTGGTAAATTACCAACTCTGGATATCACTTGTTTGTTAGCACATCTCATTGCCTACTAATATCTATTAATTAATGTACGTTCTCTATGACTAAAAGACATTACTACACAGTAAGAAATAGCGCTAGTGTTAATGTTCTTAGTGTTAGGGTTGATCATATAGAGTTAAAATTGTAGTGTATTTATACACTTGGATTTAACACTAAGAAAAAGTAGTGTACATAATTACACTAAAAAATGTTAGTGTGAAATAATTACACTAACAGGCTACTTAGTGCAATTCAACACTGGCAGAGTAAAGTATATACTCTATCAGTGTAACAATAGTTAAGTCTTTGGAGTGCGTATTGTATTTCGCGCGCTGTAATAACACATGATCAGTTACGATGCGTTCTGATTGGCCAAAATAGTTGTAACGGTTTAGTGTTCAGTGCTTCAGTGGACAAGACCACTGTCCTGTATTCAATGCATACCTACATATGTAGATATGTAGGTACATTAGCTGCCAATACGCTATTTTAGTTAGGTTATGTATTACATACGTGCTGCAGTAAAATAAAAAGTAGGTGATTGTCTATTATAAACAATACATTTATTTAGAATTGTATTATAGGAGGATACCATCAGAAAGGGAGAAAGTAAATAGGTCGAGATTCTTATCAATTTTCGGATTATAAAGTGCCGCAGTGTTGAGTTACTGCATCATTTAGTAGAAGAAAACCTGATAGCAAGGATGATAAGATGTTCAACATGTTCAAAAACTACTTTCGTGTTTTGTCGATTCGTTTAATTTCAATATTTGAGTTTATTTTTATACTATATAAGTACTATATATGTATAGAATTATTTTACAGGTATGTCGGAGTAATTACGTTTTATCCCAACGACCACGGCTTTATTTATTAGAGAATAAGGAACTTAATTTACTTTCCTTCTGTTGCAGTAGTGTTGATAAAACTTTTAATAGAGAAAATTACCTCTTTCTAGACTTAACAATCACTATTGATGTTGTTTAATGCACACTAGTAGTGGCCTTACGATCTACACTAAAAGATTAGATAAACACTATGAAGCAGTAACATTCGCACTAGTAGTGGTATTCTATATTTACACTAAGGCATATTAAATATCCTCTAACTACTAACACTACTCTTAGTGTTAAAAAAATTACACTATTTAGAGGGACCTCCATGAACTCGGCGTAGTGTAGTTCTAGTGTTAAAAATTTCTTACTGTGTATTAATAAGAAACTAGTGAACGTTAGATATCTGAAACATAAATATTTAGATAGGTTAGGCAAATAATGTATAGAGTGTTTTGTAGGAAAAAAACTCATTTTATTTGTTTGAAACTTGGAATTTAGGCATATTATTAGCAATTTTTTGAAAGAATTGCTAATACTTCAAAAACTATTAAGAATGGGTATACCACACCCTAATATCAGTCGATGTAGAATTTTGCGCTGCATTCAATGCTGTAGTAAAAAACACCATGTTCCATTTGAAAGAAAAAAAGTTTTGTTAGCTTAAAGGTATCCACCTTGGAGGCGCGTTTTTGAACAGCCCTGTATGTGATTCAGTGATTATTGCTACAACACCTTATAGCTACGTTCTTGTATTTACATCGACTTTAATAGAACCACTAAATATCTGCTACCTCGTGAAATATTTCATTTTATTGTCCAAACATCAACGAAAATGAATATATCTCAAAAACGGTCGAGTTTAGGGATAGGGAACCTTCACATAAACTAGTTGCAAATGATTCGCTAAATTCATTAGACCGATAAAAATTATACCATTACATTTAAAATAAAAAAGTGGATATCAACACCCTGTATACCGAAAGTGCTATAAAGTTGAATTATTTTCCTTAAATAGACCACAGTAGGTCATGTCTACACTGCGAGTTTCAAAATCAAATTTCTGCTGGAAGTTCAAAAAAATCTAATGTCCCAGTTCGGTGGGACACCTGTATGTATTTCATTTTTTATTACACTATAAATGTAGAAATAAATATTTTTTATCAGGTATTTATTTCTGCACTTACACTTATATATAGCCTGTGTGATTATTTGAAAACCGAAAACGTTACGTTATCTGCAGTTGCAAGTGCATTTCTCATTCAGTAGTTGTACCAAATTCATCCATTTTGTCAGAAATACTTCAAAATCTTTCGTTAACCCTAGGTTTACTTTTCATTATACCCGCAGTTGCAATTTCTATATTCTATATCTCTGTCAAGCGACAAACATACTTTCAATTCCCTCTGTTATTTGAATTACACTAATCAGAGCACTTCATAGGGGGTGCATATTACTTTTTCTATGATAATATATCTAAGGCACCGTTTTTTTTCTTGTTCGTTCAAATAAATTCTAATCTCCCCAAAAGCATTACGCGATTTATACTTATTTTTAATAACAACAGAGTGCGGTTGTACATCATGTTAAAGCTTACCGTAATCTTCATTACTTCTAATTGTCCCCTTCCCCGTCGTACGTGAGAAGGCGCCCTAAATTCCCAGTCGTATATTCAACAAGGGTTCCTCGACCGTAGAACAGGCCGGGGATGTATAATACCGCTGGCCGACTAGGCACATATGTATCTATAGCGAAACGGGGTAGTATTTTACCATTAGTTCGAGTTATAGCGGTCCAGTACGTTTTCAGGTCGCCGGAAATATGTACTGAGAGCCCGGACCCGAACACTCTACGCAGCTGAACCGCCGCAGGTCGTAATGCTAAAATATTTTTTGCGTAAAATTGATATTATTACGAGTTGAAATTTCGTGAGGAGGAAAAAAATTCCCTTGATGTAGAGGGTGCGGATCACGGTAAATTGTGACGCTTTTTTTTGCTCGTTTGAATGTATCAGCTAGTCTGATAATCACTTCTCGTAAAGCAGCTGAAATTCTAATAACAGGAGAAGTTTTCGTTTTGAAAGATATGAATGGAATATATCCTATTTTTAAAGGAAACTTAAAATGAAAAATTTGTACAAAGAGACTATTACTCCAGAAAATAAGCTATACTATTTAGTACGTAGTAAGATAGGGGAGAAGGGCAATTAGAGTTCACATTATGGAGACTTTTATATGACAGAAGAAAGGGTTTGCAAGAATTTAGAAGTGATCTAATAAACACATACTTTATTTATCACATTAACCGCCTAAGATTTTCAAAAATTCTTTATAATTTTCAAACTCTATCTTATTTTATCTTCTAACACAATATTTTTATGCGCATTTATTAAACATAGTCCATTTAAACAACTTGCGCCCATTGTGGATCTTAACCAAGTTTTAATATATCCTAAGGCGGTACATGATATTTCTATTGTACTTGTAAAACAAGGCTGCGCTAATGAGATCATCAAAATATTTTTTACGTTAGGGAAGAACATATTAGCTTTCTTTAACAACTTCAACCATTTCCAGATATTTTAAGATTTCTTTCATATTTAGTTTGCTCCACCTGCTCAGAGGATACGAGCCCGCTTTTCCGCGACAGCTAATCTTAGAACTAAAAAGCAGTCAGGTTTGGTCCCACTACCATCTTCTAACTATTAATAGACGATTCCTTTCTAAGAATAACCCCGGTCAACATAACAGTGGGCCTAATATAGGTGAGAGATAGAATTAAGTTTGGTTAGTAAGTTTTTTTTGTTATCCATGCGTGAGTGTAATTCGAAGAAGGCAACTCTATCAGAAAGAACTATTATGCCTCCATGTTCATTTTAGCCCTCTCAGTTAGGTTGCACACTATCATAAAAGTTCACCAGTCTTTCCTCATTCGCTTGAAGCCCTAGAGATTTACAGTGTCTAGCGCCGGCGAGTCCATTCCAAAATGAGCAGTGCCCAGCAGCAAGTTGGGACCTTGGATTGGTTGGCCTTGGTTGGGACGTCTTGATGCTTCCTTATGAGCTACCACATGTCGGTTCTGGACCTAAGCTGTTTAAGTTTTCTGTGGCACTCGAGTATCATCTCAGAATCGAATCTTATAGCCCACAAAGCTTTGAGAGCAGCCTGGCTGTCGGAGATTATTTCTATCCTTCCATTCTTGTGCAGGCAGTTTGAGATGCTGTCCGCACAAGTCTGGATGGCAATAATTTTGGCCCGGAAATGTTTGAATGAAATTCCAGATTCCAATGTCCGTGCCATTACGCGTTTTCGAGGCCTCAACAAACCAACGAAATAGACTCCGATTTGGCTTGCGGATGTACGCTATTGCGTCCCTGCTGGAAATATCTACACTGTATCCCCCAGAGAAACTAAACACGGGCGAGATCTTATCTGCCTTTACGAACAATGGTACTGTCTGTTCGATGTAGTTGAAGTTGCTGGTGTGGTCCTCGACTTTGCCAGAGAAGCCATTGCATAGACTACATTTTGCTCTGTAAGCCCCTAGAGTTGCTTTAGACCAGAACATCTACTGCAGCGGGGAAAGCCCAAGAATGGTCTCCATAGCAGCTGTCGGCGTCGAGGACATGGCTCCCGTGATCTTTTACTAAGCGCACTTATAGTATAACCTAGATTTGCTTTATGCCACTAGACTACCAAGACATAGGTTATAGAGAGTACTATAACTTTCGTATATAGCCAGTGTACCATTGCAGACTTTAGCCCATACGTTTTACCGAACATACCTCTACAGGCCCAGAACTTCCTAATGGCTTTGTTCATCACATGCTCTAGGTGTGATTTTTACAGCAGTTTGGCGTCCAAGAGAATACCCAGATATTTAACCTCGGTTCATACGAGTATACTAGAGCCGAATATAGCGGCAAACTGGAGTTTGGGAAAATTTACTCCTCCATGTGAACGGAACCATACCTAGTCGTTTAGCTAGAGTTGGCATTAAGAGACTCTCTCATACACCACATAGTAAGTTACTTTAGTTAATTAGATAGAATTAGTTATGACATACTGCTGCGGTTTGGCACCCCGGGGCCATTTTTGGTAAATTCATTTTTATTTTAAATGTAGTTCGTTTTATTTGAAATTTATCATCTTTCAAGGAATTCTTTTTATTAATAATTGCTGTTGTGTTTAATTGTGCACATATTGGATATAAGATCAGTTATTGTAATTTGTTTTAGAAGAAATTGTTTTTTTTTTAGTTTAAAGAGTTTAATTTTCCGTTTCGTAGTTTTCAATTTAGTTTTGAGCTATTAATCACCTCGGTTTGGGTGAAAAGAAGCTTTGTGCTTGTGATTATATTTCAATTATATTAATACATTTGTTTGTCCACGTTTAAGTTAATTTTGTGTGTTTGAATTTTGAGACCACGTGGATTTTTTGTGCGATTTAGAAATTTCTTCTAGAACAAATCTGTCTTTTGTTTGTTTAGAGGATTTTGAATTGTCCTCTCGTAAATGTAGATTCATGCAGTGTTTGTTTTCGTCCAGGACTTTCAGTCCAAGGTTAAATTTTCTGCAAATTGTAATTAAATGTTTTTTTTTCTTTTTTTTATAAAAATAAAATTTAATGATTGTTAATGTCATTCAAGAGCTCAGTTCTTTTATTTTTGTTTACTTACGCCCACATTTTATTTTTCATGAATAGTTCAATTCTGAAAATAACCTTGAGGTTATTAAGTCTTTTGCGCCCTTTTAAATTTTTATCCGCTGAGCTAGTAAATTTAAATTTTCATTTTTTGTCATTTTCAATTTCACTTTGCATTTATGCTTGTACAATCAGTACACAGCAATACGTTGGTGTATGATTTCATACTAAGATCGAAGATTAACAACTTATATTTCTTTATTTTTTCTTCATTCTTTTTCCACTATGTTGAGGTCCAGAGGGCATGACATTTGCATTGTGTACATTGTCTTAGATTTAAGTTTTTCAATCACTAAGTCTGGTTTATTTGCACTTATTTGATTTTAATATATTTTTATATCAATATTTGAGCACACTGTCGATACATTCGTTACAGAATAGGGTGAATTATCTATCCCAAAGCCATATCATTTTACGTCATAATACAAAAAGATGCAGGGCAGCATTATGTCTCTCAATATTAGCTGTAGCGGCGTACATGGGACAGCTGTCTAACCTTCTGCTTTAAAACAGTTCTTCCAAGTAGTAGAATTTTGAATAATCTTCAACTGCTAACAGAAAGCCCTCCGTCTCCAATCTTAGCGTATCTGATTTAACCACGCAATGATAGCTTTTTTGTTAAGTCTAGCTCTTGGATGGTCCTGAAGTAACTTGCGTTTAAGAATTTCGCAACGTGTTTTCAACTGTAATTTTTCATTAGTGTAAATTAAATTTTGGAAATTTTTGCTCAAAATTTCCGCAGACTGCTTCAATGCCTATATAATATTTAATTTTATATCAAGCTCAAATTGTGTGCACTTGCTCTTGACAGGAGATCTCCAAGTCTTGCTCGGTCTTTTACAATCTTAATCAGTGGGTCCTCACTGTGTAAGAAAGCGCAATATGTTTTCAATACATTTTGCTATGAAGCGGTTCTACGGACAACAATTCTCTTCCATCTTCACGCTGTGGCAAAAATAGCCTAGGGACCGATGCTTGAGGGCCGTGCAATCTTCACCAGTCATTATTTTTCTAGTATATCGTTATAAAAAATCTTTTTAAAATTTTAAACAGAATTTAAATATTTCACCAAGATTTCATTTTTCAAAAGATATCTTGGTGAATGTACTAATACAAATATAAGCTCAATTGGTTAGAGCGGCCGTCCGGAGAACGGTGGGTGCATGGTTCAAATCCTGCTTGGGATAAATTTTTCTTTGAAAAATTTCTCCCAGAAATTTGTTACCGTAAATTCAGCCTTTCCCGTTTATATTATATCTTGGTGAATGTTTATTGGCAAAATCGAAGAATAAAGACAACTACATTTTACAAGGAATGTAATCCCTTGCACCCAGGCCTACAGTTTACTTTGGAAAAGGAAAAAAAAGGACCATAATTCGTTTAGATGTCCCAATTACACCTAAAAAAATCTCAGATTGGTTTATCAAAATCACTCACTGTGAGAGATATTTAAATTTCTTGTTTCAAATCCCAAAGAGACACACAATCTATCTTAAACAACCTTGTCGTGCCTCTTCGTAAGAATACAATTAGGAAAGCTATTAAATAAAACCTAAATACAGTGAATTATATCTTACTAGAGATAATCTTTAGTTCATTAGAAACAAGCTTCTAACGAAAGTTGATCAAAATTCAAAAATAGTGTGAGCTAGTTATCTAAAAGAATAACTATTTTACACTATCCTTTGCTTTAGTAACGTCACTTTTCCTCATCGGTGTTTTAAATGCTGATATCAGTGTTATGGCTACTACTATGATACCTTGAGATACCATTCGGTCCTGAAGTTCCTCCCGAAGTAGTCATTAATACTTTAGTTGGTGCCTCATTACTCCATTATTACGTTTTATTTCTTCATGTACCACAGAGAACAATTCAGCAAAAAAGGTATTTCTTATACCACAAATTACCACCGTAAAAACTGGGTGAAGACTCAGTTTAAATCTTGCCGCTTGCAGTCTTCCTTTTTCCGCTTTCTCTCTGCTTCTATCTTCGGCTCCGTTTGTCGTCTTTGTCATTTCCGAGTAGCACCAGGGACGTGAACAACGGCTACAACAGTGACAAAGTAATTATTACAAGGTTGCCGGTCTTGTAATTTGAGACCCGCCACTATCCTGTTCGCAACCTCCGCAGCGTGCGATTCGGACGAGGGTCGGTGAGGCGTTGATGGTCCTCGATTGCCGAACGTAAAAAGCATCTTCTCCTTTCCTCCACTTCGGCCGTCGTTAATTGCCGCTTACCGGCGCCTGATTAATTTTTAATTCGCTTCCAGGGGCCCTAATACGTGTCTGACGAACGGCGACCGTCTGAACGCGTTGGACAACAACTGTTCTAATTGTACGTTTGTTTCCCTTCATTGAACCGATTTCGGAAAAAAAGGGCAGATAATTAATATAATTGCTCGAAGCATCCGAGAGAAATGTTCGGCGATCTGATTGTGTGGCTGATTTGCTGTGGCTTGATCTGAGAGATCTTAGCAGCTCACTTCCACGAATTGGGTGATTTAAACTTGAGATGCACTTTTTTTTTATTATACCAGTGCGTGTCTGTAATTTGCATCTAGCATTGTGGGCGACGTGATTATTTAGCTTTTGAATAATCTTAAATTTAAGTACACAAATTTTTACAAAGCTAGGAGCTTTTATTTACGAAAAAATATGAAAACGGAAGGAGAAAACCTTTTGTCTGCCTTTATTTGCAACATTAATAATAATAATAATAATAATAATATAGATTTATTTCCATAATGCCACAGAATAGCGTAGAACACGTCATAAAAATACAAAAGAAACCTATAGTAAAAAATATAATTCCAGAGGTTTTTTGAAAAAGTCTAGCATAGTATAAAAACATTCATCTATGAGCTACCTCTTAAGATTTGATTCGAATAAATGAACCGGTTGTTCCCTTAATTTCAATGGTAGGTGATTAAAAACTCTAATACCACATCGCTTGTACCTGTATTCTTGTTAAATGAGTTATGGAAGGTAACAGCGGCCTGTTGGCTTTACTTATAGTATTTTTAACATGAGCAGGTTCATATTTTTTGAAAAAAAAACATTACAAAAGTTTTTTACAAATACAGCTGACTCCAAAATATACAAAGATGGAAAGGTAAGTAATTTATAGTTTTTAAATATTTCAATATTAACCTACAGGAGTCTTTATTTTGTAGGTGGAACACTGCCCTTAAGCAAGCCTTCTGTAGTATAAATACTTTATGAACGGTCGCAACACTACCCCAAAAAGCAATACCATATTGCAGTCGAGACTACACCCAAGCGTGATAAACTCCCAGGGCTGTTTCAACGTTCACACTCCGAGATACCATCCTCAAACTCTAACAAAAACGATCGACCGATTTTGATAAATCGTCAATGTGGAAATCGCACGACAATTCCCAAAAAACGACGTGATCGACACAGGTAAGTAGCTCACCGTTGTGCTGAATAGTAAGGTGCGTAACTTGCAAGTTGAAACGTAGAATATGTGTATTATTGGTGTTTAAAGTTAAATTATTTTGTTGAAACTATTCATCCCCAATTCTGAGATTGTGTTCTAAATTAATCTTCGCATGTTTTCTGCCGCACAATACATGAGGTATCATCCGCGTACAACACAACAAGGCCATTGACAACCTCCGGTAAGTCAATAAATGTACAGCAAGAAGAGCAACGGAGCCAGGACAGAACCTTGCGGTACTCCATATGAAGCTGTTCGCCAGGGTGATGTAATTTGTGTCCCTGTTGAATCATAGGCCACCACACATTGTCTCCTGTCCGTCAAGTATGACCCCAGCAAATCTCGGAGCACACCCCTGAAACCCATCACTTCGGCCTTCTGCAGCAGGACATTATGATGAACGTTGTCAAATGCCTCAGAGAGGTCCATAAGAGCACAAACAGGGATTTCCCTATTACTGATACCAGATGTTATTTCTTTTATCAGCTGAAAGGTGGCACGCGCTGGTCTTCTCCTCATGAAATCGTTTTAATTGGTATGGAGAATACTATGTCGCGATAAAATTTTATCAATCAATATCTTGGATATGGTAGGTATAAATGCTATTGGCTATTTGTAGTTGTTAAAATCGGTCCGATCACCATGCTTGTGAAGAGGTTTTATAATTGTTGATTTTAGCTTTACAGGAAACACACCGTGCTGGAAACAGATGCTCGCAACGTGAGCCAATGGGATCACAAGTTCGTCTATAACATCCACAACCTCATTGGGATCGGTAAGGCGCAGCACCATCAGGTACGTATTTTATATTATTTAGTGTTGGACTGGTTCCTGTTCTTAACTTTGATGAGGAATGAATAAAGTAATCGTTAATATCAGTCAATATTTGTACTCCGTCATAATAAATTTCTGCACTGAGAAAAAAATATTCCTTTGCATAGAAAATAAATAGAACTTAAGAAAATTCTAAAACAATCTTTACTTGCATTAAAAATGCTAATCTAAGTGTTGATGTTACTATTTTCTTTGACGCGGTCAAAACATTTCTTTTGAGCAAATTAATTACCTTCACAGCTAAAAAAGATATTTGTTTGAATATATATCAAATATAATTTGTTTAACGAGAACTATATATTTTGTACATTCATATGTGCAATTTTTACCATTTTTATGAAGGTCCATTATAATTAAGCTATTTATTTAGCTACCTTTGTCAAATATATGAAATTAATATAATAAAATAACTATGAATATGAATAGTTAAAAGCAAAAAAATATGGTTAGATTAATGAATAGATAAAAAGTAAAGAACAGTGGCCGAAATTATAAAAAAAAACATAATAAATAGATAAATTAATAAATAGGTAAATTGAACAACCATAGCTTCATGCTGATGAATTCTTCCATATTGTAACACTGTAGCTGGTAAAGAATTACGCATTTCCCGTCCTCCAATAGTTTGTGCTTGACTGAGTTTTTGTGGTATGGCGTTTTTAGGCAGGCTCTGGTGCTAGTTCCATATGTGTGGTAATTTCCGTTTTAAGTGAAGTATGCCAAGTTATCATGCACATGAACAGTCACTAAAAACTGGTTTGTCTTAAACCAGTTTTCGGTAGCCTTAATTGCCTCTTTCACTGACAACGCCTTAGTTTCCAACGCTTTCACAATAAAGGAAGTGTCTTCAGCATACACTGTTGAAAATATTATCGGTTAATTTTGTTAATTTTGCACTAGCCAAATATTTTAGTGTTGATTTTTACAAACTTTGCCAGACGAGTTGACTACGTGTGCTTAATAGAACAGAAATTACTAGAATTTCATGTGAATTCTTTGTTCAGATATGAGGATTTACTATTTTTCTAGACATTCAGAAGCGTCAACCAATCAACATTTTTCCTGGGATAGAAATATAGAAACCCCATCTAATCTAATGCGGTATTGTATTAAACGCACCACGTGCATTGCACGTGTATCTGTTTTCTGGTTTGCTTCTGCGTATTAACATATCCAAACAAACCACCAAACGTATACTGACCTGCAAAGTGTAACCTTGTGTTATTAAACGCTAATTCCAGTGTACATAAAAAATTTCAACATCTTAAAAATGTATTAGGAACATCTATTTACGTAATTAGTTCAGATTTGAGTCAAATAGCATAAACATTGACTTAATTTTATAATGGTTCTCAAAAAATCATTTTAAAATTGGTACGTTTATAATTGAAACCAAAGCTTTTGAATGAGTGGTTCTGCTATCTGGCTATTTATAATTGAGAAAACGTCTTGAAGAGAGAATATTATAGCACTAAGATATAAGAGTTGCATATTAAAAGAGCTAGTAAATTTGTCTAGTCTAGATCAAACAAAATGTGACTAGAAGTATTTTATAATTCCACGTGTCAGTTGGACAAAATGACCCCTTAGCAATAGACAATATTTGACTATCTTTGCTCGTTAAATTTAAACTCGTATAGTTCTCGAGAAAATAACACGAAAAGAGTGTGGACATCTCCAGACTATTAAATTAGTCAAAAAAGTGTTAAAATTTTTAACAGTGTACCAATATCAATCCGTGTGCTACAACACATCATATTTTTTCTTTCTATTCGGTTACCTGTTGTCTGTTTGACAGGTAAGATTTCAACGATTCAAGTGAATTGCCTGGTATGCACATTTGCTTCTTCTGAATAATTATTGTTATTTGAATGGATCCATGTGAACTTCATTAATATTTATTCGTTGCATTTTCGCATAATAAACTACAAATAGGTATGATAATGGTTTGTTACTTCCATGTCACGATACTTCAAGTTTTGACAGCTGGTGGATTCAAACATGGAGAAAATTATTCCAACAATGGAATGCTTATAACGTCTTCTAACTTTTAACATAGTGTACATACAGTTACCGCCATATCATTAACTTTCTATCTATGTAAAAGCTTACACTTTGAAGTATCAGACTATTCATCTTAGTGATACAATTAGGTCCCTTTAAACCTTTACAAAATACATTTCAACAGGTAAGTATGTACTGTGTAGCTACGTATAAATACTCCCTTTATTTCGCTTTATTTTTTTCTATGCGTCCAAAGGGCCTCGTTACACTGCGTACCCGTTCATTTTAATAGTCAGCACACCTTTATTTCACTAAATCGCGATTCGTCGTTGCATTCCCCACGTGTGTGCTCGTGACAGTCGAAGGAACGTCATTAGCTAAATTGAAAGCTGCATCTTACGGGGACAGTCGCTCAGCTCGGAGCTGCACGGCCAATATGAGGCATCCGTGGCAAGCTACAGCCGGTCCGCATACGTGTTTGAATAGCACTCCAGTATGTAGATATAAGGAAAAAGCTAGTTTTGAGTCGAAATGGGTTCGAATCGATAAAAGACGACAGAATTGGAATATTCTATTGCTTGTGCGCCCGCGAAAGTTCATTATCGTAAATTATTTTTGCTCTGGGTATTTGCCGCATCATCGTTGTCTCTTTGGTGTACTACTGTAATTTTCAACGAAAAATGAATATTTATCAACAAATATAGGCGAATGCGCAAATATACAGGAATGTTGCATATTTCGTTGAATATTTATATATCAATCAAATCCTTACAAAAAATAGCTTCAAAAGCTTGCATATTTAAATAAATGGATGAATGCAACGGTTAACATGTCCATTTAATTACAAATTAACCGGGCGAAATATCAAAAAGAAGAAATGCTTCATGCACTGATGGTAATTTTTCCGCTGCAACAGCGGCTTTTTTATCAGCTTTGCTCCGATTAAACGTTACGCATCGCTTGTCACAGGTTCGCATTACCACCATTACGTTATTAAAATGTTGGATTTTTCAACAGAACTTTTAGTGTAATTGATTGCCTGTTTATTAGCAATGTATTTCTTTTTAGAGGTATTGAAACCGCAAAATGCAAAAGATTGCTTTCACAGATTTATTTTTATTAGAATTATTAGAATTTATCCCTAAAAATATCCTGATAAAATAGACACCAGATGGAAGAAGTTTTAAGAAACCCTTTTATAAATTTACAGAAAACGAAGTGCGAAATCCACAAATGAAATAAGCCAAAGCATGTTCTAGTGCTAGAACCTCGTGTACATTTTTATATTCTTAGCGATGGTTGACATATTTTGCTGTTATTTTCTGTGATGTGTTTCTTCAGTGGAAATTGATATTCTTAATAAACATATAATATTGGCACTGTACCGTCGAAAAACACAGATATGAATTACTGAGGATGAAAGGTCGCTTCAACCAAAATTTCAAGGTGTTACAAGGCACAGTATACTTGTATGTAGACTGCAAAAGGGGCATCATACTACCACAGCGCATTCTATCTTGATCCATACCAACAAGTTCAATAAGTTACACATGGTGTCAAATTTGATAAAACATTCGAGAACCAATGTTGGGCAAGATAGGAGAAGTGAATAAATTTCTACAGCGACTATATACACTCGTGTTTATTCGCGCCTTGAGTGGGGAGCAGTGTTAACTAGTGATTTACTGAGAGCCGAGAAAACACGAGTATATATAATCGCTGTAGAAATTTATTCATTTCCCCTAACTTGCCCAACACTGTCGAGAACTAAATAACCTGACAAATTATAATAAAGTTATTTTAGTGTAGGTGCCTGGACAGTGGTGAATTGATGACCCTGAATAGAGCGATGAATTAGCACGAAAAATATTATCCGCTTCTTACAGAGGTCTACAACCCGCTGTGGTATTGACTAGAAAGAGAGCATGAGGACAGATAAGGAGCTGGGTTCAACGGATGCCCAGAGATAACTGGAACACCACAATTGGTTTTATAGGAAGGCCTTTATTAAAAGGCCATCAAATCCAAAAAAAAAATAGAGACGCTTAACAGCAATTATCTTTCCACAGGGAGTACTACTACAGAAAAGTAGGATTAACAATGGAGATATACATTGTGTGCGAACAATCAATTAAAGGCAAGCTAAAAATTTACCCAGAGGATTATTTTCATAGACCAGTCAGATTAGGATCAGATACCAGCATATTAGAATGGGTGATGAAATTCAAAGGGGAAAATATGTCTATGACTTACATACGTACCTATATTAAGTTCAAAAAACCAAGAGGTTGTATACCAAATTAACCCAAATTATAGTTAATCTCACAAGAAAAAAGTAGTGAAGACAATCATACTGTATTTTATTAAGTTAACCCACACAATGAGTTTATTTGTGTAGTAAGTGTTGTTTAGACAAGATGAGTGTTACTGAAGTAAAAAGATTAGGTCAACCAAAATTTCAGTCAGTTTAATGTAATTATGATGATGAAAGTACTCTAACTTCCCAGATGTAACCCCACTTTTCTAAACAGCTGTTCCGATCCAAACATTATTAAGTGTTCTGCTCACATAGCAGCAAATACGCTATCCTTGAGATGGCATTCTCCCATTTTACGCCAAGCAAAATTCAACATAAATAGCATGGCAAATATCGCATCAAGTATTAATCTGATAGACTTATTAGATAATTATCTCTTAGGTGCTGTGCTCACTAAAACAGTGGCTCCTCCACCATGGTGTCTTCATTATTGCGGCCACCAATCCGTGAGGCGAGTGACGTTGTAAAGACGTTGATGAAAAACAGTGCTTATCCAAGCACTGTTTTTCTTTTTTGGTTTTTTTGGTATATTTAACAAATTCATATCATGATTCATGGATCCATAACACTTGCTAAAAGAAATAAACATTAAAGGGTTCATTCTGATGTAAAAATATAATATTATTGATTAAAAAACAATTATACGTTTGATGTAACACAAACAGGAATCAATCCACCATCGTAGGCTGCTATCAGGCATGGACTAGGGAGCGTCAGGAACACAGCAGAATAGAAATCTGGAGGCGAAAAAGAACAAACGAAGTACAGGATCGCCATCTTCGACTTATAGCAACAAGAGACGGATTCGCCAGTAGCAGATCAATTGCCGATCAATGGTTTGCTGATGAAAGCCGCTCTGTAACACTTCGAACAGTTAACTGTAGAATCGGGCCTGCATTCGTACCGGCCACATCTTGTGTTACCAGTAGTGGTTCAACATCGACAGCAACGTTTGGAGTGGTGTAGGTTGCGACTACACTAGAATGTATAGAGTAGCATAGGGTGGTCTTTAGTGATGAATCTCGATTCTATTTAGGTATACATGATAGCCGTATGAGTGTCGGACGAACACGTGGCGAACGCCGCAATGTTGGTTTGGCAAAGTTTCTGTTACGTGGCATGTGCACCAAACGGTATACGGGATACGGTATGGTGTGCTATAACTCACGGAAGTAGATCTCGGTTCGTATTCGTCCGAGGCAATATGTGAATAAGTTGGTAGAACTCCATATTCTTCAATTTCTTCGACAATTGGAAGACCCATTTTTCCATCGAGATAATACCCGTCCCCATAGTGCAAGACGTTCTATGGGCCGTTTTGCAGAGGCTAATGACAAGCTCTTGCAATGGCCACCTCGATCCTCGGATTTTTCGCCCATCGAGCATGTTTGGGACATTATGGCAAGAAGACTGAGGAACTCACTGCACTATGCAGGATGATTGGTACACTATACTTCAAGAGGAAATAGACCATCTGATAGAATCGATGCCACGAAGAGTGGGGGAATGTGTAACCAATAGGGTGGAGGAACAACCTATTACTAATAAAAATTAAGTTTCGATTTGTGATTTCTATGTAATACAGAGTACAGTTCGCTTGTTCGCATTAACTCACAATACAAACAAAACGTCAATAAAAGTGTTTTTGTTCAGGTAACAAAATCCGCTGCTTTAAATACATTCATCCTACTTATTAGTAAGAAACAATATTTTGTTAAGCTAAGCAAAATTTAGTAAATTTAATATACGAGTATAATGTTTCTGGATCATATCAGACAATTCCACACGAAAAATAATATCCTCAATAAAGGTTTCTAGTCATTAATCAAGATCGTGTCATGGATATGCTGTCATTTAGTTGAAGGCTATGCGTGAGAGTTTGAACTGGTTTTAATCGAAAACTTCTAGACTTCAAAAATGATTAAGTAAGTCCTTGCATATTTTGATTATTTTAATTACAGACTTAGCAATGTAGTGTTCGAACATGCTCAAAATATAAAAATGTGGCACTATATATATTTCCATACACCCACATGTATTTATTTTTGGTTTCATGAAAAGGAACTAAAAGACAAATCGCTGAAAGATCAATATAACAACAGAAACGACAAGCCGAATAAGCAATAGCTACGCGAATGTAACAACACGCGCGCGAAACGAAGCCAACAGGCAACACGTACAATCGCACACGCACTCACACAAACGCATCCATCCAGCATCGAGCTATATACCCTAGCCTTAGACGTGTGGCCGGATGCGACCGTATATGCATGCATTCCAATGAGATTTTCTGATTGAGTCTCTCAAGATGGCGCTGAGTGCAATGAATAAAACATCAAGAGCTCGTAGGGAAATATTGAAAATTGAAAAGAGTCTCGGCGGAGCAGCGATAGACTCAATCGATGTCGTTACAGGAGATCCCATATTCCGAATATTGATACCCCGGCCGATATGTAACTGGAGAGAGAAACCGACTACCTCGCTGGATGGATGGATGGAGAACGGCCGTATTCCTCGACGGCTGCCGCCTGCCGCCCGCGCGCGTAAGTGGAGACGGTGGATATGGAAAGGTAATAGGCCCTTGTTCCGGATGTATAGCGTTGAATAAACGGCGGTTATTATCAGTGATCAACGTGGAAACGGTAGAATGGGGTTGGAGGGGTGAACGTGATAGGTTTGATCAGTATTCGATATCAACGAATACGTGTCGTTAAAATGTGTACGTACAGAAAAAAATCGGAACCTCCATTTATCCATTGGTGGCAATTTATGAGCTTAATCTGCCAGAAAAGCAGAAAAAAAAACCAACACCATTCATTTCAACTCGTCAGGGATTCTAGGAGCTCATATTGGAAGTAATTTCAAAGACATTTCCAAAAACCTCTGTCTTTTAAGAAAGTTCTCGCAGGACGCGTTTATGTTATAGTGGAAACGAGGTTTGGATTTCTAAAAGATATTTCTTTTTTGCAGATGAGTACAAAAGCATCAACGCGTGGAAACCATAAAAGTTTCTGGTAATAGTTTGGGAAAACACCTCGTGAAAAAATGACTACACTCATAAGAGGTAGAAAGAGCATATTAAGCTAAATGAAAGAGAATAAGAGAAAGAATATCTATAGGTAAGCAAGATATTGACCATAAAGTAGCGTGTTTTCTCAATACAAATTCAGACTACAGTTATTTATACAATGAGATACATATATATGTGTCATATATGCGCAGAAGATCAATTTGATGAAAGATTGGTTATCAGGTTTCCTTCAACGCAGTTTCTACTGACGACATATGAATTTCTCCAATTTGGTCATATGACTAGGGTTGTCATACGTTTAGGTTTTCCGGCTTTGTACACTTTTTGCAAGTGACCGGAAACTTCCGGAGAGATTATTTGAAACGATCCGGGTTTGAAAATTGCAAATCCACTTCCACCTCCTAGTAAGTAGGTAGAATGTGCGTATGTTCGCTTCTGGAATACTTAAGGGCGG
This sequence comes from Protaetia brevitarsis, assembly GCA_004143645.1. Taxonomy (NCBI): domain Eukaryota; kingdom Metazoa; phylum Arthropoda; class Insecta; order Coleoptera; family Scarabaeidae; genus Protaetia; species Protaetia brevitarsis. Next base: position 1,963,636 of record RXPK01000204.1, read on the forward strand.
TACTAAGCCTGGTACACATACGTCTATATGCAGGGGCTATCCTCACTTCTGGCAGCGACAATGTCTATACTGCAAAATGCTGCTAAATTTAGAAACACTTGATTTCAGTGAAATATGTACTATTACAAAAGATATTTAGATATTTTTACGTTATGGAGTATAAATATATTTGTTTGTATATATGAAACTAAACATGAACAGATAAAAGAAAACTCTAAACTCGGTCAATATGAATTCAGTCTTAGGTAATTTACCACCAGGTGTATACTACTCATATTTCATGACGTTGACATAACCATAACCAAACTGACTCTCATTTCCCTTATTTTTTGTGAAGGCAATCATATTATTGTATTTGATTAATTTAGCAAACCTCATACATTTACTTAAATAATAAATATAGTTCAGCTAACAAAATAAGAATTATTAGAAAATTCAGGGGTTATCCAAAATTATGATGCCATTTCCTAAATCAAACTCTCTCTCTTTTTCCTAACTTGCGCTTTGATTATTGTAGCAAAGTTTTCTACCCACATAGTAGCAAATACGTTAAATATATTGTATGAGTATAGAAACTGCCGTAAAAAGATGGCCGTGTTTCTAATCCACTGCAATAACAATGCATATCCACAGTCAGTCAGTGCTAAGAAAAAACAGGTTGTCACGTTCATCGTAGGAAGCGTACCTACAACTACTAGTGATAGGAAGTGAAAGGATTCCACATATCAAAGAGACGAAATATGTTGGGATGTGGTATAGTCAAAGGTTTACGTGAAACTCCAGAATATAAGCCCGGCTGATGGTCGAGTGGCTTGCACGCTTGGTTATCAGTGACGGGATCCTCGGTTCAATCCCGACAGACTGTTCTCAGAGTGAGGTTTTCGTGGTTTCCTTACTCCTTAGCAAATGCTGGGAGATGAACATCTTAAGTCACTCCACCGGCGCAGACGTAATAATAACTCATGACTCGGCCATATTACTAAACCGCAATTTAAAAAGTCCACCAATGAATGGATATATAATGGCTCCCGAGAGTGGTGGCAAAGATCACCATCAGGATAGAGACAGACAAAAGGCTTCCTAAAGGAACAGAGGAATCTACTAAACAACTATGAATAAAGACAGGAAGTCTGTGAAAACGATGTCTGTCTGCTGACTGATCACTGTAGACTAAACAGGCATACGTATAACACAGGCCTGACAGATATCATTGCTATGTGTAGATTCTGCCAAGAAGAGGAGAAACACTAGTTCACTTGTTGTGCCAATATGATAACCTGGCAAGGACAAGATTTCTAGTACTGAGCATGGAGAACCCTACAACTAAGAGCTACATAAAGGAGCCACTCTTAAAGATGATGGGTCTAATTAAGCAAGCAAGATTGAAGAGCTCCTTCTAGAACAAAGGACGTCGGAATAGATCCGAAACTGAACTGAACTGAACTGAAACAGTTCAGTTATCCTGAAGAAGCTGTCAGTATGAACAGCGAAACGTCGAGCGAAAGTTTTGACACACGGCGAAACCCGCAAGAAGCTGTTAGTTATAGTTATTCAATTAATATCGATCGTTTTCAAATCAAAGGTGTATCTTTTCTTCTAAGCACGAAAAATGCGCTGGTTAATTTATTATTTGTTTCAAAAAATTATAAATGGTATTTCTTTGCCACTATTTCAAAGGAATAATTTATTTGAATTAATGCATACTTATTAACGACAAATAAATCTTTTTCTAACAATCGGTGCAATCATTTGGGTGACTTCTACTTTTTCAGCGTTAAGAAAAAGTAAAGCAAATATTTGTCGAAGTAATTTTGCAGTGGCTATAATTAAGTATGTTCTGTTGAAACATTACCATTTACCTCTTTAAACTGTTGTTTAAAGAGGTAAATTAAGTACTTCCTAATTAAATTTGTAAATTTATTTAATATTACATTTTTTTAGTAGAACTTTACTAGAACTCTAAGTAATTGTTTAAAAAGATACTGCATTCTTTTTAAACAATTAAAAGTACTAAAGAATCGCAAGTAAATAAACTTCCACATACCAAAGATTAATAGAAATATTTAATTTACCACATGCCAGAACTAATCTTTTCCAGATGATCTGATACTTTTTATTTTTAAATAACCCCATAGTTGGTGATTTTTTTACCTGCGATTGAAATAGAAATTATTATTAAACAATAAAATATAATTGTAACTATATATTGTTTGTGTATTGCAAATCGGACAAATCATTTTAGGTACATGAAATATCTATCCGTAGTACAATTCTTTAATAGAATCAGTTCATTAACGCTTTCTTAGTGCAGTTCATGCGCACCAGTTCGCCTCCGCAGAGCCATTTTATCTCCATTTTTCCAAAAATCTAATACTCAAATACGTTGATCCGGTATGTCTGGTATATACGAAACGGCGATTGCTACATATGTGTATTTTCTATAATCGAGGAGGATCAAATAACTAGAGAAGCAAGTGGGTAGAGGCGCGAATACGACGCTTCGACGTCGAAAACTCGCTCTGGTCTGCTCGGCGCGGGGTTAAAAATCCTCCTGATGAAAAATAAACACGGCTTTCGTTTTTCTGGCAAAGCTGATTTCAGCGTCGACTTCGAATAGCCTTTTAAGAATTAAGAAGGGAGCACCACCATCACGTCAGCTCCGTCGGTTCGATTCGCCAGCACCGCGACGCGTCCTCACCGCTTCGCTCCCCCAACCCACCCCCTCCAGCGATGTAGACGCCGGCGTCTTATTCCTTATTCCCGTTTCCCGGCGTTTCATATTTCGCTTTACATCGGTAATTGCTTTAATTATTCAGACGAGGATTCTCGTTATTATAGCGGGAGATTATGAATTTTAGAATGTTAATTCGTGAACCCTAGTATACGCTTTCTCTAATTTATCTTACCGATTTAGGTGATCTTTGAAAGCTTTTGTTTGCTCTTCCGTTTTGTCATTCTTTCTTTTGACTTGCTGTTGAATGAATTTTGACTAAGACCGATTAATTAGTAGGCTAATGAAATTATTCTAATTAAAGGAGTCAAGTGAGTTTAAACTCACAAGACTAGCTACTGTTCTATACCCAATATAAAGACATATACACAGTTTTTCACTGATTGTGAGATACAACAATAACAAATACGAAAAAAGGTTTTCATAAATTTTAGATTTTTTGATTTCCCTTTAATGTAAGATTATCGGTATTTCTACAGGGTGTTTCGTAACCTCAATTCAGCCTCCAACTTTGTTCTCTTAAATACAATACCCTCGTTATTATTCAATTTTTAGAAATATCAGTACATTTTTAATGAATAACATTAACCTTAGGCCTAAACTTGTTAATTTCCTAGATATCTTTGATTTTCCAAAAGTCATGTCACTCATCTTTCTCAAATTAAATGTGAATCTAAGCTCTGCAAATCTTCGATTGCTTATGCAACCGAATCTACAAGTACTCAAACCTAGCCATATTGTGTTTAGAATCGTTCCCTAATCATTTTTAATTATCATTTAAGTTGCATAAATAATCAAGAGCTTAGTGGGCTTAAATTCGCATTTAATTTGAGAAAAAAATAGTACACATCATTGCATTCCTACTAATAAATGCTTTGATTTTTGTTAAGCATGTCCTATGTCTGTCCTACTTTTTGAGTTATTATGGTTTTTATTAATTTTTCATTATTCTGCTTGTATATATAGTTTTAGTAATTGACGAGTTCATTGGCCTGGCTGGTAGTCGAGTGGCTTGCACACTTGGCTATCAGTGCGGAGTCCGGGGTTCAAATCTCTGGTTCAAGCTCTGGTCAATTACGATAATCGGTTTTTTCCGGGGTCGTAATGTTGATTAGGAGGGAGATTTGGCTCTGCGGGGTCTGATAAGCTAAAAAATATAGCTTAGGCGTTACCACCCCTTAAAAAAAAATAATAGCAGTAAATTTCTTGATGTTTCATGTTTATATGAAAGCAACTTTTGTATGAAATAAATATTTCCAAAGAAGAATTAATGAATATAGCGCAGATACTAGGAGAATATAGTAGAAACTGTTTTCTGAGGTGCTTTCCTTTGGAATACTAAAAGAGGAATGTAAAGAGATTAAAAAAAGTAAACTATTAAAAAAAGGAAAGAACTGCAACCAATGGAGAAAACCAGTCAATTCGTCCAAGTACTAGACTAATGTGATGTTCATTGAATACAGGAATATTTATGCTATATACCCTATGAGCACTGGAAATAGAACGAATAAAATCAGGTCTCTTTAACAAAATATTATTTACAATGAAGCTGCCTTCCATCAGAATGTTGCAATTGTTTGCGAAATAGATACTTTGAGTTTAGGTTCATCCCAGAAAAAAACAGTTTTTCTTTGTTTCTGATGAGCAATATGCGGTGTCCTTAACAATCTCTCAATTTTGATTGTTATCACGCAGTTAATCCGCGTGGTGTTAAAAACTGTCTTTAAAAAGTTCTACTTCCAGGTTATGTAGAAACATTTTCAATGAATCCAACATGGGGTGTTGGTGCAGTGGAAGAAAAGGTTGCTAATAAAAGTGATCAAATAATTTAGACAAAATAGACGCAGAGTTCAAATCAACTAGATTGATTGTTAGTTATGGCAACAAATACTGCAGCCTCTTGGCTTTTGTATTTAGTCTCCAATTTCTTTTACTCATTAAATTATACCAGCCATTCCAGGATCCTAGTACCATGCATTAATCTGTATAGGTCACTGGCTGTTTGATCGAGCTAATCCTTCGGGTTTATTTTTGGCTTGTCAAAAATTCTCTTCTTGTGTCCCGAGCCTCGCATTCACACAGAATGTGGTATACATTATCTGTCATCTCATTACACAGCCTGCAGTTGGTACCTCCAGTGTTCATCCTAATTTCCAGTAGATGTCCTTTCAGTGTACAGTGTCCTGTTAGAAGACCTGTTATGGCGCGAAGATGATTTTTACTGAGCTGCAGTGGCTCTTCTGATGGTCCCTTAACAAATTTTGAATTGATAACAGTAAATTAATAACTGATATCAGAATTAACGTTGTTTACTTTAGTAATTATATACTCAATGAATGATGCAAATGTTAAAGCATTACATTTCTCTCTACAGATATTTATTATTTAAAACCTGAAATATAATAATATAAAATGAATTAACAGTAAATTTTAGATGGCGTCAATGTACACAAATAAGTCGAAAACATACACGAAAAAAACGATTTGGTTGTAGTTACTAAATTATTAGTTGATTTAAATCATATTAAAAAAAAATCCTGTATTCATTCAAACTAATAATTTTGTAATATGGTTTATTTGAAACAAATAAAATATTTGTTAATTTAATTAAGTATTTATATTGAAGTAAAAATAAATATTGCATTGTATTTCGTTATAGTAGCTTTCTACCTCCTATCCTACATAGCGAATGCGTTAAATAATTACGTGTAATACAGAACTTGTAGCATAGATGGCGCTTCTCCTATTTCATTCCAGTAATAGAACATATTTAGCACAAATGTGATTGTAATATATTAATCTGGCAGATTTATTAGATATTCCGTGATCACTGAAAGGGTGACCCCCTTAGATGGAGAACCTCCAATAGATGGAGAAAACGCTTGGCGCTTACGACATTATAACCCCATGTCCTCCATACATGATAAATCAACGGATTTAATTTATTGATTTAAAGCTAAATAAATACCTTGCTAAAACAAAAAAAAAATATATTCATTTAAATGGAATATCCGAAATTTAAGAAGTTCAAGCATAATATATATTTGAATTAATGAGAAATCGAACTGCCAATATTTTTTTTTTCAAATAATACGTTTGCCAAACTAATAAAAATTAACAGGAATGAAATTAATGCTCTTTTCGCTAAATATTCGTTTGCTTTTCATTTACCGTTGCTTCAAGAAATTTGGTTTAAGTGTTAGGCAACCCAATAAACGAATTGTTAGCTGAATTAGTTATTGTGGATTCTAGGGGTATCCTTAAAATTACTATTTCTTGGGAAAGACTAAAAAAGAAGTGTTACATTATTTCATTATGCTATATTTAAGTTTCATGTATTCCATCTAAAAGATAATTTGGTTCGTTGTGTTTCTTTCACTAGTTCTACCCGTAGGTGACACAAATATGTAGAAGTAGTGAAATATGTATGCATGGAATTTATATGGAATATTTTGTCATAACAAAAGAATCACACAATTACAACTTAGTCAAGCTATGAAATCAAACAACTAACAAATAGCAAGGCAACAGTAGGTAAATTATTTCCTTCTCTCATCCAACGAAGATCTACTTTGAATAATTTATAGTGGCAAGAGCTTCAATAAGCAAAAAATAATAATTCCATGCCTTTAACATGCATGCTTCTATTTATCACCAAGCAGTATTACCCAGACAACACCGATTAGCAGTAATTATTAATGCAAATAACGTAATTATCGTATTATCGTATCTATTTAATAGAATGCATTCATTACAGGTACTTCACCTAGATGAAGCTGCAGCCGTTAACAAAATTAGCTGTTTTGATGCTAATTTAAATCTGAAGCTGCTACACACAACAAAATTCACGCCTACGTATGCGTCTACAAAAAGTGTTGCTCAATCGTTTAAATGGTTTTATTTGATTCGTTAAAATACCCGCGGGCATAGCTGAACCGAACGGAACGAATACAAATTCCCCATAGTCAGAGCAGCATTTGCATAATACTAAATCGAATATGCGTCCGACATAAATCTCGCTTTTGTTCCGTGCCATATACAATAGCAATAAAAAACGAGGAATTTCTATATTTGGTATTGAATTAATTAGATTAGACTTGATAGCGCCGGTTGGGCTTTTTTTTTGGGAATAAGAGAAAGGCGTATAGCGCCCTTTCGAAAAGGAAAAGTTAATAAATTTGCGCAGGTGGTAGATTTCGTAATTATTTTGACAGATCGTAACAATTAAATTGCACATTGCGTGTACAACTCCAATCGGAAATGGTAAATATCCTACTGGCTTTAAACTGCGACGCTTTGCTGTGTATATTGGATGGAGTGAGTTATGAAAAAAGGTCAGCCAATGCAACCAGAAAATGAGGCGTTTAATTCTATTAATAGTTAAATATGCATACAGTGACGGCTATTAGCTGGTCTGACCTGTCTTATTTGCTTGAGGCGTACGTATGTACTCTTGAAGTCGTGATTTGTTGATACTAATGAGGAAGTAGTTTAACACTTGAGACTATATTACGGGTACAATAAATGGAACGTAATCCGGTGTGTAGTTGTTACGGATTTAATATAGATATTAAAAAATATTATACAGACCCTTTATTTTATCTTACAGAACAGTGACTTAAAAATTTGCGGATGATTCGGTATTTTGATGAAGATGTTAAAAGAACTGATGCCAACATACAAATAAATTATTACCAAGCGAGCAGAATCGTTAGTGATTCTATAAGAACAATTTAGTAACTTTAATAAATCATAACTGGTGTTTGGGTTATTGAGTTTTGTGGTTGCTTTTGGGCAAATGTATTTAGTACTATCAGCGTCACTCATAATGTCCGCTCGGTGTTCTGCATCCAAACCCGACCGCAGTCTAGCGTTCAAGAGTTACATATTATATTTTGTTTGTATGTTACTTTTGCCATTGTTAAATTCATATTTCACTGGTGCCACTCCTTTTCTGCCTATGAACTTATTCCAACCAATAAAATTTGAGTATGACGGGGGCCTTTTGCGGGAACTTGGAAATGATTAAAATATCTTTCTAAGGATAAAAAATCGTTTCAGATTATATCTAAAGGAGAAATAGGTACTAGTATGAAAATAAACTTTTCAGCTATTGAGTACGATATTTAACTTGAAAGGGATTTGTATTTTGCAAATTCATCTGATAAAAATTTAGTTTTTAAATAAAGAATATTTGAGTACTTGTTGAATTAAATATTTACTGTGTTATTAAATGGGAAATATTTTTTGATACGCTAACAGTTATTTTCTTTTTAATATTAACTACGTCATTCTCAACATTTTTTTTAAACATCAAATACTGTTTTTCCAACATGCTTTACCACATTATTAGCAATTACAGGTTGGGAAAACGAATACTAAACTAACCTCCTATGTGATACGGCAATATTTTTTAATACGCTAACAGTTTTTTTTTTAATGTTACCTACGTCATTCTCCACATTTTTTTAAACACCAAATACTGTTTTTCCAACATGCTTTACCACATTACTAGCAATTACAGGTTGGAAAAACGAATACTAATCTAACCTCCTATGTGATACGGCTGATTACTGTATTGTTGCTTCAAAATTGTGTACTAACAGTAAGTTTGTATGTCAACCTTGTCTACCAGCAGCATGCCATTTCAAAGCTATTTTAATATTTTACTACTTTCAATTACAAATACTTAATATACAGGCTATTCTACGTAAGTGGTTCATTAAAAGTTACTATCTGGTGTTATTTACTTATATTTGAGATTGTACCATTATCTGTTCGATTGGAACTTTAAAAGCAAATACTTTAACCAAAATATCACTTTCGGTTGACCGGAAATGGATGTCAACTTTGTAATTTTAAATAGAATGTTCTAATTTTTTATTCATTTTTGGATTCTGCGGCCATAAATAAATTCCTATAGCTACATGTTGCCGTTTTTGAGTTATTTAAGATTTTCTTTTTTTTTTTAGTAATAATCATTGCCTCATTTAAATTAATATTTCGGTTAATACTGCAAGTAGAGACTGTAAATTTGTTAAATGTTATGAATGTAGATATAACTCTAAGAAATGGTATTCACACTTCGCATTCTAACATACAGGGCGTTCAAAACCGAGAAACAAAGTGACATATTTTCGAAAGCAGAAAACTCAATTTTCTAAAATAGAACATCCTGTCTTTTAATTCGAAATTGGAAAGTAAATATCATCCCCTATCATTTTGTATCAGCACTCCCTATACCTATCTAATAGATTTTGAGATATGAGCAACTCCTTGTTGAACAATCTATATAATATGTATTGTTTTATAACCAAAATGGATAGACATATTGTTATTTACAAATAACAGTACTCAAAAATTGTATTCGTAAAAAAAATTATATATTGCATCCACGTTCCCACATTGTACTTATACATGCCACTATAATAGTGTTGGGTCTATTGAGTACATAAGCACATATAATTTTCCGTGTACTACCAAAAATATGTACTCCGTATATAAGGTGTACATTGTACACTGTCAATGTTAGTATGTTAACTACATCCATTCATAGCGTACCCAAATGATTATCAATTCTTCCAGTGCGAATTTTGTTCCCAACTGAACTTATACGCCACGGCGGTATAAGGGAGCAATGTACCATCGCCGTCACTCATAATGTCCGGTTGGTAATGTATATCCAGGGGCACGGTCACAGTCTACTGTTCCCAGCTTATCGGGTTGGCGCGGCAAGCAGAGAGGTCTTATGCAGGTGGCTTCGGGTACTCGGAAAGGATTCGAATGTCTATTTAAGGATTAAAAATCGTTTAAGATTATATCTAGAGAAAAAATACTAGGTGTTAAACAAACTTTTCAGTTATTGCGTTGTATATTCAATTTTAAAGTTGTAGATTTCTTTTTTTTGCCAATCCATTTGATAAGAATTTGTGGTTTTTAACAGAAAAATATTAAGTATTTGATTAATCAAACATTTAATATGTTTATTAGACTCGGTATTATCAAATGAGAACTACATCTTTTAATGGGCTAGTTGTTATTTTCTCTTTAATATTTCGTGTTTCTCGATATTTTTTAAAACACCATATATTATTTCATAACATGCTTTACCATATTGTAGCAATAAAGATAGGGAAAACTATTATAGTTTGGGGATGAGAAATATTAGTTAGGCTATTTTTACATATTTACGTGTATTTTTCATAGTTTATAGTTATAGAAATAAATTAATAAATACGTAGTTTTTTTATATTGTTTTCCTACTAATTTAATATTCTAGGAAAATTATAAAAAAAGACACCGGTGATTACGGATCAACGCCCACGGACAATCGTCCCGAAAGATAATATCTTTTACGGCATGCGACAAAGATGCCACAACCTTCTCGGCTTGGGCAGAGATTTCCGTTCGGAGAATTTGCCCTTTGTAATTCCCGCCTAAGAATTAATCGTAGAAATATTTTTTTAGAATCTGTGCATTCGCAATCGTAAGCAGAGTTTTTAATTCCCTTGTTTACGAAGTTTTGTTCCAATCATCTATTCGTATTTTCTCTCATTGTATTTCATTCGTATTTACACGATATATGCAATTAACAAGAGCGGAGCTATCTATCTATCAAAAATAAAAATAATATTCTATTGTGCCTAGTCGAGTTTAAAATTTTATGCTTATTGAAAGATATTTCTCTTATTAAGAATTCTTTATTATTTTTTATTGAAACCAGTATCACTGTCCTCTGGGACTTGTTAATTAACGTGCATCGAAATTTTAAAAATCGGTTGGGTTACTATTCTTATCAAAGGGAGATTTAATTGAACATTTAATCAATAATTAATGTATATTATTGCTCCTGAAGATTTTTCGAGTCAGTTTCATTTTATTGTAGTGGAATTTAAAATTTTAGGAATTTTATCCTAGTCAAGTTTAAGATTTTATACTTATTAAATATTAGTTTTAGAATTTCTGATTATTTACGTTACTTTTTTTGTTATTTATAAAGCTATGATAAAATACCTGACTGAAATTTGTCAGTGCAATGTTGCAAGCTGATGCTTATTTATTTAAAAACCACAAATTTTCTTAAGATAAATTAACAGAAAAATAAAAAAAAATCCACTTTCAAAACTTGCAACTTTCGTAACTTGCATGTGTACGCAATGTACGAATTACATACTTAATTTCTTATTTAAATTTGCTCATTCCATTTCTTTGTGTGCAACTGAAATTGCAATGTCTGTTTTTTTTTTCTTTGGTATAAGTGGAAATGTAGGTACAAATTGTACTATGAAAATTGAAAAATTTAAATTAATTTAACTAAAAAACATAATAGTACATTTAATGACCACCAAGAAATTTCAAATTTATAAATATCAAGTATGTAGCAGTATTTTGCCTTTCATTTAAATATTTTACCTCTAAATACAATTTGATTTAATAATAAAAACAAGATTATTTTCATATTATGTTGACAAATTTATGTATTTATCAGAAAATTATTATTTTAATCCTTTTTTTAATGTTATCTACTACTATACGTACTCGTACTATCTACTATCGTACTATCGCGAAACATCCCATCCATCAAAAGTATATTTATATATATGTGCATCAGTGGTTTAATGTACACCATCATTGTTGTTGTACTTTAACAAGCCTATAAACTCGTACGCTTCGATTATCGAGAGCAAAAGTGAATGAACGAAATACAAAAATACTCATACGCGCCTAATATCATTTATTTCTTGACGATACTACGATATATGTACGCGTGTACGCCGAGGTACGAGCTAAAGGCGTACAATGCACGCTTTACCTACGGAGTACATATTTTTAGATGCACGAGCTCATATACGCGACAGCTCCAACACTATATTACAGTATACGTGGATCAGTTAAGGTGCATTTTATTGCAACAACCGTTTGTAAGTACATTTTTAAGTATTTTATATTAGTATCTGACTTACCTTCTACCTACCTACTTCTTTCACCTTACCTTTGTCCAGTGGAGTGGATAATCGGTGATATTTCAAAGGATGATGTGTATGGGTTTATAATAAGACACGTTCTTTTTATTTTTATGATAAACTATGTAGTTTATTTGACTTTCATATACACTCACAAATTGAGAGGCGGCTCAAGCCGTAGGATACAAACATTTAACTATTAATTATTATTATTAATATTCATTATTTGAATTTGTAAAAAGTAACGGAACATTCGTTTATTGTTGAATCATTTATTCGACTGTAGTAACGTTGTTGTGTTTGGTGATTGAGATATGGAAAATATCCGCGACGAAGCATAAGAGATATATGAAACGCAAATTTTGTAAATATTTCTCCATACTTAGATCGAGCGGTACGTTTCTTGCTTTCTCTCTTGTGCACGCCGTAAAAAAATGAATAGTAGAGAAGTGAAATAAATTCGGAAAAAATAATAATAAATTAAAAACAATCCGTTCGTAATTAAATAAAAGTACGTAGGTGTGAGAATTCATTCCTTTCCCGTCGAAAAAAGCTGAGGAACGAAAAAATTTCACTTCATTACTAAAAAAAAAACGGTAAGTAATTCCTTATAATAAAATTGAAAATGGAAACGCCATTCACGATTATTCACAATGTTCAACAATAAACATAAATGTAAAATAATATTCTTGACATTTGTTTTGCTTCTTTAATTATATAGCAATAGCGTATAATTTTTACGTCAGGATGGGTAGACCAACGAAAATTGTTTGTCTAACTTTCCGTCCGTTTCAACAGATAGGGAAAAAAAAAACAGCAAATCTCTCATACAAACGCACAACGTGACATTTTCGTTTTATTCCGCATAAACTTAAAAATAATCTATGTACAAAAGAAAAATAAAGAATAAAAGAAAATAAATTATATCGAATAATTACTACTATGATCTATGCAAAACTTACATACTAAATCACTGTTCGAAGTCTTATGCGCGGGCATAACTGTGTAGAAAGAAAAAAGTCTAATTGAACGTAAATGCTAAATGCTTAAATAATAATTTATACAAAAAGAAAACAATTTTAATTTCTTCTTCTTTTCTAATAATTATACTCTCAATATCCTCCAGCATATTTTAACGCTTAAAAACTAATGCCTGCTATGAAGTATTTACAAAGATGCAACCAAAAAATCGCAAATACAATTCAATAATATTAATTAATTATTGATCCGTAAGAAAATAATACAATTTATTTTCTTTGAATATGAGATATGTTCCATATAATATTACTGGCTTTGTACAAGTATCATAAAAATACTATAAAAATACACATGACTTTAACAACATAGCGATAATAATAATAATAATAATAAAAATAATGATTATTATTGTGTCACCAATAATAATATTCGTCTAAGCATTTCATTATTATTTTTTATTTATTTAATAATCAAACGAAAACGCAAGATAACTGCACGCAGAATAAATGGTGGAAACAAAAACTAAGTTTGTGAGGTCCAAAACTGAAAGGTCCACTTTCAAATAATAATAATAATAAAAAAATAATATATAATTACAACAATAATAACTATGTACAAAAAAAATATATAACCGGGACCAGTAAAGCAAATTCGCAAATAAATGAAAATAAATTCGAAAAAAAAAGCAATACTGCATATTTCAGGAGTTAGTAGAAAAAATAAGGGAAAATTAGTATGGGGGATATTAAAAAAAAAAGGAAAATTAAAGCGAGAAGTCCTGACATACACACACAGTGGGATGCATCTTTGTAAACAGATAGAGAGAAAGCGGTATGCATGAGAGAGATGGTGAGATTCGAAAGTTTCAATTGAAAAATATTGTTTTTGTTCGGAGATATATCCGATGAAATAAGATAATCTCTATTCAACTCAGATTTATCCCAAAACAACAAAAAATATTTCGTTCTGAATTTTGAGAGGAATTTTTTGGGGGCGAGCGCGAGATTCGTGTATTTAAATTTGTTTCTTATTTTAAAAATCGAGATAACAGATCCACATTAATAATTACATCGTCATTACATTATAAAAATTTGCGGTGGGTATATAAAAGTAAAATGAATAGGTTAAGAAGGTACAAAATTCTCAACAGTGTTTTCCGCGTTCTGTGTTTTTTATTGTTGCTGCAGTATAGTAGTGAAAATTTCTTTTTCGTTTATAATTAATTTTACTTTTATCATTTACATTTTTATCTTTCGTTATTTAATATAATAAAACTTGCGATATGAAATATATTAGGAACATTGTTACGGACCAAGTTTTCTCAACAGTCCGGCAGCGCGAAAATACGTAATAATAAAAAAATTAAAAACAATTTACACACATTGATGGTTTCTCTAAATATATTAGCAATAATAATAATCATCATCATCGTAATAATATAATAATAATATATGAATAGTAATAATAATCGTGTAATACGTCAGAGGAAGAAGAGCGAGGGCGTACTCAATTGATTCTTTTTTTAATCATTATTCTGTTTCAGAGAGTTGATCCCCCTCTTCCACACTTTTCACATTCACTTAGCATCGCTAGATGGCGCTTGAATCCGTGGCGAAGTGACAGGGAACGAGACCGATGACGATATTAATAATTTCATTCTTTGCATCAACGAAATTCGCTTTCTTTTTTTTTGCTTTTACCTTTCGAAAACAATCAAAATAATGTTTCGAGTGTGGCGACATCTGTCGGATATGTTATCGGGTTAGCGTTTCAATTTTAGTTGTATCAGATCGCCGCCGATGCGAGCGCTGTTTTTATTCAACAATCACACTTAGTTCCAAATAAACTCACTAATATGCGAGGCAGGTCATACAAATGTATTTCCCAGTTTTGAGTTATTTTGGATACGTAAACCTAGAATATATTTAAAATTTTTTGTTCTTTTAAATATATTTTTCTACCACTATGTATACGTACAATATCGTTGGTTCGGGAACCAACGCTTTTATTTTTTTTTATTATTATTATTTTAAACATAACTAATATATATTATTACTTAATAAACACCGTATGTATCGATTATTATTAATAATTAGTAATTAGTAGGAACCAATTTTGCTGGCTTAGAAACTGGATGACAGGTTTTTCTTTTCACTTCATTTTTTTTTTAAACTTATTATCAATAAATTTATTTTTAAGCGAGCCGTGTATTTCTTTTTTTTTATATTGTTTTAATATAACCAGCTGATGATGATATACATATACATATATAATGATAAATACAGCATTTTCTTGCCTTATCAACTTTTATAATAATGTGTCATAATAATAGTTAATAAAAGTTTCTGTATTATTTCTTTTTCATTTTTTTTATAATAATTAATTAATAATGAATAAAAAAAGCGCGCGCGCCCTTATTACAAAGTTTGCGAGAGGAACAAAAGAGCGCGAGCGATAGGAACTTGTTTTACTGGGACCCCGGGACCTGGGACCCACAGAGACCGCATGCAGTATCTACATCTCTCGATTATTATAGGAACATTGAAGTCGCAATTTTGCTTTAACATATTTTTCTCGTTTCTTTCACCATTCAACCTCAGATATTGTTCTTTTTTTTTTAATTTGATAACGACATACATATATAATATATGTACTCACCCGTTATCAATTAATAAGAACTTTCGGTTTGTCTTTCCGCATGTTTTTATTTTAATTTCTTCTTGTAGAAATCAGGAACTCATTGGCGCTAACTTAGAGCTATGTACACCTAATATTCCTTTGCTTTTTTGTGTTTATTTTTATTTTAATTTCTCAAAGTGTCATAGTAACTATACGTTGCGATTAGGAATCATCGGACCTAGGTTTCATTTCATATCATCTTTTTTTTTTTAAATCGACTATACATAAAACTACGATACTTGACACACAACTACCATATAATAATAATAATCATAATAGTAATAATAACGTTTAAAAATATATTATATAGATCAGCTGTAAATATATACTATTCATTAATTGCTTTTTTTATATGTTCACGTTTTTTCGTTTCGTGTTAAATTTCATCTTTTTGGAAAATTTCGTTTACTTTTTTGGAGTTTTATATGTGACCATGAATAATCTTTCCTTATTAACAATAGATTAATAATTTTAAATAGCTCGAGTTCCATTTACGCAATAATATCATGTGTATCATATCATATTCTATGCATGTATTTATGTACGTTACACAACAAGGTGATTTCCCTCGATAATAGAACAAGGTGTAAATACGTTTTGTTGTAATTTACTTACATTTGATATTGGCTGAATACGCTATCATCATAGGAAATCACCTCGTTCAAAGTCCTCGTGAGTAACAGTATGTTTATATAAATCGTGTGTGTGGCTGTGATGAAATCAATGTCCAGCACTAGTAAGCGGTTGCGATACGTCAGAAGGTGTTAGGAATCGCCGTTTAGGTTCAGACGGCTGGCAGAACGTATTCGAGTTATTATCGAGCACTCTAGATTGATCCGGGACCGTCTCTTGGGCGGCCCTGGCCGCCAACAGGGTTATCTGATTCACGACGTCCTCCATCTCGTGACTGAGAGGCGATTCCGAAGGCGGCGGCAACGTAGAACTCACCTTCGCCAATTTCGGATGGTTCTCGTGGTCGCAGTGGCGTTTCAGTTCCTGCGGCGTCTTGAAACGGCCGCCGTCGCAAAGTTTGCAATCGTAGCCGGTCTGTACGATCCTGAACGCGCCCCTGTTGTCCGGGTTGCCGCTGTAGCACTGGCGCTGGTGCGTCAGGAGCGGCGCCTCGCCGGCGAACGCGGCCCTGCACTTCTTGCACACGAAACACACTTCGATGTCGACTTCGCGCGCCGGCAATTCGAGGGAACGCGTGCCCGCGTCCGGCAGTCTCAGCGTCGTGACTCCGGGTTCGCTGTTGCCCGCCGCTACCTGCTCCAAGACGGGAGCGGGAAGTGGCAGGAACGATGGACCTGAGCCGGTGTCTAGAAGCAGTCCTCCGGGTCCCCCTGGAACAAAAACGATTTCTTTCATAGATGAGATGAAAACGAGCTTATTGTGGACAAGCATTTGATGATTTTAACTATATTAAAATATTTTAACGAGTTTTATTTCGAAAAAACATAATTTTGAAAGCAAATAAGTTTATAGGAAGTAACAGTTTTTTTTTTGTGGAAGCCTAGAAATATGAAAGTGTTACCAATGATAAGTTGCTAGTTCATTTTAACTCCAATTGGTAGCAAAACTAATATTTTCTGAATTCATTCGATTAGCGCTACCCCGTCTCTACCTATAAATATATTCTAGAAAATAAAATTTAAATAAAGTGGTGAGGGTAACACCTTATAAATATAAGGTTTGTGTATAAATGTTTTTAAAAAATAAATAAATATGAAATTATACATATACAGATTATTCGTTGCCCATAATAATAATATACCCTTTATTTTCAGATACCGTGCATAGTACAAAACTGCGAACATGCCCAAAATACGTCACCAAAGAATATAATAAGGTAAAGTCAGGTAAGTGTGTAACCGGGGCAAGTGTGTAGTTTGGCTATATTTATTTCCAAAATTAAAATCTGGATATCCTCTGTTATATTACTAATGTACTAAACTTTATACTAGTTTTAAAAAAAAAAATTCACACCTCCTAACGTGTAATAACTTATATATCTTGTAAATTTATCATACCTTATTAAAAAGGCATGAATATAGTATTATACTCTTGGCCGAACTAAAGGATATGCTATTAATATATAAATGCGGAACGGTTACACACTTGCCCCATTTTGCTGGGTAAGTTGTAGTATTGACAGTGTTAAAATTTATTTTTTTTCTAGTAAACCGCTGATAATTATAAAAGGCGTATCTATGAAGGCTTACAACTGGGCATATTAGTAGTTCTATGTGTAAAATTTATCAAAATATCTTATTATGTGAACAGTGTTACATTTTCTTCACACTATGCAATTTTTACTACACACTTACCTGACTTTACCTTATATAAATATTATACAGGCTATTCCATGTTAGTTCGTTAAAAGTTTATGATGTTCTATTATTTACTTATATTTGAAATTTTGGCACCATTATTGTTTGATTGAACTTAAATGAAAAATTTTAACCAAAATATCACTTCCGGTTGACCGGAAATGGATGTCAACTTTGTTATTTTAAATAGAATGATACAATTTTTTATTCATTTTTGGATTCTACGACCATAAATACGTCAGTTTTCATTAGCTTTCCTATAGCTACTGTTGCCGTTTTTGAGTTATCTAAGCTTTTGCTTTTTTTTTAGTCATAATCATTGCATCATTGAAATATTAATATCTCGGTTAATACTGCAAGTAGCGACTCCAAATTTGCTATGTTATGAATGTAGATAACTCTAAGAAACGGTATGCACACTTTACAATCTAATATACAGGGTGTTCAAAACTGAGGGACAAAGTGACATATTTTCAAATGCAGAAAACTCAATTTTTTAAAATAGACCCCCTGTAATTGAATTCGAAATTAGAAAGTAAATATCATCCCCTATCATTTTATATCAGCATTCCCTATACCTATCTTTAATAGATTTTGAAATATGAGCGACTATTTCTTAAATAGACTAACTAACCCTATCTTTAAATGTTTGTAGCTGGCTCTAATGGATTATGTCAAATCATGTATTATTCTTTAAATAACCATACAAGATATCGCTGTTCGAATAGTCATTTCTATTAATATTGCGTTGTACAAAAGTGTCATTACGATGATATACTAAACACTTATGGTTAGTCAATGAATTTGACATTAATCCCATTCAGAGCCAGTTACAAACATTTAAAGATAGATACTTAGTCTGTTTAACAAAAAGTCGCTCATATCTCAAAATCTATGAAGGATAGGTATAGAGAATACTGATATAAGTGGTAGGGGATGATATTTACTTCCTAATTTAGAATTAAAATACAGGGGTTTGTTCTATTTAAAAAAAAAGTGTTTCCTGCATTTGAAAATATGTCACTTTGTCCCTCAGTTTTGAACACCCTGTATGTTAGAATGTAAAGTGTGTATCCGTTTCTTAGGTTATATCTACATTTATAACATAGCAAATTTGGAGTCCCTATTTGCAGTATTTACCGAGATGTTAATTTCTCAATGATGCAATGATTATGACTAAAAAAAAGAGAAACTTAAATAACTCAAAACGGCAACATGTAGCTATAGGAATAGCTAACGAAAACTGACGTATTTATTGCTGTAGAATCCAAAAATGAACAAAAAATTAGATCATTCTATTTAAAATAACAAAGTTGACGTCCATTTCCGGTCAACCGGAAGTGATATTTTGGTTAAGGTATTTCACATTTAAAGCTCCAATCGAACAAATAATGGTGCCAAAATCTTAAATATAAGTAAATAATATACTATTACATAAACTTTTAATGAACCACTTAAGTGGAATATCCTTTATATTGACCTAACTTAAAATTAATTGACATATATACCGTAACAACTTACATTTAAAAGAAACGACTTATTGCTACTTTAAATTCCCCCAGTCTATTTAAACATCTTATATTTAGAGGAAGTTTATTAAAAAATTGATAACAAACATATTCCAAACTCTTTCTATAGATTCTAGTGGTATGTTTAGCTAACAAAAAGTAATGTTTCTGTCTAATGTTTAAATTATGTTGTACATTATTTTTACAGAAGTTTTCCTTTAAATCTAAAGCTAAAAAACAATACATTTAGAATATATATATATACATATCATCAGTTTGTTTAGAAAAATGATTTTACAGGATTCGGGGTTTGCTTTAAATTGTATATTATACCTACGTAATGCTTTTTTTGCAATAAAAAAAAATCTTGTTACACCGGATGCTGTGATCACACCCGCAAAATTCGCGTGATAAGAAGTCGTTAGAATTTCTAACGTGCAAGAGTATTTTAAGGATCTTAAAGCAAAACAAACTTTTACTAATTTACTTGCTAGAAAATCTATATCTTCTTGCCATTTAATATGCTGATCAACAAATCAAGCTAATATTTTGGCAAATTATTACTGCTTCGATTACTACGAAACAAGACGCAGGCAGTTTTGTTATGATTTAGTGTAAGTTGATTGAATTCAATCAATATTAAGATGCTGGAGTAAATATAATTAATTTTTGGCTAACTTCTTCTATTGTCTTCCCACTTACAATAAACATTTATATCATCATCAATTAACAAACTGAAAATTAATATTATGTAAGGTCTCATTCGTTCCAAGTAAAATTTGAAAAAAGAAAAACTACTGGTTATGAAACTGCACGCCGTATAATTAAAATTTTTGAAATGAATGGTTGTTTTGTATCCACCTCGTCATAAAAAGTACCCTAATACCACGAAATGAGGAAAGGGATATTTGGGCTGCAGTAAAGGAAACGGCGTACATCTAGCAGAAAAATTACAGAGCAACTGAGTGTTCCACACAATACTGTCTACAGCGTTTTAAAGAAAAAAACAATCCAAGTTGAATAAAGCAAATGAAATATTTGCTAACGACAAATATGACAGATTTGACTTTTGTGAAGCAGTTATCGAACGTTGCATCAATGATGACGGCTTAAAAAAATATATATTTGTTCATTGACGAACCCTCCTATGTGTTGCATAGACGTCACAGCCACGCTACTGCTCTAAGGAAAATCACAACATAGCATACGATGCTCGCACTCAATATCCCCAAAAGTTGAATGTTGTGCACGAGGCCAGATACCCCTTTTTATTGAAGGAAATTTAAATGCGGAAAGACATTTACATCTTTTACTAAACACTGTGTTACCGTAATTAAGAACCCTTCGAAACGTTGTAATGCACGATGTTTGGTTTTAACAAGACGGCTATCTGACTCATAATGCAGCTATCGTAGAGTCCGTTGCAAAAGCGAATGGTCACCAAAATCTGCGCAAAGCCTAACGTCAATTACGCCCCGCTGCCGGCTGCCACTGTCTGTTACCTAGCAACGAGGCATAGGCTACCAATATCCGTTCATTGCGCATGTGACGTCATGTGCCATTCTCTATTGCAACGGATTCTACGAAGGTATTTACGAATCGGCTTATCACCGAGTGGAGTACCATTCGTTAGCGTCGTAAGTCACCCGACCTAGCCTCAAATGATTTTTCTTATGGGGTTATGTTAAGGTAATTTATGATTTCAAAAATAAAGGAACTGAATCTATTAAAGAGTTACGTGAAAATCTTATAGATTGCATGCGAAATATTGTACCACGTCAGTATTAGTACTGACTGTAGTACAAAGTCTAGGGTTTCACAATAAGAAATTACATTTTATTAGTCAGGAATAAAAAAGTGTTGCAGTTGAACTTAGTTTAGTGACTTATGTCAAACTTGGTACATTCCTTAATAAATAATATTTTAATGTTTTTCCACAATAAACAGCCTGTATATTATTACATACCGAAAGATAGCTCACAATAGAATAAATGCAAGTAATTGATTTAGCAAAAAAAAAAAAGAATGTCATTGAAATTATGATAGACGATTAAATAAAACTGCATTATAAGCAGTACGTGGACTATTTCACCAGCATGTTCATTACTTCAGTTGCCATAAAAAAAGGAGTTCTTTATTTAACGATATTAGCAATTATTTAACTGAACAAGTTGATATTTTGTTAAATGTTTGTAAGATTAATTAATGTGCTGTAGATACACACCCTAATTTCCCACACTAGTTTGCCGACATTTCTAATCACCCTTGTACAACTTTTACTTTTTTTTTCCTTATCTTATTAATTATACATTCAAAAAAAAAAAAACGAAACCGTATAAATCTAAACGACTTGTCTACACCTAGAAATAAAAATATATAGCCCATAAACTACTAGCGCATTATATGCTTCAAAACCAATTGAATTAATTTCATTCACGATATTATCGAATTACTTATGTGTATATGTATGTAGTTATAATCTCAATATATCACGCAAAGACATTGATGACATTCTGAACTAAAATACTCATCGCGAGAGCGACCGGACCTAGGTGAATATCATCGGGCTGGTCAGAATTTTACGGCCCGTTTTATGCGTTTTAAATTTTTATTTTCTTTTAAGTTTTATTACCCTTCTACATTATCTCTGCTCGTTTTAACTAATTTCACGCCGACACGGCGATATTTTATGCAAATATCGAATGGGACTGACATTAGGGGGACGAGAAACATCGAACGAAGTGGTAGAACGAATAGGGAAATCAATTAATCCAGTAATTTACGAAACGCCTATGGGAGAATATATAAAAAAAAACAAATATAGTGAGATACACATAAAATTGTGAACATAAAGCAGGAGTTTAACGAGCAATGAATATGATACAAAAAAAAAAAATGAATCACTTTAGAAACTACAAAACTGCAACTTTAAGCCCTTAAGGACTTTGTATTTGCTTGAGTGTACTCTCTACCCACCTACTGATTGTAGGAATACATTCCAGAATGGTTGTGTGTGAACGGAGAAGTATGGAAACAAAAAGAAATTAAGGCGTCACTAAAATAAATGTTGTTGTGATTGAGTGGGCCGCAATTTAACTACATTTTAATCAGACCCAATCTAAGTCGCAGGCCGCGATACAAATTTATACAAGAGTTCGTAACATTGGGCTCGGCTTGGCCGATGTGGACCCGCTCTATGGTCGACGGGCATCAATGCCCCGTTTGCGACCACTACCGAACTGTGCCAGTCCACTGAATGTTCGATTTAATGTACTGACAAGTGTGTTATCTCCTGTATACGATTCTAATGGCGTCCTTTATTTATTTCGGAGCACGCGGAGCATTTTTAATGGGACGCCTCCTAAGGACGGACTTTATGGATTTTAAATACCGGATAATAAGGCAGAGCCATTGTCAGAGGACTTACGTACAACATACGTATAAAGTAAGAACTGGAAAAGGCTCGTTTCCCTTATTTATTTTTGCATTAATAAGATAACGTCTTCGAATCTTGTATAATGTTGCAGATGTAGGGATACCTATATGTACATAGCAATTAGTTTACGATGTATTTCTTCGATGCGAAAGAAAATGGATACGTCTAAAGCTGTATAATAAACACGGAGAAGATATAAATAATTCAGCAGATTCGGTTTTAATTTAAAGGTCAGTTTTTATAATAAACAGGATTTCCTTGAATTATGTATCCCAATTTACTTACTTGAGAAGGTGAAATAGCGCTTTCAAACTAAGCCGATTTGCAATAATTCTTTATACCTATAATTCTAGAATTAAAAAAGAAAGAAAATATTGCCTGTATTTATGTGTAAAATTGAGAATATTAAAGCTATCGGCAAACGACTGCAGGAGTAGGGGATATTTATAATTATTATAAGCAATAGCTACATAAATCCATTTCTAAAATTCGTTTTAATTTTCTTTTTTGTTATATAAGAAAAATTTGCTGAGTTGCGGGTATAAGCACATATTTTTTGCTTTAGAGAACCAATACAACGGAGAAAATAAAAAAAACACTTTTGTTTTAGTAGTTCAGGTTCAGAAAATTTAAAAAAAAATAGTTTATCACATCTAGACAGACTTTTTTAACGTATTTATTACTTATTATTTGAATTAAGTAACTGATTATTGAGTTTCGTGAGAATTGTGTGGGACAATCCAGAAATTGCAAATAAGGTTACTGACAAATTCCGTGTCTATGGTTCTAAAATTAATTATATCAAACGCCTAGACATTGGTTATCAAAATTTTGTGCTGCCATCTACATGTTTGCTTGTTAAAGATTAGAATTATATACTGAATGGCACAAATAATATAGTGTACGCATAGCTACAAATTACATAATGATTTGGGTGTGGCTTAATGATTTTATTTATATAATATATATAATCCAAAAAATATTTGCTGGTAAGGGTGTAATATACTTGCTTGATTAGAACAAGTTAAAAAAGTTAACAAGGTATAAGAAGTTGTGGTGAATTTACACTCCATCTCAAGCAAAAATATATTACCAGTTATGTAATGTTCTATAATTACATAACAGGTGATAGGTGATCCATTTTTGCCAAAAACGAGGTGTAAGCTCACCATAACTGTTTACAGTAGATACTAGGTGCAAGTAACAAATTTGCTGGTTATTCACTAAAAACATTCATGTTAGCTTTTAAATATCACAAAAACAACAAGAATTTATTATCAAATCAATAATAACTTCCAACAAGTTGTTTATATTCGTATTTTTTTAAATAATGTTTTGTAAGTTTTACTGCGATATAGCAAAACGTAGTTTTATTTTCAATAGAATAACATTCTATCTTTTCATTTGATCCGCATATTCAAGCGTTAGTATCTTGCACCATGAGGTAAAACAATTAGGTATATTTTATTTATTATAATATCTCTTCTTTGTTATTTAGTAAATCCAATGACAGAGCAACCCGTCCAGATTAAGTGAAACAGAAGAGAATGTGCTAATATGAAAATTAAAAAAAGGACAGATAATTTAAGTATGCGTTAGCAACACATATTCTAGCGGAAAATGTGTTTGAACATAAGGTGGCATTATAGAAAAAGAAGTATCATATACGGATGTTTCACGATGTCTGGTAATAATGACAACTGACGTTTTGTTGTATTTAATTCATCTTTTATGAATTGCGCTAAATACATTTGCTATCAAATGCGAATTATTAATATGTTATCAAGTTAATTTATGATAGCGATAGGTACCTATTATACGTAACTTTTTTAACGAACTTCTGTAAAATGTATTATAAACGTCGTAAATAATAAACGAAATTTTTCACAGTAAGATAACTAAAAAGTATATTTTTACTCGTACATGGTTGAATTGGGCACTGAATTTAAGGTTTGCAAAATGTTGTTTGTATTTTATTCTGTGTTTGACTTGACTCAGTGGTATTGATTTGATTTATACAGGCTCTATCATGACCACGCGTGTCGAAAGATAAAGTCAAGAGATAATGTTTCCTTAGTACTGACACAATGATTGATTTTTGCAAAACTTTGAAAAATATTTGATTCATTATCTGATTAATGAAGCAATTTAATATTTTGTTGAATTAACAAGTTGACTATGAGCAAATATTATACTAGAACATATTTATATTGAATTTGCTATGAGCAAAGAACTACAAAAATAAATTTTACTAACCTATTTGCTAATTATTCTAACATATTATTAATGGATTTAACTTGAGTGCGGGAAATGTAAATTTTATAAATTATTGGAGTTGAACATGTATTAACATTAGTTTTTTCTGATAAAAGGAAACGCTCAAACGCAAATAAATAAGACAACGGAATTGAGCAACTTCTATATTGTTCGTATAAATTTTCCAACAATGCTTGAATCAGGCACTGGCCTTTATCAAGCTAAAATTAATTTGAATTGTACAAGGTCTAAATGTAAAAAAAAAAAAACATTAATTACTACCTTTCGATTAACTAAACAAAATTGCCAATAAAAGTAAAATTACCAACGTAATAAGTTAGAGAGAGAACATTCCAATTTTTACGATAAGTAATTAAAACCAATAAAACCTATTGCGGAACAAATGGAAATAAATATAAACTGGTCAGAGTGAATGTCCGAACAACATTTTTTTTTTGTTAAAGACAACTCTGTGCGAGTATAAAAATAAACAGGTAGAGATAAAAAGCGCTAAATTTAAGAAGAAGAATAAGTGTATGTAAAACACACCAGATGAAAACAGATTAAAATAATTAAAATTGACAGAAGTCTTAAAACAATTACAATTAAAATTACTGGACATGCACGACGAACAAATTATATATATACATATATAATAGGAAAGAATGTAGGAACTGTAAAAGTTACTGAAATTATTAGAAGGAACTACCGATAACCGATTTTACATTGTTGAACTAACCGAAGTCTAAGAAGAAAACTTAAAGAAGGTAATTATATTATTTTGTAGTTTTTGTTTTACTAATTTAACAACCCCAAGGAGTTTATTTGATAAATAAGTGTTATTCAAATAACAAAGTGAGCGTTATGAAAAAATAAGGACTACGACGACTAAAACTGCAGTTAATTCAACACATTTGCGATGCCTATATAAATAATTATTACAAATCTAGTCTACACTTTTCTAAATACGTGCTCTCAAATATCATTACAACAGTTTTCTACCTATATAGTAAAAAAAAAAACGTTAAATATATCTATGTATTAATTATAGATTTCAAAATCAATGAATAAATTGTCATATTGTAGATATAATAAATTGTTTGTAATACATTTGCGTTTTCATAGTTTTCCTCTTCTTTGTACTATATATACATGTTTATCCCTTCTTATATTGACTTTTCTCTTAATTTCTCTTTATTTTGTAAGAATATTTTCGTTTATACTTTTTTAAATCTCTTCTGTGCTATTAATTTATTATTAAATTAGTAAACTACCCTACCAAATATAATAAATGTTAATATATCACTTTTAAACAATTAACGAATGTAAACAATGCAGAGTTATTATTTGTTAATTATTCAACTAACGATTTTATTTCGCTTTGTATTTTGTCTATGACTGATACCACTTTAAATTGCTGTTTGGCGGTAAGATTTCCACAAATACGATCATTTTCAGCCTTTAGACAAAGAGAGTTATACATTGTTGTCGAGAAGTGTATGCGCCAAACAAAGTGCACCGACTTGCAATTAGTCGAGGATTACTTCATACATGTTAACTTACAGTTGATCCCACATTGCTTTATCTAGTTATAAATATTTCTGGAATTAAGACATTTTGCGTTGACTAAACACAGTGCACGTCTGAAGGCAAAACAAATGTTCTTTGCAGAAGAAACGAGATATTATTATTATTGGCCTCGGCGTTACACCATTAGCCACTTCCAAATTAAAATCCTGATGATCGGAATAGACGACAAGATAGGACGCAATGGAAGAAACCAAATACACACAGCATTCCATTCTATTTGGGGGTATATTTGTGATTGGGAGCCACATGCAGCTTCTCATAATATCATATATTCTACAGCAAACACCAGGTGATTTGAGTTTGGTTGTTGAGTTGGATAATTCAAAAGTACATATCTGCTAATCTAGGTCAGGTGATCGCTTCTTCTCAAATGTATTTTTTTTCAGCTTTATTTTCATTCTACTTGTACAAGGCGTTCAGCATATCTCCAAATTACTCTCAGTCAACTTTTCCGAAAAATTACTTCTCATTCTTTCTAAGAAACAGGTCGTTTTAATCATCCCCGAGACCGCATTCAACATATTACTTCCCATCTTTCCTATTTTTTTGAAAATCCAATTAAATTTTCCGGCATACACACGGAAAAATGCAAAGAACGAACGAAATCTCTCTCTCCCCCGAATTCTTTTTTCAAATTCCCTCGGATACATACATACAAAATGCGCTCGTCCCGTCAGGACGTCGGGGGGGAGAGAGAGAAGAACAATGCCCCGTCGAAATTACGAAAGGAAGCCTCCTCGCAAGCGTGGGGCTCTCGCGCGGCTGAGGCACAAAAGAAATATCTAAATTTTCAATAAATGCTTTTGTAGCGTTCGCCTAGCCGACCGAGATATTTTATAATTCAGAAAAACAGCGCGCGTCGGAAGCAAAATCCATATCTCACTCCTCGGAAAGTTGGATGGGTGGCGGGGAGAGGAAGCGCCTACGGGCTAGGGTACGGAGCGTAGGGTGAGTCGGTGAGATGGCAAACGACGACGAGGTCCACCTCCCCCACACGCTATTATAACTCGCGAAGCGAAAAAGTAAATTTTAAGAAACCCTCGCCCTTCGTTCTCCAATCGCCCAGTTCACTCGGCTATTTAAATTCCAGCTGCGAGATCCACGTCTCGTACTGGTCGGACGCAATTAAATAGGCAATTTATTTTTTCCTTCTTGCTTCCCGTGCTACGACTTTGGGATGCTTCCTTTTTTAATAAGACCGCTGCTATAATTAAAAACTAAGTCACCCCCAGTTCCATCGAACGATTCCCCGGCAGTAGATTAAAGATGTATATACGACCATACAAGTTCCTTTCGCAGTATGATTTCAAAATAAAATCATATTCCTCCATTTTCAGACTTACATACAGACAGAATTGCAAGAAGCACGACGTTATGAGTTTTATAATACGGCACCTAAAGGTTATGAGCCACTCGTCTAGGTTTCAGGGAACGAAGGAAAAATTGATTACATTTTGATGACGTTCCTGTGATAATGAAAATGGTCGTTAAATTAATGGTAATGATGATTGCGCGCCTGGATTTCTAGGGGTGTGAACGCTGCCACTAATAATTCATGGTAGATTGGATAAATGAATATTTAATGAAACTTGAAGTAGACGCGCGTGGTCATGTAATTAAAACCGAATTTGTCACGTCTAATTTCGACATATTTTCTACCAGGTGGTACACAGCTTATGTCCTTCATTAATAAATTACTTTACGCGAAGTAGGACATATGCATAACACCCTTAAACAAAAGAACTGTAGCCACGTTAAGTATTAAATGATATTAAACTACTTTTTTGTGTAACTGAACTTGTGGTATGTGTTTCCATTGTATTTTCTTTGCTAAGCACATATATTTATAAACATTTTAACCATTGTTATGCCACTCTATCTCTATAAGCCTACTAAAGCAGCATTAGATTATCATCATAAATTTAAAAAAGACATTTTACAAAATAATTTGTAAAATTCACTTTAATTCACAAAATTTTGTGTAACTTGTAACAGTTGTCTTTTGATAAATTTACAAAATGCGTTGATGGATGTATGTATATAGACAACAAATTAACAAAATATACTGTGTATCTACAGTAAAAAAAAAACGAATGTTAAAAAGTTAAAAACACAATGAAGATGATACACTCTTACACTGCAGAAAATAATATAGAAAAATATATATTTTGTAATCGGGGTGTTTATACATATATAATAAAATACTCTTTATTCAAGTGTTTGGATTCCAAACCTATAATCGAGTGCTTTTACCAGCGGGTAGAAACTTGGCTGTGAGCGCCATGTAGAGTTGACGCATAGAAACAATCAGAGTTTCGTATTAGAAATCTGTATTTTCAAGTGGTGTGGATCCACGATTATTTTGACATTTTACCTTAGCCTATTCCGTTTGACGCAGTGATTGTTTATGGTGTGTTTACCGACCTTTAGTTTTACCTAAAAGAATATTGAAGTGGTTTTGAATATATCAAGCAGTTCTTTGGAACATGCAGGGACTAAAAGTTAAAACATCTGATAAAACTTATGGCAATATGTCTAAAACCGCATTTTTTTAAACATTTCTGCATGTAAAAATAGTAACAACGAGAGATTTGCTTGAAAATATTTTTATTAAACGGGAAAACAATATGAAGCTAGTACACCCAAACACATTGAAAACTCTTGTTGAGGGCAACTAAATCTTTAGTATGGGCGATTCCAATAATATTAAAAATTTGGTATTCAAATTAAAAACTCAAATCAAAACTTAGCAAAAAGCTACAGAAATATGGGCTGGGCAACATTCTAGTCCAGGCAGATTGTAAATTGCAGGTTACTGACTTTCACGACCATAAAAAACCTTCTCCACGGTTTTATTTGTTTCTATCAACTTCTTCGTATTAGCATCTTACGTTTTTCTAGGAAAGATTTATATTTTGAAGCTAACACGAACTACACGAGATTCCATCTAGCAAAATCATGTTTTCATGCGTTTTTTTACTTAGTTGTGTGGCGTTCATAGGTACAGAAAACAAACAGTACCTAGAATTTGTAGTTGACTATCGTGATAATTAGAAACGCTTTCCATAGGTCCACAGAAAAGTTATTGATCTGTTTTTGGTAAAATACATACCCAAATATTTTCAAATTTCATAGTTCTTTCGTGCTGTAAAATGATAATATACAGCCGAGTATACAGCTATGGTCGAACGTATTGAACACTAAAATTTGTGAGAATAATAAACTTAAAGTGAGTAAATCATAGTAAGCTTTTATATGGGTAGTAACACTTTCTTTAAGTCAAAAAAATTGATATCTCATATTTTGAAAATGCATAAAAAGATGCCTCCGACGCTGTAGAACTAAAAATTTATAGAAAATTATTCTATTCAAGCTTGTGCAAAGTATCAATTCTGTATAATAATGCAAGGGGCTTCAATACAAGCAGTCATCTTCCATGTTTCATCTTTTCATTTTTTCCGGTTAGCATTACTACTAAAAAAAAAAACTCAATATACGATACTATATCAGCCCATTTTAAAAGAAATGGACTTTAGGCTTTCTCTCTTCTTAAAACCGCTTCAAAATAATTCAGCACTAAATTCTTAAAAAATCAATATATTTTTGAACCACCAGAAAGGAGGTTATTTTCATGAAGCAGCCAATAAATTTTTGGTAAGTAAAAGCCTCTGTATTAGTGTTGAGAACGAAGTTTTCAATAAGTAGATATTTCACACTACCTTCACGAGAATAAATATGTTGTAACGTGTTTGTATGTAAACAATTTACTATTTAGGAAAAGAACAGAAGATCAATAAGCTATTTGTTTCAAAAATTAAAACGTAACCTATTATAAGAGCCATGCGGTTCACAAAGCTGCTTTTACGAAATGTATCCCCTCACATCTTGAAAACAACCTTGAGCAGTCGTTTCAGTCCTTCTATGGTTTCCCACTGTAATATTTACTCATAGCTATACATGTGAATGAAACTACGTTCATTCCGACACTAGTCTGAATTCTAGATTAACCGCATGCAATCATAAAGCACAACTACTGTATATGTTTCTATTACTAGCTGGTGCATTTTTAGATGACTTATCCTGCTGGACTCCTCATTACCTCTTTTAAAAATATCTGTGAAATATATTGTAAGAATTTATTATACAAACATTTGAAATATTTTCCGCAGAGATAGTTGCAACAATATGAAATCAACTGGATATGACAGCTTGGCCACAAGTATATAGGTTGGTAAATGATAAATGTTATAAATACTGCAATACAATTTTTATTACAAATATATCCGTATATTAAAAAATAGAGTAATGTATATTACATTATAAGTCAAATTAATATGACAATGACAAATAAACGTGATTATGAAATACATATAAAAAAATTAGCACAATTCTTTTCAACACTCGCGTATAAAAATTAATAGGTGCAATTTACTACATAATGAAAACATAAATACCAGAGAAATACTAGAAAAATATAACTGAAGCTTACTGATTTACCTTTAGGCTTCAGGTTTGAATTAAGAAAAATAATTTTATGTCTAGGAATTCGCATTAATTTGACTACTACTGAAAAATTTTATCAAGATATTATAATAAAAGCTGAATTACGCTGTACGTTCGATTTAATTACCGTAACTGAAACAGAACAAATAAACCCATTGTGCAACCGTATCTGTTTTCTATAGCATAAGAACGGGGACGTTGGTGACGTCAGGCTTATTGTAAAGAATTTAATTGGATTAAGATAATTACATATCACGATAGGAGCAATGCTAATTACGATTATCGATAATCGGCCCAGGTTTGTCCCTCGTTTCTCGTTTGTTTGTGTCTTTATATTCGTATTACGCAAAATATAAACAGAAGGTGTTAAGAAATAGCTGTTTAATCTACTTCAATAAAATCCTATGTTTAAAGTTTAAATGTAAAGGTGATATTTTATTATGCTCCTATTCAACAAACAGATATGTTAAGATTTATAAAATGACCGTATATCATTAAATTTGCAATAATAAATTAACGCTCATTGATGAAATAAAAAGTATGTGTAGAAATCTGTGACTATTAGCATAACCGTGATTCATCTCATTGTATTTTTGATTTTATTATTGTCAAGGTGGGTAAATATTTATGACCAGTGCTGAAGATTCTAT
The DNA here is from genome assembly GCA_004143645.1 of Protaetia brevitarsis. NCBI lineage: Eukaryota > Metazoa > Arthropoda > Insecta > Coleoptera > Scarabaeidae > Protaetia > Protaetia brevitarsis. Next base: position 1,995,260 of record RXPK01000204.1, read on the forward strand.
TAGTTGGCAAGCTTAATTGTGTATTACTTTTTATATGATCCGACTCCTTATTTTTTCTTGATTAACTGTTTTCTCTTTCTTGCCAAAATACCTGAGATAGAAGCCTCATAAAGCCACGAATAAAAATTATTTGTAAAATCAGCACCGAAAAGGGTTGGAGATCATAAAATCAGAACAACCTCAAACAAAACCAACCCCTTTTACTCAAACAGAAATTCCAGAACAAGGGGCGCGTACAACAATTAAAGCTTAACGGGTAATCCACCGGGGCTGTTTTAATAAACCGGAGGGCTTAATTCGCGATAATTCAACCCTTTCAACGGCGTGCAACAAGTGTCCTCCTCCGTCCTACGCCATGAAATATAAGCAACGTTCGGAGCGGACCGGTTAAAAGGGTAGCGAGCGTCTGGTAGGAGTCGGCACCGAATGATAATTTGCGCAAATTAGGCCGGCGAGAAAGTCACCCCTCGAGACCTAATTAAAATCCATTAACGACCTACTCCAAGTGGCGGTACGTTCATCCCCTCCCCACGCGCGACTTGACTTCGCAAACTCGACGAAGTAGTAATTAACTTTGCAAGTCTCTACTTGTTCCTGCCCTGTCCTCAACGTCTACTGTTTTAGTAGGCTCGGGTCGAGATTAAAGGGATTTTCAGGCCGGGTAATTAATGCTGGGTAACATCTGCAGAAAGTGGGAGATTTGTAATCGCTAATGGGGGCGGTTTTTTTGCAGGATTTAAAAGAAAGGGTTCCTGTTCTTTTGTTTTAGAATGACTGACTCGAGGCTTTAGGTAAAAATAGATAGATAGATATATAATTTTATTTCAAACAGCCACAAAAAATATAAGTGGGTTGAAACAAGTCCAAAACAATTTCAGATATAAAAAAAAGTGACATTAACATATACCTATTTCATATTGATTCAAAAAAGTTAGTATTATTATCAGAAAAAAAAATAACTAAAAAGCTTATATAATTACTAAAAGTTAAATATTAAGTCACAATAAAACCAGAGGTAAATATATTTCTTAGCAGCAAACTCCGACACTATATCTTAAAGTAATCCTCAAATTCATAAAGTTCCAAATTAATTAGCAAATTAAAGGTTTCTTTCTTGAATAATGTCAAATTATTTTATTTTTAATTTGTTGGGGAAGTTTATTGAAAAACTTTATACTTGAGTAGCAAGGACCTTTTTCAAATAAAGACATGGTGTGCAACGGGTAATTATAATTTGTTTGAAATCTTGTATTATGACAATGACCTGGCAGAAGATGTTCGTATTTTTCTTTATATTTGAAATTAAAAATTAAGCACTCATAAATATACAGCGCAACAACTGTAAGTAACCTATTAGTTTTAAATTTCCCACGACACGATTCCTTCAACGGAAGGCTAAAAATTATACGTAACACTTGTTTTTGAATTCGAAAAACTCTAATGATACCTGAAGTGTTGCCCCATAACAGCATAGCAAATTTCAGTCTTGATATAAAACCTCCATAGTATATAGTAATTAAAACATTTTTTTCACAATATTTACTTAGAATTCTTATGCAATAACTGAGTTGATTTATTTTTTTCCAATTTAAGTTTTCATCCATAGTCAGACCCAGAAAGGTAACTGACTTACTTAGAGATAAATTGTCATACATTTTGAAACTGTCAATTCCTATATTAGATTTTTTTTGTATGAAATATTATAATTCTAGTCTTGGCTATGCTTAGTAATTGATTTTCACAACTCCATTGTCTTATTCTATGCAATATTTCTTCTGCTTGAGTTTTTAAAGTAATTAAATCTTTTGATGTTATAAATAAAGCATTATCGTCTGCATAATTAATATGCGTATGCAAAGTATTTATTAATATGTTGCACAGATCAATGATATAAATATTATATAATAGAGGACCTAATACGCTACCCTGTGGCAAACCTCTTTCAACTAATTTTGGGACGGACTTGACTATATTTCCATCTAAGTTTACTTTTACAAATTGCTTTCTACCCTTCAAGTATGATTCCATCCATTTCAAAGTTGTGTCTCTTACGCCATAGCTTTTTAATTTAAGCAATAACTTATCATGATTTATGCAATCATAAGCTCTAGAGAAGTCAAGGAGAATCCCTAGGGGAATGCTACCATCCTCAAGAGCCTGATAAATTGCGTCCAGGTAGTCAAAAAGGGCGGTTTCAATAGATCTACCCTTCATAAACCTATGCTGGTTTGCATAGAATAAATTGTTGTCATTGAAAAAAACAATAATTCGAAAACTTACAATTTTTTCAAAGATTTTTGAGAAACAAGAGAGAATGCTGATTGGTCTGTAGTTATCTATCAAACGGTTTCTTTTTAATTTGAAGCTCTATTTTATTGTCGCACAATTTTTTATTCGCACTTTCGTAATGCTTAATTTCGCGTAGACAATTCTGGTGATTCGCAATAACCAGCTAGGGCCTCTTCCTTCGTGGTAAATGCATTTCACAACAGTGCATGCATGTGCGCCTCAGCCTGTACATTCCACGTATGTACGAGTATATGTAATGTGTGTATATACATCAATTTGATTATCTATAATTGACAAATTATAACGCCTCCACTTCAATTAACCGTGTAAATTGTGTGTGTAATTATTTTAACTACTGTATCCCTATTAAGTTACTAATTACACTTTGTTAAGATCGGGTTCACACTCTAATTAGTTGACGTCATGTCCGTTCCATCTTCGCTCTTCCTGTTTTGCCTTATTAACGCGCTTCTTCTAATTGTCACTGATTATCCCGATTTACACCCTGATTTACCGATTCTGGAATGTCGTAGTATATTAAGGTCAATTGTATTTTTTTAAAATGCTGGACGGTTTATTTGAAGGCACATATATATTCATGTAATGCAATCATTACTGCTTAAAATTGTTTTAAACATGTAATTTTCAAAAAGAAAAACTTATGATTTATTGCAAAACTAGGATAAAGATTTCAATTTTGCTTGGAATAGTGGAAGATTTTTTTTTAAGCCAAAGGCCAAAATAAAACTGATAAATATTTAGAAGTGATTAGAGTAGATGACGTAAATATCTTTCTAATTGTTTTAGCTAAAAGAAAATGACGTGCTTCTAATATAGCGCACAAAAATGAGCTTAGGTCGCTGTGCAAATTGCCAGTTAATGGGAAACTACCCCGGCTTTTTTAGTGCACATTATTCAATAAAGCTTTGTGGTTTGCAAAAAATCAATCGAGTTTGATAATTTATTCTGCGAATGTCATAAAACAATGTACAAGAATTCAAATAATATGGAAGTGATAGTAGGTAAACAATAGTCGTTCAACCAGGTTTTATACCGACATCGACAGCAGCTCGCGTATGCTTATAGGCTTCACTGATAAGAAGTACACTATTATTCTAATTGTTTATAACCTCAAACTTGCTTATATATTTTGTTTCGCTTTATTTTGAATTATATTTGTTAAAAAAATAATATCAGGGTATTTAAAAATTAATATTATTTAATTTAAATGGGTTTCATCAAACAACAAAAATATGTTCTTTGCTATGTGTTTAGAATTTATTTTTATTGATGTTCGTAATCGGCAGTTTGTTGGACAACAAACTATTATTATCATTATTATTATTACATTATTATTATTACATTGTTATTATTATATTATTATCATTATTTGTGGGTAGGTAACTACCAAGTGCTTTATTATATTTGATCCTTCTATTGTTCAACCTATTAATTACGATCGTTTCATCCAATAATTTGTTTAAGAAGCAAGACAAGAAAAAAAAAATTTCAACAGATTAGAATTTATAGCTCATATTTCACCAATATTGTTGGAATTGTCGAAAGGCTTGCAGAATAAAATTTGGTTTAAGTATTAGAACTAAAAAGCACTAAAAAAAACTCAAGGCAATTAATATTATAAAGTGAATATTTGCATAAACTGAAAGCTTTGGTAAATTTAGCCAAGTGTATTGCTATTAAGAAAAAGGAGATATTGCCAAGTTCATAATGGAGTGGTAACTAATTATTTTGTTTGATTGAGAATCCTTCATCTAAAAAATGATTAGAAATAAAAAATGTTTTCATTGTATTGAAAGCTGTGATAAAAGTATTTATAAATGAATATAAAGTGGTATCATACATACCTAGTTAAAACTTTTAACAATTCACTACTTCTTTCTAATAGGAAATTCCGGTATTTATGTGTTTAAAATTATTTAAACCAAACAAATTTTCATTTTACGTTAGTGTAATTTGTACGATAACTGGTATTTACGTTTCTTCACTTACTATATCAAATGATAAGTTAATAATGAATATAACAGCAAATTAATGTAATTTAAATACTTATTGAAAATTGTAGGTTTTTGAAAATGGAATAAAATAATTCCAGAACGTAAAATAAAAATTTGTTTAGTTTAAACAATTTTAAGTACATAAATACCGGCGTTTCCGAATAGAAACAAATAGTGAATTGCTAAAACTTAAAACGTTGAACCATTAAAACAAATTGATACAAGAAAAAGCTACGACATGTAATTAAACAAAAATCTGTTACGAATGCACTGTATGTGTTCGAATTTCAAATTTATTATTGATAAATATGTGAAAAATGCGCAGATATGAGATCTGCACAGGGAGAAAAAGGATTCTTTAAAACAATGAAATATTTCTTTGTCGCTACTTAAAAGAACAATTTATTTTTAGGTAAAACATATTTCCTTTAAATTAAACTAATACTATTTAATTAAAATAAACTCAAGGAAATATGTATGAACAGATAGACGTGGTTCTTTCAAATAGTGACAAAGAAATATTTCTGATTTAACGAATCCTTTTTATCTGTGTACACATGCAGTACTTGAATGAAGTGTGGCACAGGAATATCAAGCAATGGTATAACTTTCTGTCTGAGTTATTCAAAATATGCAAAAGATAAATATGCAAAAAATGGAAAAATAAATGAGAAAAGGAAGTGGAAAATAAATGAACAGATATACAGAATTAAGAAAATTCAATTAATTAGAAAGAAGACAAAAAATAATTACTAAATACCGGAATAGCACAAAATATTGGAAAAAGTTGGTTAAGTTATAACAATTTTTAATATAACAACGAAATCTTTCAATTGTTAACAAAAAGTTTCGTGCTTTGGACTTTTTTTTGTAGGTAAAGGTAAACTAAATTAACTAACTCTCATTTCTTTTTCAAAATTTGGATGAGTTATGTTTTAGTGAACGCAGGTAATTCTCTTGTCGGCTTGAATAATCCTCCCATTACATTGTTATACTAAATTAAAAAAATATATTTTATCACGTTATTGATATAAAAATAAGTAATTAAAACGAATTGTTGTTTAAACCTAGATGAAATAGTTAATTTACATCAGAGTGCGGTGGGTGCCATTCACAGCGCGAGAATTCAATTCTGCTTCATTCGAGTGCTGCACAGGTTTGTCGTGAGTTATTTATATGTGTGGAATCTAGATATTGGAAGATATTTGCTATATTTATTTAAATATTCCGTAGGTAGTATTGACTATATAACCTCATAACATTTTTTAGTAGCTTGTTTTTATGAAACACTTGCATGAAAGGTACAGTTCTAAGTGCTTACACTTGCACTGTAGAAATTCTTGCAGATATTATACAAGTTTTTGAAGCAAAGACAAATGTGTGAGTTTTGCATCATCAAGATGATCGGGCAAAAGTTTCTGTTATATAAAGTTACATTCGTCTTAAATATCTTTTTTACAGTAGCTGTTGAATTTTTCCAAAGAATGACACATCACATACAATAATAACTATAAATTAAATAGTTATTTTGGACCTACTACTACTTAAGTTACATATTTATCAAAATTTTTGTCACAACTGTACTAAGTTTTCTTGACAATTGTTCAGCAATGTGCAACGGATACTGCAGTCTCTTTGAAATGAAATTTCTTGCAAAGCAAGATAACATTTGGTAAGGACTAACAGATTGAAAATTATATCTGACTGCGAGTAAACACCCACATGTAGGCAGGCATCTATCCCATTGGAAATTTGCAACTTATACGATTCTTCAACTTTTCTTGCTTGAATTTTCGACAGAACGATTGGAAAACAAAAGAAATTTTTAATCAAGGGTGTATTATATTAAAAAAAAGATTTGTATCATTCTATCCTAGTACTTCTAGTATTGCCACCAAAACATGAACACTTTAATGAGTGTAAAAATAATTTGATTGATTTGAAATAAATTAAAAATATCAAATAGGCACTTTTCATTTCTTTAGTTTATGTTATAACCAACCGCAATCTAAGCTGGTAATACTTCATACGGTTATTCATTTGTTTTGAAGTGTTGCAAGAAGTGTTTATAGGAATCAGATGTTGTATTGTTATCCTCGCCGGTAACCGAATTTGAAAAATACAATATAGGAAGGAAAAAATCCAAAAACTAATGTTATATTACTAAAATCACAAACAAACTAACAAATTATTTTAAGATAGCTCAAACTGATATTAGCTCAATTTATTCTAAAAATAAAGATAAGTATATACCTACTAGTAATTTGGTAATGCAATATGTGAAAATTACGAAATTCAATCTTTCAATCAACTAACATTTTACTAAATAACGAAATGGGGTCGAAGGGAATGGATACGCCGATTCCGGAAGTAAAATATGATGTTAGTATGGAAAACGGAGCAGGGACGGGAAGGCGGAAAGAGGAAAAAAAAACCCGGGTGCCGGAGATCAATAATTTAAACCTGCGGGGTAAGTTTTAAGTGCGTAAGGAGCCTCATTTCTGGAGGGTGCACGGCGCGTTATGTGTGACTCATTTTTTTCCTCCCGCATCCCTTATTAGAAAGGGTGGTTCGCGGCGGAATAACTGCACATAAAAAATGCAATCTCCCCCTCGACTAATACGTTATGCCGAGAAAAAAGGAAGGAAGAAAGAAAAAAAAACCGAGTGGTGAGTAGCAGCAGTAGGATTAATCGATTTTCTTGTATAAAATATATTCCTATTGTGTTGTTTATCGGTAGTAGGCAGTTACTTTTGTTAGCCAACAATCTGGGATTATGCTGTCTGCTGAATTACCTACAAATTTATAGCATCCGAATAATCTATACGTAAAATGAAGCGCAAAAAAAATAAAATTTATGCTGTGGTCGAAATTAATTCAAATTACATGAAATACGGAAAAAAAACATAAAATTTATTATATACATATATAGGTTAATAAAGAAATGTATAAACCTATTTCTCTTTACAATAGACAAAGCAGACGTGACAAGATGGCGTGATGTTTTAAAAAAAATTAATTACTGACCTTTGAAATAGAGGCCAGTATTGGTCCAAACTCGCATTGAGATGATTCGTACACTGAAATGTTGAAAATAACAATAATCAATTTACATGTCATTAAAATTTCAAATTTTTGTGAGCAGATATGCATATTATGTATGTACATATGTACAAAAAAAGAAACAAAAATAAAATAACGTACGAGATGTGAGCTGAAAAAATGTGCGACGGATAATCATCGCAGAGGATGCATAATTTATCCTATAGCCGTGAAAAACAAACGAAATAAACAAAAGAAATGTCACACAATGTTATTTCAATTGTCCGTGTGTGTGTAACACATACATAATATGGTAAGCGTATGTGTATAATACACACGGACAAAAGTATATTGCATGTGTAGGTTTACATACTTCCTTTCTGAATTTATAAAAACAGATTCTGGTCGCGAATTTTGTACTAGTTGCCAACAACTGTTTTGTTCGAAAGACAGAAAGTTCATTTTTACGCACAGAGAGAAAGAGAGAGAGAGTAATGCAAAGCGTTAAGATTTCATTTCTTATGTGCAGTTTTGTGTTTCCTTAATAGGTTTTGTTATAATCGAAATAAACCGTTTCTGCAGAAGAAAATCATCAAATATTCTTGACATTATCAGAAAAGAAAATACATAGTTGAAAGGTTGTCATTTACATAGCGGGAAAAATATTTATATCACATTCTCTACGCAATAAACGTTTCAAAATTTCACATTAACTTAGAGGAAATTGCAGAGTTACGTAATTTCAGACATATGTTGATAAAACGTTCTACAATCTCAAAACAAAATCTCTGGAATTGCGAATTTAAATAATTTAAAATTAAAATTGCTGTACTCTTGAATTTCTATGATGTTAGCGGAATGGGAATCTAAATGTATAATATAAAACGTTTACAGTCTCCCAAAGCAAATGTTACGCAATTTATAAGGCAAGGGTATATTCCCAAGTGATGTAATCATGAACTACGTTATATTTTATAATATTGGTGTGTGTATAAATACTTTATTTCCTAAAACTTTAGTACTGCAAGTTTGCTGAAGTGATAAGGATTTTCCTTAATACCGACACGAGAAGTTTCTCTGGAACCCGCAAAATATTTTTTAAGGGCACAAAATTATTTGTGTATAACCTAAAATTTGTGAGAAGTCATAAACGGTTTAAATTAAAATGCAATTCCGTATAATTCCTTCTCAATCTGTTTGAAAATCTAAGCATAACAACTTGAGGATAAGGTATTCCTGAGAATTGTCAAAATGTCCTTATGAAAATCACAGCATATATGCCATTCGTGGCGGTTAGATTAAGATTTGCTGGTGATTAGACATTTCGAAATGTTTATACGTCTATGTTGCTTTTTTTATAAATAAATTTGATATGGTTTATTCATTTTTTTTTTTTTCAAAGAAGAAATGAATACAAAACATCTGCAAGGTGAAGGCGTAGTATTGACTTGGCTATGGCTATAAAAAAAGATGCAGTTTTGAGATTTATTACGGTTAGCTTTAGAGATAGATCCGCAGTTTATTTCATGCACACTAACATAATCTATACGACATTACTCGGTTTGAATTAAATGATCTGATAAGGGATGTTATCCTATCGAACTTCGATTGACTTAGAGCAATGGAGTCTTGTTACAAAAGAAACACGAATCTCTATAGCATGGATAGTTTGCCGCAGCGCTAGTTATAAACTTTTAGAATACTTTATCGCCCTAATTTGTAGAAATTATTCTTTGATCCCCCAGAGAGCAATTTTGTTATGAATTATTACCCTTTAGGCTGTTTCTATGATGAAGGACACTTACGCAAACCTTCAAATCCTTGCATAGGATAAAGCGCGACAACTATTTCTAGTATGTTTACGCGAATTTTAAGATTATTGGAGCTCTTTTGGGTATGTCATCATGTTAAACCAAATACTATAACTATTGACCTTGGAAAGGAAGAAGCACTACATCAAGAAAAGTAACGATTATAAATGAAAATACAATGTTCAATATTGCGTGTTTGGTGTAGGTAAAGGAACAGATTATAGTGTTGTTCCTAGGTCTCCTCAAAAACTATTTTTAAATATTGGAAATTGTATTGCAGAATATTGATTCCCGAATAAAATAGAAGGAAAATTAAAAGAATCTATTTCTTTTGAATCACAGAAACGGGAAACAGTAAGTTATAAAACTTTGAAACCAAATTCGCAGCACGAAGAAAAATACCACGAACCTTTATGATATAACACATTTATTATTGAACAGTTATTCTGAAAGTACATCTTAAACAATTGTCATTGTTAGAATATGTTTACATTGTATACGAATTTGAGAAATTTGTAGAAATATTTTGTAATTTGTTTAAAATGTCGAATTTTTTAGTTGAAAATTCGTATCGAGCTGATTTTTCACACTTTTTTTCAGGAAGGTAAGGTGGTTCATTTTTTTTTTATAAAAGTAAAACTGTCGATTTCGTCCATCCTCAGGCAAGAATTACTGAATCAGGTTAAGAATGGTCATAAAAAATTAAAAATTAAAGAATTCTGTGAGAAAGTGGATCCCTTTTTCTATTTTTTTACGTTTCTAATTATTTTACTCATACAGAGTCAAAAATTGTTATATACTTTATAATAATGTTTGTTATTAAAAGTTACACTTTTTTTAAGGATTTATTTTTTACTATTATCCAATTTTAGTGCTTTTCATTGGGTATTTGAAGCATACGGGTCTGACTTTTTTTGTTGTAATTATTATTTTTAGAACAGTTTCTTTCATTTAGGTACTCATATTCTAATGTTTTAGCTATGTATACGTATTATTTTCTTTTTTATTGCTGAAGTAAAAATAAACATAAATAAAATAAAACTTTTTCGTTGTATTTTAAAGTACTTCTTATCATGCTATATTTTGAACGAACTATCATTGGTTATCCCTCTTGCGGGCTTCTAGGGGCATTAGAATAGTCATTACTAACAAAATAATTGATTTCAAATTTGCTGTAGCTGTAGTCTAAATATGAAATTATATACCATTATAGTATTCGAAAATCTTAGAACAACATGATTCTCCAAAAACAAGGTTTTTTGAATGATACCACTCTTGTTCCGAGTTCGAGATAGCGAAATGTAATAACCTTTCAATTCAAAAGAAAAGTCTGTAGTACCACAGTATTAATATTTTTTTATTTTTTTCATTTTTTAATTAGTAAATATATAGATATTTTTTAATTAATATTAATTTAGGAACTGAACTAAGGGCAAATGAAAATAACTGCCTGAAATATTGACTTATGAAATTTAACCTAATCAACTGATAGCCAACTCCTTTAACAGATATGAACGTTATCCTTATGCTATATATTCATTTATATTCGTATGTATGTCGCCTAATAATTTATTTATTTTACGATATTTTACTTGGTATCGAATTTGTTATTACGATACAATAAGTAGTAGTATCGAATGAAAAAGTATCGATACATTGCGAGTACTTGCAAGTATTGAATGAACCCTAAACCCTATACACTTTTTGTAGTAGTGGGAGAACAAAATTATATAATTTCAGATCAACCAAATGTATGTTAGGATTTTGGATAAAACACCAATCTTGCCAGTTGGAATATTGACTACTTAACAAAAAGAAACTGCTCATTTTAATTATTTTTATTATTTAATGGTTATAGTAATGCACACGTAATTAAAACTACAAACATGGTTGAAGTTTTTATTTCTCTCACTGTCAGTGTGCAAATCAAAACTAGTGCTAGTTGCTTATGATGAAATTCATTATTCTATTGGATGATATACTGCAGTCAAAGAAAAATCATCCGTTTCAAAAATATATTTTTCTCGATAAACCAGATTTCAACTTCCCTTAACTTTACACGCTACCGTTTCCATGTTTTCCTGCTACCTGCTCGATTCCACTACCGTAATACTATAAGAAGTTAATCAGGGTAGCCGTGGGGTCGTCGATTACGTAACAAAAAAAAAAAAATTACCCCTGCACATCGCGTATCGGAAAAAGAAAAGTTGAAACAACAGCTTGCGTACGTATCACCCTCATCGCGACCGGCTCCCGAAATAAATCAAACTAAACAACGTTTCGGAACTAATCGCCGCTAGATATCGACGCGAGATTGGGGCGCTTTTATTATCTCCTTGTGTTAGTTTAAGAATTCACAGTTACTCAATCAATTCTTCGCATGAATTTCGGCTGTCGCCGAGGAAGCGGGCGGCCGATGATTGGGGGTGCGATGGAAATAGGAACGCGGGGCGGATCACGGAAGGGGAAATCATTCGAACGGGGCACGGACTGTACCATCAGGTACTGGGCTATTTTATATTTAAATGTTGCATGATTAACCGGTATTAAATAAATTGTAATGTACTCTCTTAAGGTTCGGTTATAATTTATTTTTTGTAGTTTATTGTCTTGGGACATCACACGCCAAATCTGCGCTTCGGGCTTTTTTTCCCCCCGATAATAATCGTTCCCGATGTTGGGAGTTCCGAATTTATTCGGTTCGGAATGACTTAGTCGCGGGGTGATGGCAGAGAATCGAAAGTCGTTCATGTCTTCCTTATTGGATCGGATGACATATTATAAATTGTGCGTCTATATTGAAAGGTTTTGATGTAAAGTTCCCGTAAACTGTTTTGACCTTTCCGTAACGTTTAACAAGATATCTTAATCGATTTATTGTGAATCCTAAACGTCCGCTTTGAATTAGCATAGTCTTCGTTTTGACAATACAACATCCTTATTCTAAAACGAAATGCTAATCTTACAAATATGACGGTAGTGGCGACAACCAGTCTTGATGGAAATATTACATATTCAGTACGAGCCGCTTTGACGTCATAACCTTTATTTATGTCAAATTGAAATCCTGTCTAAATTAGATGTTACATTTGATATGTAAATATATCACACACACGTGATGACTTAGAACGGAGACAATATTTCTTTTTAATACTAATAGTACAAATATACAATATATTATAATATAATATAAGAAATTAAAACAATATATTAACGATCTAAAGGTAAGAAAACATCCTGGATTTGATAATGTTACATTTAAATATATTTTAAAAACCAAATAACGAAAAAATTAAAAGATTTTACACCAGAACCCTTAGTGTACATTATAAACAAATGCATGTGCAGTGCCATCTTTCGAGATATGTTAAAGATCGAAATACTTCTGCCTTTGTTTAAAAAACGGAAGTTTGTTGGATATTGGGAATTATAGTCCAGTGACATTGACATCAAACATCCATAAGTTATAAGAAAAAGTTCTTGAAAGCAGAATATTAAAGTTTTTGAATAAATATAAATATTTGTTCAGAAAACTATTTGGTTTCAGGAGTAACACTTCTACTCAAGACGCCGTTTGTAACTTAATTAATATGATTTATGTGTGGGCGATTCTAAACCAAACTTATGCATTTTTTGAGACTTAGCAAAAGCGTTTGACACAGTAAATCATACATTGCTATTAGAAAAGTTGAACCGTTGTGGATTTCGCGGAAAACCATTGAACTAGTGAAAATGAACAAATGAAGGTCAATACGTTAAGGTATTCTGTTAAGGAAGAATTCTGAGTAATTATAGAACTGTCAGGTGCGGGGCACCACAAGGTACGCTCCTAGGACCAAGTTTATTTCACAATGATTTATTGCGTCAAGATACAACAGGCAGCATAACAAGTTTCGCGGACAATACTGCAATTTTCTATTCGGATGACTCTTGAAACGATTTAAAGAAAGTTGAGAAGGGCTTTCTTCATATTAAGGAATGCTGAGATTGTAATCGCCTCACTTTAAGTATGAAAAAAAGCAAAATACATACTTTACGCCCTATAGAAACCAATTGTCAAAGTTAGGATCTTTATATATTGATGAGCAGGCAAATATAGGTACTACACCGAGAAAAAAAGATGTGTTGATTTAACCAATAATTGGTTCACTCATCTATTCAATCAATCTACAATTGTGTTCATCCAATAATCTTAATGTTGAATTGAAATAAATGTTTGTTCAAATCGACCGCATATGGATTCAGTTAACTAATTTTGTAGTATCATTGACGGTTAAAGCAAACAATTGTTTGAATTAACATATATAATTCAACTAAAATATGCGTTTTCTTTCAATTAGGTTACTGTTTTGCAATAAAATTTAAGTGTGCTGATTTAAACGAAAACTGGTTGAGTGAATGCAAAAAGTTCAAAATAATAATTTTTGTTGTGCCAACATTTTCATTTTTCTCAGTGTAGAAACAGGTACTGCTAAGTATTTAGGTATTAACATTGATAACCACTTGAGATGGAATATTCATATAAAGAACGCTTTGATGAACGTTCGTTCTTTGATAGGTAAATTTCGACATTTGAAAAAATTGTTAATCAATTAAAAATATTATATTACGCGCATTGAATGAGACAGCTTTCGTATGGTACAGTCATTTGGGGTGGTGCATATGATAACTAGGTATATCGCAGTATTAGAAAGAACCCAAAGATGGATTCTAAAAATAATGCGAGTTGATTTAATTTAGGGTGTTTAAAAGTTAAAGTTTAGATTTTAAAATATGTATTGCCGAAACTTATCTCATCTCATTTTATATTATAATTCTGATCCAAGATTCCTAATTTGCACTTCTTTCTACCGAACTTTAGTTTTTGATTTTAATGGTAAATATAAATCAATTTTGTAGCAAAAGATATAGTTTTATAATAAAATGTGCTTCATATGTTTATTTAAATTATAAATGTTGTGTAAATTATCTATTCTACTAAATTATTAAACCACCATATTCGCCAGCACTAGTAGCTACAGCTCATATTAAAGATATTTGCAGTTGCACATAAAACCCTAAGTATCTTATTAAGGTAATAATAATAATAAGTTTTTCATTATCCCATTATCTCATGCAGAGAATTTGCAAATTGTAAACATGGAGTAACGAAAGTAGCAGTCTACATACAAACTCTACTAGAAATCACCAAATAAATTTTAAGGGAATAGCAATATTTTGGCACATATTAATTTGAATTACCAAAGCTCATTTATTGTTGTTACATTGTTTGTTTATAAAGAACAGAGATATGTATGGAAAATATGTAAGCTATAAGAACAATTACTGATATGACAAAGACATTGAGATGCTAACATCCTCAAATTTTTCATCACTTTAGGAAAAGTTTTCAATGCAATGTGACAAGTTCAAACGTCCACTAATAATTATTTGTAGCTACGTATCACAAACACATAATAATCACTGCAAGCAACATCTAACTTTGAATTTAAAAATACTCCAAAGAAATTTCTGTTAGCGTTCGTTAACGAAACAGCATGTTTCACCGAGTGTAAACATACTGCAACAATTCAAATTCATTAATCAAGCATTATTACAGTGTTAAAAGATATCTTAAGCACTAACAACTCTTACACTCCTGCAATTCGATATCTTTTTATAAGAACCGGATATAAAACAGCATCGGAATAAATTAGCAGCCCATAGACGTAGGTGTTGTTGCGTCATTCGTAATTTGATATTTTATCAAAAACGTATCCCACCAACACACAAACAACATCAGAGACGAAGCGGAGAAGAAAAGAATAAAAATATCATAACGGATTCATCAGGACACGTGTTGTTACACTTTTCTTCAAGGACGGACAGATGAAGAAAAGAAACTAACGAAATAGTGACAATACACCGTCCCTGCTACACACAATGCAATCCATCCAGCAACGTTCCCCTAACTCACAGTTGATGTGTGGTCGCCCTGGGATGAATAGTAAAATTTTAATCCATAACTAGCTGTATGGCGCTGGCAAGCGAGCGCATCGAGAAGAGAACAGTGGAAGAGAAAAGAAGAAAAAAAGAGGAATGCAGTTTTGTTCCAAGTGACGGTAATTTTTAACGCGATATTTGTTCGTCGAGGCGCATGATGTTCTTCTGTTCTTCTCTTTTCTCCCGGTGAAGGTTCCAGGTACGATGTTGGCCGCGGACAAAACAAGGATTTCATATCTCTTTTGTTATTAAACTTCTGGTATTGTGGGTGTACGGAGCTCAGGTAAACGAATATGCATGATGGAATTTTAAAGTATTTGGAATAAATTATACGTACATGTGCGCACAATATGCCCATGTGTGTTCCATGCAAAATTAATACGAAATAATATCCTTTTGTTGTGGTAGTGTATAAAGGTTTAAAAATAATATTCATGCAAGTATGTATATATGGCCAAATGATGATTCAAAAATCCATTTTGACGCCATTGTATGCGATAACCCTAAATTGCAATTATTATCAAAACAAAATTTACACTGGTTCTTAAACAAAACATGTTTTCTCTTTCATTTCATTGCCAGCTAATGTACACAAATAAATATCGGAATTGACATGCAACTATTTTTCGTGTATTCCTACACTTTCTACATTTTGAGGAATAAAACTTCTCTCTTGAACTGTGAAATCATACAAATTGCAATGTTTTCTTCCAGCTACCCAAAAAAAAAAAATATTACAGAATTGATAACATTGATGATTCTCATATGATCAATCGAATTTGG
The DNA here is from genome assembly GCA_004143645.1 of Protaetia brevitarsis. Lineage (NCBI taxonomy): Eukaryota > Metazoa > Arthropoda > Insecta > Coleoptera > Scarabaeidae > Protaetia > Protaetia brevitarsis. The sequence continues at coordinate 2,011,182 of RXPK01000204.1, forward strand.
GTATTATTTTACAACTAATGCAAGAATAATAGCTTAAATTTGCATACTGACAAAGATTTTGATTGTTACATCAACAAGACAATGCTAATCAAACCAAAGCTTTTATAATACTTTCGGCAGTAAATTAAACTTTAGCTAGAGATAATTTGGTTTTCAATCAATCACGTAACAGGTTTTTGGATACATCGTATGAATAGCTCCGGATTTTAATAACTTACAAGAAGGGGGATGCACAGTTAAAAAATGCAGTTTTTAGACAAAATTAAGTCGGATTTAGGTTAATTTTGATTAAAAATGAAAAAAAAAAATTGGTTATTTTTTCAAAAGTTTCTAAGATGAATGCATAATAAATATTCCATAAAATTCAAACACAAACAAAAAGTGACTTCGACAAAAAGTCGTGTTCTTACAACCTACACGTTTATTTTTCAAGTAAAGAATCTCTCGAAGGTTCTATTAAAAAAAAAAAAAACAAAAAATATACAAAAGAACAAAAAAAAGACAAAAATATTTTCTGTTCTTTAAAATATAATACAAAACGAATTATAAAAAATCCCTTGGTTCCTGAAAACAAGGAATGAAAATGAGAAACACAAGCTCAAATTAGCATATGGCAGAAAACGCTAAGCTTACACATAACAAACACCACTAGTCTCAAACAATGCGATTCGTACACATATTCTCTACATAAATACAATCAATTCAATAATAACGTGAAATGAAATCAGCTTAAATCAGTCACAGCAGCGAATTTTAGTTTTCCTACTCTTATGTGATTAGTAAGCTCTAATACCTAAAAACCTTTGCAATGCTATTCCAACTAATTGTAAGATATTCGCAATAATGCGAACTGAAGAGGATTTTTGCAGTTCTAATTCTTCCAAATTAAATTAAAATCACCCTGAAATGATTGTAGTGTACGAACAACATTCTGGCAAGCACCTTTTGAAACCTTGTTTACAAGAAGACAAAGAATGAATGCATTGCTGGTATGCTCAACTTACAACAATATACAGCAGCATTGATTGTGCATATTATTTTCTAAAATGTATATGTTGATCTTACCACTTATTTCAAGCAGTTCTTAGTTATTTGGGCATCCTGATTGAACCAATATTGTACTAACAATGAAAGTAATTATTATCTTCTTCTCGAAAGAAGCTACCAAGGTTTCTAACAGTATTTTCATTTGTCAACTGAGGAATTAATGTTTTGCTACCTATTTTCCTATTTTCTCGAAATATTTATTGTAATTATTATTTACTTGATTCTTTCCTACTTCTATCATGTATTACTACTTTGTATTGCTTGCTTTATAAAGCTTGTTTCAATTTTATCCTCAAATATATACCATTTTCGCAATTATTAAAAGAAAAAAATATTAAGAAAACATTCATCGTTTTGAAAGAAATGTCATTTATTTCTATATTAAACATCTATGATAAATAAAAATTAAGAGCATAAAATGAATCAACCTGTATTATTGGAAATACAAATAAAAAAAGTTAATCGTAAAGTGCTGCCTCTAGTGGTAATATTTGGCATTACTAAGAAATTCGGACAAAGTATAACCTTCTGACTTAACCTAATAAAACAACAACTAACGCCAATAATCCGATAAACGAATGTACTTGGTGTAGCGTTCGAGAGTATTTATTCATTCCTAGTGAAATGAACTGGTTTTATAAAGATAAATATTGTGGTATCTGTCAAATAATTCAACCGAAAACAACACGCGAATAATATGTACGTGTATTATATTTCTTATATTTGTGTTATTTTCGAAACGTATAGTAGGTAAATGGATGTACACATATGTGACTGTAAGGTATTGCCTTCTTCGGCTTTGCCCAATACCTTCTCCGAATAGCATGCACCCAAAGTTAGAATTTCCATATCGCAGGACTTGCCAGATAACTCTTTACAGGACGTTGGATTATTAGGCGTGCTTGTTTATTGTGTGGAACTATTTGGATTAGTTTACAAAAGTATAAGAAGAATCAAGTTTTAGTGTATTCGACACTTTATATAAGACAAGAACCGAACCTAAAATATCATCTAAAGATGGTGTAATTGTGATTCGCTGTTTTATAATCACAATAAAATGTCAATAGCATCACATTTTATGATCATTTTCCTTTCACTTGCATTATTGTATATTAAAAGAAAATCTATTTCATCGTTTGTCAGCAGTTTTATGCAGGTTATGGTTGTAACATGAACTCTCCCAAACTGACCTCAAAAATTGTTTACTGAGGTGAAATTTGTTCTGATGAAATAAGTAGATGACTGCTGTAATGTCTTTCCTTGCGATTTCAGGCTGTCAAAACAACATTGTAAACATTCGCTGTTCGTTGCATAGATATGACGAAAATTGTCATTTAGAAACATATGTAATAATGTTAATAAATATTGAAATAAAGTAATGTCCATGTGTTTTTTTGGTGTAGTTTCATTTCTAATAAATTAGTAAAATTTTGTTACTTTAATAACTGCAAATTTCATACTCATCTTCTACCGCGCCTTTTGTAACAAGTTCTTAATCGGCACAGTGACGTTTGGTTAAAATCCAATATGAGGAGAAAAATACAAATAACTTATAAGTCTACTACCTGCCATTGTGTCAATAGGATTAGTAACTTTATAAGTAATTCCACAATGTTGCGGTGCTATTTTTCAATTTTTGTATGTAAATTTACAAAAAAAAAGAGTGGGAATATGCCAACGGATCATTAATGAAAGTAGTATGCTGTCTTTATAATCACCATCCATCCATATTACTTCAAAACTTCGACTAACTATTCATCATTATTAAATTCTTTATAACCGTTTATATGTCGAAACCGGATATGAAGTATTTGTTTAGGTGGCCGATAGAGGTCGCGAAGCTACGTTGAAGGTAAGAGGGATACACGTCGACTAATTTGTAACACAATTTCAGGTAAAAGAGAGAAAGAAGAAAGAGGGCGAGGGAGATGGAAATGGTACAGAACGGAACGTTATAAGAAAAACCTTAATAAAAGAAATGAATATACAATGCCGTTTCCCTTGGGGCGTAAATTTTAAGAGAGAACAACACCGGCAGAAACATCTGAATAACGTGCAGGTTTTCGGAAACAATACGTCCGAGGAATTTGTGTAAACAAGGCGAAATATTAAAGGCGGAATGCAAACAGCGCGGGTTTCTACAGAGGAAAGAAAGAAGCCGAGCGAGAAGTGCGGGAAGAGGGGAGGGGTTGGGACAAAAGTGTTTTTTCTCCGATTCTGAAATGGGGAAGTTTTATTTCGGCGTTCGATGAGGATAAGGGTGGGTTTTGAATGGGAGATTTTTATGCCAACTATTTGATACAAATCTAGGATGTAAATAGATTGAGGTCTTATTGTAAAGGCGTGAGATATCTAGATTGTACTAGGATCAAATTTGAAATTTTAAATTTAAGAAATTTTTTGTTAGTAGATTCTAAAATTCAAAAGAGGGATTTTACATAATTCTATACAAAATTTATTTTTAGTGGGTCATTTACAAGATATTGGAATAATAGCTTCTGGTCTACTATAGTTGTTATAATAAATATGTTATATATATAGAAGTGAAAGTATTTAAATAAAGTAAAAGATAATCTTGCTAAAAATGAAAATTTAAATATTGGGAAAGTCTCCAAGGAATGAGGCAAGAAAACCTCTGGGGTCTATAACCAAAAAGGATTAAAATGAATCTACTTGAGCACCAAACAACACATACAAAATTTCTGCTTCATTTGTGTAAATGCCTGTTTCGTTTATACGGAAGTAAATATTTATATATTTGCTAATTAATTCAATACAAAATTTCATGTAATCCTCCGGTCTAGAAGTAGGGTGATTGGAGAAGGTGCTCCCGCGACATCATATTAATAATTCACTTTAACTTTTAGTCTTAGAAATTGGTTCTATTAATCCAACTTCTTAATTTAAATTGACCATTACATTAAATTATTTTCTGCTCACTTTTAAGAAGGCTAATTTAGTCAAAACAGATCGTGGAAGAATGATTTAATGTAGTAAATAAATTACAATTTTGAAATGAATTAAGGAAGTAGTTACATTACAACATTTCATATACAACTTATCCTAACCTAATTGTGTATGAAAGGTCAGTTATAGAAATATTGTTTTACTCAGATTAAGTTTTACTCTGAATTAATATATTTTACTTCCTTGAAAATAATATTTGTTTCTAAAGAAGTAAATATTTACTTATATATTGTATACAAACCAGAGATTTACTCAAAAATTTTGTGCGTGAAGCAGCGTATGCGATAACAGCGCAAAATTGGGTTAGGTTGAACTAACAAATTATGGCTGGCGTAAACAACATTTATTATTTTTTAAATACAACCCAATTTAACATATATTTTTCTCTCTCAGTATGTTAACAGAAATGTGTTAGTCAAGTTTTTGTAAGTGCAACATGTTATTTTTTCAAAATTAGTATTAGTAAATTACCATATAACTTTGAGTAAAAAGTGCTTTTTATAAATTTTTGTCTATCGTGGATTCGATGAAATTGTATCCTTTCGAAAGAATACGGCGCCAAATGATAAGAGATTCAGCTGCCACTTTGTCTGAACCAAGTATGGTAACGGCAAGGAACGATCTTAAGACCGTTACTTTTCTTAATATTTATTTATTATGTGTTCAAATGTATTATTTGCTAATAGCATAAACGCAGTTGTCAAAAACAGTGGCCTATTTATACCTCTAAGATGTTAACTAGTGATTGGTGTTTAGGTAGTATTTAATATATTCAAAGGCCATAATTCATAACTTCTGCCTTGAGCCAGTTAGATGTGGATATATTCAGCAGTAAGTCTTTTAGGAGTGATTTTGGCCACTAGATTAAAGAGGGGATTCCATGTCGATAGTTGCTTGATCAATTTGCTCTACTTTTTTGCTCGGAATTTTGGAGGGCTTGGTGTTGGTAAAAGTGCTTTATTCCAAATAGTTCCTATGGCGTAATAGGTTGGGGTTATTCCATTATTGCTTGCAGATTTGCCTAACAGAAAAGTGCAATAATTTTGGATATGAAATTGCTTTAATTTGGCTGGGGTGCTTATGGTACTGTGACTTTGTACTAAATATTTTGTAGCGTTGTTTACATGAAAATAAAATCCTCAATTATGCACTTATCATTCTGATGTTCATAAATATTATGGTAATTGAGGTAATATTTCCATAAGAACAGACTACCTAGAAACTAGGTAAGAACTAATCTGTTTGCTATTAAATTTTCATTATATTTATTTATATATATTAATGTAGATTCTGGCCAAAGATGGCAATTCGCCGAAACTAGTTCCAGTGTAAATTAAAGATTAAGAGGATTTTATTGTTAAATTTCCTAATTATTTGCAATATCAAATCATAAGATTGAGCTTTTCGAAATTTGAAGCATCTCTTTGAAAACTCCTGATGAGATCCTATCAGACAACATCCAACATGATGACCTTCTCGACTGAGTTTTTGCGATTTTTGATTACATTTTGGCTTTAATACGTGTGTGATTTCATGTTTTATGTTCTATACTTATAAATTTCCATACTTGCACGTATTATTTATATACTCTTGACATGTTCAACTTGGCAGCATTAATAAATTATTATTATTACTTTTATTATTATTAATATTAAGGGCATTTTCAGACCAACCAAAAGGTATTATTTCAAATTTTAACTTTTTATCAATATATCTCGTCGAATATTAGTTTCTGATCAAGTTAGTGTTGGTACTTTTTACTAAAAGTGTTTCAGTAAAATTTTAAAAGAATACTGTTACGTCTTGAAAATATCTGTTAATCTTCGTATGACCCCGATAACTTTAACTATATAGCAATCGAACCGTGGCCACTTTGTGTACGTTGTATTGAACAAAGGCTTTTTTTTACAGAACAAATAGTTTTTGAAATATTTGAATGTCACCCTCAAGAAGTCTAAATCTATTGCATATATTTTGTATAACTTTCTTGTCTCATAACGTTAGAGTAACAGAGCACGTTATCCATTATCCACCTAGAGAATCCGTAGGCGCTCCTTCGGTAACAAACATCTCGAACTCCTATTCGACACTGGGTACGAAGAGTAGGCGATTTTAAAGTAATAAAAAAGTGCCTAGCGACGCGTTCCTGTCCCGTGTGCTGTACTATCGTTGCTGCTACAACTTAGTTAACAACACACCATATTAAATGACCGAACTTAACCAATAATTTAAGTCTATAAAAACTGGTATCATTGTTCTGTAGCAATAAATTTAAACTTTTCACATTAAATCCTTTTCCATTCTGAACTGCTCTCCGTGATGGTTCCTTTTTTCTCTTCGTTTCCTTTCGTCTTTCTTTCCACCTTCGGTCTCCTCGGCCGGCTTCAGGGCCGGCGGTCTCTCTCTAGCACCTCGGAGAACTCGCGCACACCTCCTCCGTGTGGCGCGTATACGTTGCCCGAGATTTAAGATGTAAAATAGAATGGACTGCATTTCTTTATATTTAAATGAGCAGACTGGGATCGGTCTCTCTTTCTCTCGCTGTATACGTCCGAACTGTATCCACCATTCTGTTGCTTATAACGCCCGTCGAAATGAATTGGAATTTCGTTACACAAAAAGACTTTCCTCTGTTGATACGAAGGTCGATGATTGAGCGTAACGCATGATTCCTTTAAAACGTATAATTAATTGTCAATATTTATTTTATATTAAGATTACATTAAAATATGATCGACGAAGCAGTGTAGACTTTACCTAGATGTGACGCAACAAAGACATCTTTCTCACAAAATGCGTGATCGGATGATTAAACATTTATTTACTCAATTTTATATTATTATTATGACTTATCTTGTATGCTGGGTACTTACTAAATGAATCACTTCCTCATATTCAAAGAGATAAATATTGTTTAGCCAGCATCTAATCAATATTTTGTTCGTGGAAAAATATTATTAATGGAAGTTAATCATTCAATTTAGGTCTTAATAAACACATAATGTCTCTCATTTATCCAAGATAAATATAAAGAAGTATTTTTTTTTATTATTTGTACAAATTACCTTAAGTATACTTTAATATCCGGGTAGGAAAAATAATAAAAATAGTAGTTGAACGTGAATGAATTTTACTTAAAAATACAATTACTTTTGATGTTCGGTATTAGAGAGAAACCAGGAAAATTATTATTATTACTATTATTATTATTGACAACCGGTTTCGGTTCTGGGCCATCCTCAGGTGTAACACATCATTAGAATTTAAAGCTACGTCATTTTTTAGTAAAATTTTCTTACAATTTAGAAACAACATTACATAATAAAATAGTTGTTTATAATATGTTGTTTTTAAATCGCAAGAAATTTTTAACAATAAGTGACATAGCTTTAAATTATTATGTAATTTAATGTTAAAATAAAAAAACCCAAAATCATATTTGCTTGCCTCTCTTTTTTGTGTATTTTTTCTAGACGTTCACAATCATGTTTTTTTTTTTGCGATTACAGCGCAATCTGCTACGAATCGAAAAAAGTTTCAAACAAAAACTATATACTTGATGGCGTAGAATCCGAATCTGCAATACAAAATGAGGGTTCCCATTTAAGATTTCAAAGTTGACCTCCTCCCACTCGGAGGGGAGAGGGGGGGATCGAGTTCGGCACCATTCAGTGAGCCCCCTACATTATAACAAATGTTATTAAGATATTTTTTTGATTTGATGCAGTGTTTTAGAGATATTCCGTTGTCTCAAGATAAAAAACTTAACCTGTATAAAACCCTATCTTGCTTTTTTTCATGATATTTTTAGTTGTCCGCAATAATTCTTTCACAAATGATAAAATTACGATTCTTTTCATATTTTTATCACTCTCAGACGATATTTTCCTTTTATAAACTTATAAGTGTAGTCCGACAATTATAAAATTAATTGGTTGATGTTATTCACTCATCACTAATTTTCCCTGTGTGTCCAGACTTCCGTCGAAATTAGTAGCTTAAGGATTATTATTATCGAAAATTTTAAAGATCGCTAGTTGTGTTACAGAAACCCAACTAATAAATTACACTAACTGTTTGTTTATTGGTTTCACACATCCTTCGCTGACGAAAGCCAAAACCGGTAGACAATGTAGTAAACATTCTAAAATAACAGAATTAGAATCATGCGTAGTAGGTACTAGAATAATCGGGATTATCTACACAATTAGGAGCTGATTTGTACTGATAATAAATCTTGGTGTTGTCTGAAATACAGCTGATATAAATCAAACGTTGTTAATTGATTTGTCATTAGTAATAAATGTAAGGCAAACAAATTTAATTGTTACCTAAGTATTATAATGCCAGCTGCACATAAAAAATCCTTTAATGCCTTGAAAAACTTATATCATGGCACAACACGAATGTGTGCAGTCCGCTTTAGGAAATTATATTGTTGTTTATAAAAGTAGTGTTCACACCATATAGCATTAAGAGGGAATGGGGGTAAAGGGTATCTAAAAAGGCTAGGCTAGATTAAAGCATCAACTGATTTTTGCAATAATGAACTCATCAAAATTAAAACTGCTTAAGGGATAATTGCATCTATTAAGAACCCAATATAAATATACTCATCATAATCTACCACATTTTTTACGGAATCGATCATGAAAACTATTCCGTGGCATTTAAATTACTCTGTTATCATATGAAAACTGTACACACCATTATGGAAATAACTGTCTTTATATCACATTTGCCTTGTTATTAACCGACATTAGGTATGTGGATTGCGCAGATATAAGACATTCTAATTACGTTTGGTCGAACACATTAATCGAACGATCATTAACTAATAGTGAAATTACAACGTTCTAGGAATCAAATTACAAATTATCTCCGTTATCATTAATGCTGAATTGTAAAAAAATAAAAGAATATGAGAAGAACAACTGGTTAAAAATAGAGAGTTATGAATACACAATTTAGTTGAAACTGTACACGCTTTCCGAGAATTATTACACCGGCATTTGTAAAATAACAAGGCCCCTTGCTAATAAAACCCTGAATATCAGAAAAGTACGTCAGACACAGCTCGGGTATTCATTAGAGATATAGATGGGGTAGTGGAAAGGTATTGTGTTAGAGTTTCTTTGTCCCTACGTTTAGTTATCGCCCATTAAAGAGTAGACGATTCTTTGTAAATACAAAAAGTATTTTTCCATGCAAAATCCCCTAACTAGTTTATTGTATTATCGATGATTAATGGATTAGAAATTTAATTTTGTATACCTACTCGGCGTTAGTGCGATTTTCTACCACGATATTAAATAAAAACCTGAAAAGGCTCCCCCTGTATTCCCGTCAATTTATATTTCTATATAAAGCCGGCATTTTTTAATGCAATGATCGATATCCGTTTTCGCGCGTGTGTATTTTAAATTTTATTAAATAAACGCAAGCGTGCGTTCTATGGGAAACGCGATATATAAGCTTTAAAATGGGCGAGCTTTATTGGAACGGGGTGGTGCTGCAGATGACAATTACAAATAAATGAAATATATCAGAGGCCGACGGAATCACGGTCCACAACGGCAACCCTTGTTTCGAAACCGGCGGACGCTTTGGCAATATAACGGAGATGGTAGTTGTAACAGTAAAATCGAAAAAGTTATTATATAAGTTCCGCATCTTAAACGTCATAAATTTTACGATCCCTCGGTATTGTGTTAACGGGATTTCGGACTGCTGCTCTTGCTGAAATTATTATTGCCAGAGGACCAGTGCATGTTTATTTGTTCGAGTTTGTTTCAATTCTTACCTGATGTTTATTGCAAGCGACAAACAAGTAAAGTCGGAAGGGAAGAAATTTCAGTTAAAATTTTGCCAAAAATTGCTTGTCATAAATTCATATCACCTTTCCTAGACGAACTTGTTTGTGCAAATTACTACCCAGGACTAGAAAACGCTAATGCTAAATTGAAAATGAAATTAGTGAGTATTAGCTACATATAATCGTGTTATAGAGGAAATAAGTTATTAGCAGCAGCGCAATCTATTTAATAACTACTGATTAGATGAATTTAACTCATCACTCACAAGATAAATATTACGAAACTAGAACTATTTCTAGGAATGATGATTGTTAAATTGATGTCAATGTTATAATTCAATGTTCTCCTAGAGAAACGAAAAGAGGCATTGCGAAATTATATGCAAGAAATAGTAATTATTAAGAGATGAACAGAAAGAGATACTTATTCGTATTCGAAAAGATAAATGCAAGGAGTATAATGGACATGTCACGAAATGTATACGTATAATAAAATACATAATGGAAAAAAAAATAATAAATTTAGATTAATTATAAACAAAAGTAAAGAATGCAAGTTTCAAATTCGCTAAATTATATGTCAAATAACTTTTGGCAAAAGAGGCAGTATATAAAATCCGCAAGTTTCAGTGCTGGAAATAGCAACAATGTAGCACATTATCCTTTTGTGGGTAGGTAAGAAAAACACAATGTGCATATAATAACAAACTCCGAAAGATTCCACAGAATATAACGACTCTTTGGTCTCACAGCAAAAGAGCTGAGATCATTAGCTTACCAGTTTGCAGTGAAAAACAATATAGAGCATGGATTCAACCGTGAAAATAAAATCGCAGAAAAGAGTGGTTAAGAGAATTTCATGCACTCAACCCACAAATATCTTTTCGGCAGCTTGAACCAACGCCTGCTACAGGCGCTAGAGCATTTACTTAGCCAAAGGTGTCTAAATTTTTAAGACCTTAGACTCTATCATAAAAAAACAGGAATCTATCTCTAAGGATCAGAGTGGTTTAGCCACTATACAGAAGCCCCCAAAAATGTTGGCTTTAACTGGCTGAAAACAAGTTGGGTTTTCGAGTAGTGCCAAAGAAAACAACATGTATCAGTTGTATGTTGCATGAGTGCAGCAGAAAGTTATATTCCTCTGCAATAATATTTGCTAGAAAAAATAGAAATGATGAACTGTTTGATAGGGCACTTCCCGAAATTCTGGGTTTGTGCCAAATGTGGATGATCTCGGAGTTATGTTTACAGTGGCTTCAACATTTTTGTAAGCACGTACATTCATCTCCAGAGAAGAAAGTTCTTTTGCTCCTTGCAAGCTGTGTCATTTTGTCGAGAAAAAATCATTATTGCAGCCGCTTGATTTTACCTTTTTCGGTCATTTCAAAGCCTCCTATAGTCAAGCTTGCACCGCCTGGTTAAAGAACTACCCTGTAACATGTCATTATAGCGTGTATCACGTCAGTGATTTTTTTTCAATACAGGTCAGTCCCTTTCACCCGGAAATTTTTTCTGACTACCTTTTTGTGCCCGCGGATACTATAGATGAAGATGTCTACACGAAACAAGAGAATATGCCTGCCGAGGAGAACCGAGCTGAAAATAATTATGTGGAAGAAATGAGTCATAGAACTCGCATTTAAGTCAAATGATAAAAAAAATATTTTAGGAAGTAAACCGTAGAAAGCGCATAATTAAATATGCCACAGTTTGGAGTATTTTTGTCATTATATATACAATTTTGCTATCTTCGTCAAGGAATTGTAAGACAAAGAAAAGAGAAATCAAAGAACTAACCGCCAAAATACAACACGGAAGATTAACAATTCCAAAAATGGAACCTCGCAAGAAGCTCATTGCTCCAACATGGAGCGAATTACTTTGCGTGGGAGGCTAGTAAAGTATAGGATATAGGATATACTTATTATATTTACACATTTTGTATTCTGACAATACACTTGTATGTACACCTGAAGATGTTAGCATAGCTAATGAAATATACATTGTGTTTTGAAGATTAAAGAATTTGTGAGACAGAAGTTTATTGGTATTTCGTGTTAGTTATTAATATACGATAATGTAAAATATAGTTATGTTCTGTAATAGCTTTAATTTGATAAGAAAACATTTTTTATTAGGAATACATTTTCTTAGGAATAAAGGTGCATATACAAATGCAAAACCGCATAAATATAGGATTTCACAATCGCTTTTCTCTCTATTGCCCTATGTCACATTTGTAATCAATGGAAAAGAACGGAAGCGTAGAAACAAGTTATATTTTATGTATGGTGAAAGCTTTTCCTGGATCATATCTATTGTAATAAGGATTACACTTTATCTTTATATGAATCTACATGTCTGTGTTTAGAAAATAATGAAATAATTATTGAATGTATTAATCTGCTCAAATAATAAATAAATAATAATAAAGTCGTAATTTATTGGTTTACACACTTATAATTTCTCAAAAGCACTATGCTGATAAGATATTGAAAAGTGCCTCTCAAGCTATAGAGCAGAAATGGCTACTACTGTCATATTTTTAAATACCAAAAATTACCTGAATCGATGCTTGATTGATGTCACTTCGTTAACGGTATTATAAGGGTGACAAAGCCTTTTTTCCTTTTTTTTTTTGTGCGGCAGAATGTATAAACAATGCAATACCACTGGGTGGTTTCAGTAAAAGTAATCAATTTATTAATCATTAAGTGATAAGAATAATTATTGCTACAGTTTCATGATTAATACATTTCAGTCCCAACAGTTTTGTAAAAATACCGACATAAAAAATAATATTGCAATAATAAAATAATATTAAACTTCGTCCACTCAGTGCAATTATGAATATGTATATTGTGTCATATATGTAAGTTGTTTCGTTAAGTTTGTCAAGGCGGACTGGGGTAAATTTGAAACTACTGTGTAAGTACATGCAATGAATATAAATAATAATTTTAACCGTCCTGGTTAACATTATTATTTATTACCAAATTATTGAAATTATATGTGACATTTACCCCAATTCATCTTATATTTACAATAAAATAAACATGTCATTATGTCTTTTTGTATGAAAAAATATCTATACTTCTAACAAATGCTCTCTTAAGATATTTGCAGTTTTAGTAATAGCACCATAGTTTTATGTGTATATAATATATATTTTTTTATTTTGTAGCAACGTTTTAAAAATATTGTATTACTTTCACACAGTATTATCATCACATTCATTGTATAGATATAAAGGAATAGTGTAAATTATCAATTTGCAATTGCGTATTCATTATGACTATTATTATTATTGTTATTAAAATACGCTTTTTATATGCCCAATAATTAGAGGTAATTATTTATGTATATATAATAAAAATATACACATATTCTCAATCTAAATGAGTTTAATACAATTTGGAATTAGCAAGAATTACTAGATTTTACCTACCAGGAATTACTGCGAATTAGTAGGAATTAATTCCAATTAATGGAATTTTGATAGAATTAGTTGGAATTAGAATTAGTTGTACGCCATTTTTTGAGTGGTTAGCCTCTCGAATTAGGCCAGCGAGGAGCGTGTAGATTCGAGCGAATCTACACGCTGGCCTGGATGAAGTCATTTATTTAAATTGAACACAGCTAACTATGTTATTGTAAGTTTCGGATTGGTGGTAGTATGGATATGGTATATCCACAATTATATTAATTAAAGGATGGGAGAGAACTATTTTTGGTTTTTTTTGCTAATACCATATCCACAGCTAACTATGCTTAACCCCAAAGTGTGAAAATCGAGATATCATTGCAAATTCAAGAACTTTTAATGGACGGGTTTCGTGAATCATCCTATATAAGTTTATTTTAATGTTTAGCCCAGTTTGGAATGGTTTATTTGTATATTTTACAAAGGTTTTCAAATAAAGTTTATTTTTGTGAAATGTGCTTTTTCCAAAACAGATATTTCTCTTTATTTCCCCTACATTGAAAATATTTCTTGTTGTTATCGTGATGTGACTTATCGGCTTTTTTTTCGGAGTGCTTCAATTTAATTCAATCAATATACTTTTTTCCCAGTTTTTGCATTTATCGCATGCATTTGAATTTAGTATATAGATAACTTTGCACTGTATTAAATTGAATACATTTTTGTAGATAGATATTCTTCTTTTCTAATAATAAGAGAAGGTATATTATTTTCTCCGAAATATCCTCAACAGTAGGGAACACTCGTAAAAATTTCAATATTCTAATTCCAACAAATAAACAGGAACGACATCGCCAATAATAATATCCCCAGTCGGTGCCGAGCGAGAGGAATGAAATTGCGAACAAAAAAATAAAAATAAAATAACGACGACCAAATCAGAAATAATCAGCTCCACAGTTCAACCCCCGAGGCGCACGTTCTCCACTCGTTCGCGAAATACATCGGTCGGTCGTGAAAAAAACACAATCTCCCTATGAAGCGAAGCATGTAATGAATTTCAGACCTCCTCCGCGACGGTCGAACCCCGAATTCGCGACTGTTACCAAGACGTACAGATGTCACGACGATAGAACGGGAGAAAAGAAAAAGACGACACGGTCTTGCGCGGGCCGATCGTAACGGCACGAGGAGGAGAAGATAAGGATCGCGCGATACGTTACTCTCTAAGCTGCACCGACTTCCACGCCACATCTATACAGTAACACAAGTACCATATACTCGCATACAAGAAGCCGGGGATACAGGCAGCAGCGCTCTCTTTGCGTTGATATATGAGAAGTTTTAAATTGAAATTCAGTGAGACTGAAATATACATATACAGTCCATATGGATGTTTTTCGTTTCTTGCGTACAATTCGAGGAAATATTACGCTCCATGTTAGAAATTTTAATATTGGCGATATTAACTTTATATCTATATGCAGGGGAATAATATACAGAGAAATAGCAATATTATAACGCACATGTTTGGTAAATATATAAAATCCTTAGAAGTAGGACGTACAGAACGAAATAGAATTTTTACTATATTAGAAACGTTGCAATATGTGTTTGCGACACCCTTTTTTTTAACGTAGAATGACAAAAAACGGATTTATAGCTACTTATATACAAGGTATGAGCAAATGTATGGATCATTTCGAATATTTTTAATACGGCTGCTATTATTTTAATAAGTTTTCACATTTATTTAAATGTAAATCGGGAAATGTTAACTTTCTTATTTTAAATAAAACAACCTGCATATTTTTATGAATTTCAATAGAACCCTCCTGCTTCAGGGGTACAGTATAAGGTTTAGCAACCCGTATGTTTAATTACGACAAAGAGCTGTATGTTTAATAAGCACAAAGAGCTAGCTTGCTTACGTGACCTGAGTCTACTGAGTTTTTATTTGTTCGATTATTTAGAAATGAGGGCCTATTCTAACTGAACAAATAATTTAAATATTTAGAAGCATTCACTCCAAATCGAAAATATCAGCCACTGTCAAACTTTGAATAATTTAGAGAACTGCTATTACTTCTTTTTTAGATCATAAAATGCTTTCTGTTTATTTTATTTTAGGTTAGGTTTAAGGTTTATTTTACGCTAGCTTTTCTGTGACTACACTCTCTATTTTATATATAATCTTTTTTATTTAAAAAAGAGAAATTTCTTGGGTAGTGGCATTTATTTACTAATCTATTTTTCTTTCAAATACAAAAACGTTTCGATGCTTTAGGCATATTTTTCAATTTGCCTCTATTCTGCAACAAACGATTTTACATGTAACTAATGTAAAGAGACGTACACACTAAACAATAATAAAACAATTAATGGATAAACAAATCACAAACGAAATAAAAACAGAAAAAAAAACCTAGGTAACAGTATACCTTGGGAAAAAAAACTTACTTGGTAAAATCCAATTGTATGTTTCTAATAGTAACACAAAGTCAAAAGTTTTAATTTTAAATTTACATCTTCTGATATTATATTTTCGGTTTTGAGATTTTTAATTTCATCGTCTATGTGTTGTGTATGTCGTTTAAAGTGTTGTTTTAGTAAAGATTTAAATGCTTCAATGTCATATGTTTGTGTAGGTTTTGCGATATTTTTTGGTTTGTAGTACGGTTATTTGTGTTTATACATTCCACTTATTTTGCTATATGTATATAGGTGTACTATTTAATGTGATGTTTATTTTTGATAATTTTCAATAATGATGTAGTATAAACTTGGTAAATTTAATATGTATTGACTCTAGTATTTCTCTTGTTCTTTTATGTCTCTCTTTATCCAAAATTTCTGTGTTTTCAAAATCAAAATTATGACATTTAGATTGTACGTGTTTTTTTTTAGAGCTGTGATATTTTTTGAATATTTATGACCTTTTAGTCTTCCTTCTGGATATTGTGACGTTTGTCCAATGTAAGCGTTGTTGCAGTCTTGGCAGTTTATTTTATAAATGACATTTGACTGCTTTTTTTTTGGGGTTTTGCTTTTTAATTTCGAATGTAGGTAATGTATGTTTGTGGGCTATGTTTATATCATATTTTATCTACTTTGTATACAGCAAGAAAGTGATGTTCTATTACCTGACAACAATTCAAGTACAACTAGAGTAAAAGACGGTTAATGAGCAAACTCTGTTATTGTATTTCTTAAATTTTACAGTAACGTTTCGACCATGGACTTTGGTTTTTATCAAGCTATAAATGAAATTATTATAATAAATAAAGAGTGCAGTTGTGAGTTAAACAATAGTGTCAAAAGCATATAATTAAGCCACGAATTAACTAATATTAGAATCATTCCACACAGTATATAAAGAAATAATTAAAACACAGTTAAAATTAAGTGCAAATGGTTACAGAACAATCGAGAATGAATGCAATTGGTCAATATATATGTACATGAGGAGATTTTGTAAGATGACAAAACTGTGTGAGTGCCACAGGTAAAAATACACATGAATGATAAACAGACAGGTAAATTTCTAAAGGAATGAACCAATTAAAAGGTTAGAAATTCAATTTAAATAATAAAAATGGTTATATTATCAGGGAAGTTTTGTTTAACAAACCCAACGAATAGTAATTAATGTTCAAGATGTCAAATAATAACGTTATAAAAGTTGTTTCAGAAGTTCTTATATGTATTACTTACTTATAGTTTTAGCTGTACACTATATTTTGCAATGTTGATGCCAACTTTGTAGTTGGTCCTAATAATGAATAAATTTGTTATTATTATTATTAAAATTTATTACTTCAGATATTAATCTCTTTTGAATTTTTTTTTCTCACAAGCAAGAATGGTGGGGTTAAAAATTCCAAAAGATGACCTAAAGATACAGAGTGATACGACAAACCTGTGTGGCTGTTTCCAGTGGATACGTCATATTGATGTCGTTTGATTTTGAAGACTGGGAACTTTGGTCAACATAGCTTTCATTACAGTTATTGGAATTAATTTCATTCACGCCATTCATGTTCTTTAACAACTGTCGGATATCTTAATATCTAAGTTACTGAACATTTTCAGCCTTTCCAGAGTGTTGCCATTATAAAAAAAAAAACTTGCGACATGGGTATCTAGGAATAAAAGACTCTCCTAAGCTGTGCCGATAAAACAGGTATATGTATTAACCTATAACGGCAAGCAGGAACCTGGTAATCAGTAGAAGAGACCGAATCTTGGAGAATGGTTATAGATTTCCCAAGTAAAATTACTGGCTCATGTGAATGTCAGAAGTGTGCATCCTCATTAATACAACATTATGAATTCTTGCGATCAAATAATAAAAAAAGCAATAATAATAACTGCATTTAATTTCAATTTTTAGAAAAGTTTTTAATAATATATATAAAATTCAATTAAATTTAATTAAATAGAATAGAATAATAAATTTAGAATAAGTTAGCGCTAGAAGCCGTTCTATTAATTTTGAACAACTACAAGTTTAAGTAAAATTGGAAATATTGGGGTTTGTATTACTAATACAGGAGCGGTATATTTTTAAGTAACAGCTGGAAGTTCTGATTAGCCAATAATTTAGAATTTATGCAGTGCTAAACAACATTATGTAAAATTATTTTTTATCTGATATAATAGAATTAATATATATAATAGTTAAGGATGTCATACTCTTTACTTTATATATTTGCAGATTTATAAGTGTGTAGATTTTTTTATAACAGCGAGATTTAATTACTTCAAATTAGAAATAAATTTAGTAGGCAAATGGATTAAGTGTCAGTATTATTTTATAGCCTCGCATATTAAGTAAACTCTGAAATCTGCCACCAATAAAATTAGCATTTTATGATCATTAATATTACCGAAATTTTAAATGGATCCGCTATAAATTTAAAATTTAAGTATGTATAATTAACAAAATTTATTCGCGATTTTGAATAAATAAATATCCAATGAATCAATTGCAAAAGTAGTATTTTGTTTCAATGATTTTGTTTTTATTTCAATTGATATGGACAAATCGTGGGTGTACAGGAAAATAAATTATTTGTGCTACGGTTTCAAATATATTAATTTAGAAGTGGGGGTGACATATGTGTTTATATTCAAAAAAACATTTATTTATAGTTAGCTGTTAGGATCTACGGTAAAATTAATACTTAATAAAAGCGGTATCTAATGATTTATTTGAGAATATATATCATATATATCATATGTATTTAGTATAATATGTATTTTCATCCAACAATCTTTTTCGTAAATAAATTGCATCCAAATAAACTATTAAATAATCACAACAAAGTGATCGTAATTGCGTCTGCATACGTTATTTACAAATTAAATAAAGCTGATTTTGTGTTGAGTGATCAAATTCAAAGAAATCGATTTTTGTGAAATATGAATATGCGTATCAGTGTATTTTATATAAATCTTTATTTAATTACTCTTGGTTAGAATAATTAGGATTAAGTTATTATTAAGTATTAGAATAGGTACTGCTGTTGTTTTGTTTGTTTTTTAGGTCATCATCTTTCCTGTTCAACTTCTGAATGTGTGAAAAAGGAAGCAGCTACGCGAGAACGGCAAGGCTGTTGGAATTTGAGGAGACGTGGAGGCTGCTTCTTCGGCACTCAGAAGGATAATAATAATTTTGTGGTATCAGTAATAAGGTTGGGACTTCTTCCAGATCTCCCAGAGGTAAGGTTTTTGGCCATGGTTTCCTTACTGCGTGGTGATTGATTTTATATAAGTATATTATATATAATCAGTGTCCTTGGGGAATGCTGGGAGATAACGAAAGTCGTTCCATGGGCGCATTTAATAATAACTGATAGCTGACTGATTTACAGTAGACTCGCGATTATGTGAAATAATCACATTTAACATATTTTATCATTCTCAAAAGTAGTATTCATATGCGTGCGAGGCTACTGTATTAATTTTTGTTATTAAAAATCATAGGGAGTTATTTTAGTTAGAGTAGGATCATTTCAATTGTTATGGAACCCATATAGTATTAGAATAGGTAGCCTCGTGTAGTACCTTTTCAGGTGGAGCACGGGGTTAAGATGATTTGTAATAATTTAGTTTTCATAAATAAAGTGTATGTATGAGAGGCAGTTTACTGTATGTCGCTAATAATGTTACTGACATTACATTACTAGCAATTTTAAGTCTTGGAACCACACGTTGAGTTGGGAGTACGATAAGGCACCGTTCTTGGACCCGTTCTCTTTTATTTGTGTATGATATTGTGAAATTCGTAACTAAAACGATTACGTTATGCGACATAAAAAAGCTACTTAAAAAAGTTTTTATTCATACTTGTGGCTGATCTTGAGACAAAGGGTTTTGTACTTTCTTTTTGCAGAAGTAGAATATGCTAGATTTGCACTATATACATAAAATATTATTAATCTAAATTAGAAAAACAGGTTTTTAAAAGAATTGAATATGCCTAACGAAAAGTAACATTCCAAACGATAGAATCCATTCTCACCTTCCATAATTAAAAAGAACCTACATCTGTCTCACTAATTCCAGACCGTAGAAAAAGAACAAATCCGGTTACTTTTATAACATTATCTCTCGGACGGGTGCTTTATAACTAGAAGAAAAAAAAAATCCCACAGGAAAAAATGAAATTAAAAGACGTCGGGTCATGCAATTAAGAAGCCCCGGATTGCGCGCACCGTGTCGAACACAAGAAAAAAATTACAATACTAACGATCCACCGACGTCGAAACACCGAAAATCCGAAACTTTCAATTTAGACAATGAGAATCCACACTTTGAATCGCTTTGAAGTCGCCCTCCCGTAAGCCGTACTCACGAGCTAATACCGGCGGCTAACGCGTAAAAAAAGTCATCTCCCAGACACTTCGGTTCTTCGATCGTTCGTCTCGTTCCCTTCGTAGTGGCGGGCTATCGACTCTCTCCTTTTCTACCATAATTAAAAATCCACGGTAAAAATGAACGATTTAAACGATCGCCGGTAAATTTTAAAAGGTTGTGCACGTTGGTTTTTTTCAGTTACGGTATTCCCTATTCGTATAACCAGTCGGCCAGGCAGCGGCGGTCGGCGTGATGAGTCTCGAGCCTCTTTCGGGTTCAAAGTAGTGGCGCAGTGTTTTTAATTCGGTAGCTAAATTGTTAAGACAGTCTTTCCGCTTTGGTGGTGATTAAATCATTCGGTTAGTTAAACAGAACCCGCTCCTACTACTACTACTATATACATGCCGAGCCGTGGGCTAGGCTCAACATCGAAGATGAGGCGCTTCTATATATGTACGACGGTTGTAGAACGTATATCTATATATAGGTTGTGTGTATTGATTGATTAACACAACTTAGTTTGTTTGCTGGATTTGTTGCCGTTATTGAATGCAGTACAAGAGTCCTCCGTCTCGCTCTATCGCACCGGCGGGACTGGATCGGGCTGCTCACCTCCGCACTGCCTCTTCATTAACAAAATGTGATTGTACAAGTTGTTAGACGGCCGTGCTCATGCAAGAATTATTATTATCGTGATACGATAAGTTACGTTTGACTTACAATGAAAGAGGAGGAATTTCAGATAGGTTCAGAGGCTGGTTCGAGAAGATTAATTCTTAATTTTTGACTTGCGTTGATGATTGCGTTATTGGATTGGTTAGAGGAAATTATAATGGATACGATGAACTTTATAATTTTGACATACCAATTATCGGAAAAAGAAACTATTGATTGCGTGTTAAAATTCATTCTGAAACCATAAAAACGTATATTATAGCGTAAAATATGGAGACCACGAAAATATTCAAATAAATAATTTGATGGTTTACTTTGTATATAACATTTTACAGTTAACAAGGGAAAAGTAAAATAAAGTTCTCTTAGTTTTTATTACATTCAATATGCTCGGAAAGTAGTTTCAGCGTATACAGGGTGAATCAGTAGTCCGATATCGGTCGATATTGACTTTAACATCTCTCATAAAAGATTTTTCAATGTGCATCTACGATGGAACATAAAGAAGTGCACGTTCTAAAAATTTTCACGTTCACGGGGTGAATCAGTTTTCCAGGACCGTACTCAACAGAATTTTTTCAAATGAAACCATACTTATTTTTTTAGGCATGCTTATTTGTTGTAATGAACGTTACAAATACATATGTTCGTTTCAAATTTCGAATGCAAGGTTGCCAAATTATTTCACTTTCTACATAAAATTTTCAAAATGCATGTTTTCATTTAACATCTTTTTCCGGCATTATCATTAACAATTGAACTCTAAAATTCGCCGTGTAGCTTAGGAAAACTTAGGTCTTTTTTATGAATTGAATGCTATTTGATAAAATTATACAGGCTGGTCTCCAGAAGCAATCAATTTCTGTAATATTTAAACGGCCTTCATTTTGCTATTTTAAATTTTACACCCTATATTTTTTTTTATTTCATCATATGCACTTTTTTATGATCTTTTATTTTTGTTAGGAGTAGGGTATATCTAAAACTTATACTTTCTGAGATAATTTGATATTTTCAGAAATTGTCCCACAAATAACATTTATCCATAAGAAGGCGGGTGAAGCTATTTTTCATGACATTACCAAACTGTCAAACACGCTGTGTTAGTAGAATTTTCTTTATTTAGTGTTAATTAAAATTAAAAGCCAAATTGATTGCTTCTAAAGACCTGTATATTCGGTATAATTTTACTAAATAATATTCAATTCGTAAGAAACATCTTAGCTTTTCTAAGTTACTCAGCAAATTTTAGAGTTTAATTGTCAATGATAATGCCGGAAAAAAAAAGTTAAATGAACACGTGCATTTTGAAAATTTTATGTAAAAAGTTAAATAACTTGCCAACATTGCATTCAAAATTTGAAACGAACATATGTATTTATAGCATTCGTTACAACAAATAAACATGTCTAAAAAAATAAGTATGGTTTCATTTGAAAAAAAATAAGTTGAGTATGGTCCTGGAAAACTGATACACCCCGTGAACGTGAAAATATTGTTTGAACGTGCACTTCTTTCCGTCATCATTGAAAAATCTTTTATGAGAGATGTTAAAGTTAATATCCGACTATTGACTTACCCAGTATAAACCATCTCCAGCCAGAACCTACATTAAATTAACAAAATTACTTAAAACACTTAAATAGTCATAAACCTTAATGAAAAAATGCGTGTAGCTTAATATAAATTGGCTGCTCTCGAAGATATTGCATAGACAGATAAGTCATTCTGTGTTTCCTGTGTCCATCTGGTCGTCTCCAAACATAATGTACAGGGTGTTCCACCCGCAGCGAATTCCTCCACAACTCATAAACAGTGACAGATATGAAAAAAAAGTTTTTATAAATTGTTGTAAGGGATTATAATTTTTCTATAACGCAAAATTATCGCAATTTGGTGTTTCGTAACCGCGGTACAGCCTCCAACTTACTTTTCTTTTGAATACAATACCCCCAATATTATCGCATCTTTAAAAGAGCCAGTAAATTTAAAAAAAAAAAAATTAAGACATAACATACTTTAGCACTAAACTTATTAACTTTCTAGATATCTTTGATTTTCTAAAAATTATATCGCTTGTACTGTTTGAGAAAAGCGAGAGTAATTTAATTACCACTTAGATTAATTGTAAGTAATTTGAAAATATTGTACTTTTAATATACGAATGATTCGTCACTAAAGCGTTATAGTCAAATTCAAACTGGGTATATCCTTACCTTTTTTTTAAAGTAGAACGACCCTGTAATATGTTTGTACATCGTTGAATTCCTATTAAGAAGTGCTTTGATTTTTATTGAGCATAATCTATGTCTATCTCTTCTACTTTTAGAGTTATTACAGTTTTAATTATTTTTTCATTTTTACTATTATACTTGCAATCTTAGCAGACGATTCTATAGTGATAATGACAAATGAACATAATTTGACCTTTGCTGTGTAAGCAGGAGGATTTTTCGTCATTGCATTTAGATAATTGGTGACGCAACACGTTGGTTCACACTGGTATATAATATTTAAGACTGTTGCTACAGTTGAGACTGGCCTATTTAGAAAAGCAGATATGAAACGCCAAACTACTTCTTGAGCACTGCTGCCCGAGTGGTGCCATTCAATTATTTTCCTCATTTCCTTCCCATGTGTAAATTAACATTGCAGTGGAAAGAATTTATAACAAAGAATACAGAAACAAAATGAAATTGTCAGAAAGATTATAAATATTGTAAATGAAAAAGAAATAAACAAAAGGCCAAATAACTGCTAGCAGGGGTGATCTACATTCACCAATGCGTGCCAGATTAGTACTGCCACTTGTAATTTGTTTGGAAAGACTGCGTGCAGGAGTGAAAGGTGGTGGTGTGGTGTCCGATTCTCACAGCAATAAGTTTGGCAACTACGACGAGTTTTTATGCATAGATTTAGTCCCTATCTATAAATATTCACAGGCTGATATGAGTATAACCTTCAATTCATTGCACAGCAATGTCACGTATCTTATTTCATTAAAAATAAATGTAAAGAAAAAATATATAACTTATTTTACGAATACTATTTGGAATATAAAGATATTAAAAACTATTAACTGCATATTTTATCTTACCTTTATGGCTTATAATTCATAAAATTCTTTTGCAGACTTTTTTGCAATCAATACAACAAAAATATAACCAATATAAATAACCATTACGACAACTTCACTTAGCTAACAAATGCTTCACTTAGCTAACAAATGCGTTATTTCTTATTACTTTCTAACCTCTAGCCTTGCTGGGGTTGCGTAGATGTCTGATAGTGTCGGAATTCAACTCAACATGTAAACAAAAGGTAGTGGAACTTTGGATTTTGGATGTATCTAGTCATGTATTTTGGAAACAAAAATATTATAGTGATTATATATCCACCTATACAATATGTTTGACTGTTCTAATTCTTTAATTAAAACACCATGTGGACCAACGTGGACCAGACTGATCGACTATTACAGAAAAGATTACAGGAACATAAAATTGAAATCTAGTCTAAAATCTAACATCTATACGAATAAACTAAAGATAAAATCTCAAATGCAATTTTTTTTTCATGGATGTGAAAAATGCCATATCCTTTAAGGTAAACCCTTTCAGAAATGGTAGGAATGGAAAAAAGTAGATTGGGTGAAGTATTGTCAGTAAATAGTCAATCTTTTTTTTTATTCTAAGTCGCTTTTGTTTTCTCTAAAAAATATCAATTTATAAATAAATGCACGTATATGCAATAATGTTTCATACTATATTCAACACAATAAATTGATATTCTGTATATATCTTCAAATTGAAATTGGTTTCCGGTAAAGAACTTTAAGGAACTAAATTAATTAGTACTGAACCTACTATGGCTAAACAGCAAAATTACATCTGGGCAAACCAAAAAGTTACCAATATTGGTGCAATTGCCTTAATTTAATGCATGCGAATGAATGTATTTTGCATAATCATGCTAGAACCAAAGAATTACTTAAATTGAACTGTAAAATTGTCAAAATAAGTTCATAGTTTTTGCTACCAAAAATTCAGAAAGCCCATATACTGAATTCAGCTCTCTATGAGAATGAATAAGGTCGAGGAGTCAGTTGAGAATATCTTTGCCACGAGAATCAAGCATGAGTTATTTGGAAAAATTACCTTCCCTTGAAAACCTGAAAGAAATATCACTTAACAAAATGTTGATCTACCTATTTCTAAGACAATGTTCCCTCTTCAATAGACCAACCATGCGGATTTTTCAATATCAATTAATTAATTAATAGCTGTGTAATAAATTCAAATTGTGGTGAAATATTGACTACTCTTATTAAGTTTTGTAAAAAAGCTACTAAAACATACAAATTGGACACAAATTCACCTTTCCTTAGACGAGTGTTGAAGCAGGATCTGTTGAATGCTTTATAGGGATATTACTGAAGCATTCCGTAGCATATCACATAAACAGTAATATGGAAGCTATTATACAATTGTAACGCGTGCTTCAAATAAAATTTATTTCCGACGCAAAACACAATTCAATAAATTTCTGTAAGAATGATGACTTTAACAAACATTTCACAATCGTAAATACAATAGCATCTATGTATTACGCGTGCATTTACACGCAATAATAATGTCATGCGTGATATTTGTAGTCACAACGCGTAGAAATTTATTTTACACGAACAAGGGTGAAGAAAACAAAAGGTGTGCGTATTTCAGCACCACTACACATTGTTCAAATTGATGTTACGACGGTACATACAGCGGCCAAGCCTACTACGACAAATCTCTCAATTATGCAAGGCTTCCATCTAGCAGGATCCGGCAAGATCTCTCAAATATGCGCTTGGATAAAACGATGCTGAAGCGAGTACGGTTTAGTCAAGGTTGAAAGGAGGGCATCCTCACAGCAAGCACAGGAAAAAACGAATTGTCATCCGCGCAGATGCATTGACCACATAATTAAACGGCGCAGATGTTAATTGATTTCGCCGAATCCACTTTTTTCGCTTCGGTAAATGACACTTACTTCGTGTCGATATAAGTAATAAAGCAGATATGGGAAGAAGGCGCGGAAAAAAGTACTATAGGTGTGTTGTTTAATTACTTTATGTTATATGATCCATTATAGATGTTGTGGGAAAACGAATGCATTTTAATTAAAATTAAAAAAATATAATTACTAAATACATAACTGATACGTTTGATAAATTACCACAAGAAATTACATTGTTCGAAAATAACATTCCACTACAATAACAAAAACTGTAAGCACTTATCTAGACATTTTGCGTGTTAGGATTGCTGATTTTAGTGCTAATTAAGCGACAACAGGCAACTCAGAGGATAAGCCTTAATTTCCTTGTTTATGTTAATTGTCACATGACTGTGACATTCCATTTTTTCTTGCTTCTCGCTATAATTAAGCCATTGTTTGTTACTAGGAATAATTACCGCAGGTAATATTTTTTTAAGAAGGTTAGATAGGAACAAACAACTTTTATAATTGTATTTCACAACATCCCAGCTATTATAATTAGCAGTGTGATTCGTCAACAGATAACTAATTAGTTTTGACATGTACGACGTGGAAATGCATGCTTTGATATTTTAATGTTTGCGTGGATTAATAAATTGCGAGCCACAATATGAAATGGTAATCTGTCTGCATCATGGTTTTACGATTTGTACATTAAGCAGTACAATACACTGTACAAAAAAATATGTTTTTCACCTCGCAATCTCCTTAATGCATATTTTTTTATTCAATATTCATGATTCATTCATTAGCATGATATTATCTACTTATTGGGAAATGAGAAAACCAGTTTTGTGACTTGTTGTTGAACAAAATTATTTCTGTTTTAATGTGCTTAAGTTTTATATTGTGTTCATTCCCACACCAACACCCTTGTGTTATAGTTTTTTATCACTTGATTCAAAAGTATTGTTGCTACCAATTGCCATGGTTTATTTTCGGTGGGATATATAGAAACGTATCCATGAGAGAGTCATATTTTTAATTCAGTATACACTAGTTGGTACTATGATTTATGCTGCTAAAAGCCTTCCACAAGTCGAGTAGAAGAACTCCATGAAGAATAAGAAAGAGTAGCAAGTTACAAATAGTTAAGGGGAAAAAGAACTGGATTGAGCATCCACCACTTACTTCTTGATAGATAGGAAGAATCAAAAAGAGAAGCTCCTTTGCAACAGGAACGTAGTGTCTTCTCCTCCTCATAACTTTTGAGGCGAATGAGATAGTGGAATAAAACCGAAAGCACATTAGAGGAAGCGATATTTTGACTATGAGGATGTGTAATTGGGTTGAAATGTAGGTAAGAGAGAAGATGCTGGTATTTTTAAAAAAGTTAAATAAAAAGTACGTCCATAAAGAACTCTATTTAGAAGATATCTTTATGACGTCTACTGAGAAATATTTACTAATTTATTCGAAATAAATGATTGGGGTACGCTATTTTTCTGATAACCCTCGTATTCATTTTAGGGATTTTTTGTTTGTTTTAGATATTAGATATCAGGTGATTTCTATTTAACATCTGGCTTACCACACCTTAGTTTTGTGCGTTAAGCTATGAACTACTCACGTTGAACTCGGTAGATTTCGCCATTCGTAATAAATAGCCCACAGTTTAGCGCACAAAATTGATGTGATATGAGCTATAGATGGTAAATAGAAATCACTTATTGTTGCAGCGTTTATTGAATTTTATTTTACCCACATTTTACTGCTAAGGTTTAATATTTATTGCAGAAGCAGTAAGGTTGCGTCACGTGGATCTTTTTTTGTTGCTACATTCGCGACAAGTATTAATAGGACGACATGTCAACCTAACTGGATTCGAGCATACTAAATTTAAGTCAAGATCTACTTCACCAAATAATAGATTATTCAGATAGATAAGAAAATATAGAAATGAAAGCCAAGAAACCCTGAATCATAGAATATCATATAATTAATACAGCAAGCTTAATAAACAGATGCATCGCATAGAACTGACTAGCTCTAGACACTCTGCCGTGCATGTTACTTAGAGGTCGAGACACCGCTTGGCGCTTAGGCAAATTCACACAGTTTGCATCCTACCGAGTTTCTGGCCAGTATGGCCAACTTGGAGGCACCTACACTTGCTAACACTGCTCGAGTTCATCCTTCGCTTGGGTTGGCTCGAGCTGGCTGTAGATGAGCGAATACCGCTCTAGGGAAAGTAGTATAATTGGCCAGATCAGAGTGGTCTAGGTGTGCGCGGCTAGTAACCCTTCCCAACCAGAATCCAGACACTCATTTCATAAATTTCACGTAATTGGATACATATTTTCAAAAATATAGTAATACGTCTCCTAGCAGACATAGGTAAACAATAAAATGAATACAAGGATGATCAGAAAATTAATGTATGTAAGCATTTATTTCGGAAAAGTTAGTAAAAGTCTAGAAAGTTGTCAAATTGTGTGCATTGTAGTAAACGTAATAAAGATATCTCCCAAATGGTACTTTTATAAATAATAATAATAGTAATAATTATTTCATAGGTTGTAAACAAACATAGACATGCCAGTAAATAACAGAATTAACCATTCACGCTACCCTACATTTTAAGGAGAAGGAGAAAATAATGGACGACATCAAGTAACTTCTATAAAATCGAAATCGAACTGCACCTATAGGTCTAATTGCTGCGGTTTATATAATTCCTCAATAGTATAAAAACAATGACTCATAGATGAAATGATTTTACATTTATTTAAATGCATTTAGAGAATCGGCTGATCTTAAACATAGGTAAGCATTAAAACAAGTTCAACACATAGTAAGGGCTACTTCATTACAGTGATGTCTTATGAGCTGGTACAATTAGTTGATTTCTTGAACGTTGTTGTCATAAGATTATAAATATCTTTATTTTAACCAAATTGGCTTTCGTGACGTTTGTAAAAATAAAAGCTCAACAATACCAGTGACCCAGAGCATGATTTTTAATTGTTTAAATAATGGGTAGACATGATTCTTTAGATTGATCCCGCATCATAGCATCTTATTAGGCGCTTTTGATGGATAAGCAATCTGTTTGCCAAGGCGCCGATCCCCAAAAAAACAATTGCAATATCGTAATCGCGATTCGACACATGAAAATTAAACACACGCAAGCGCCTACACCGAGAGCAGTCTTCAAGTTTCTGAGACCATAGTAGCACCGCACAAAGGTTTTTTCTATTGTGTAACAATGCTCTTCAATTTAGACGACAGTCAATCTCCAATCCCAAAAGCAATGCTGACCTGCTCTCAGCGATCGACCTGCATCAATCGAGCGTAAAGACTGTTAATAGCATCAACACAGCGCGAACAGCTATATAATTTTGTTTTTCGAAGTTTAGTAAAGTCGGTTACCGTCACACCAGGGGCGCATATAGGAAAATAATTTTGCCGTACAGATAGCAACGACATCAGCGTTGGGATCAGCGATACAAAACAGTAACATGAGCATATTAACTAAAAAACTGACAGGAAATGACAAAACAAGTCATTACATATACGACAAACAACGTCGGCTAGAGATGGAACCTTGAGGCACACCCATGATTCATTGCAGCGAAGGAATTGTTTACTAGCTCGTCCCGACTGTGAATGCAAATGAAAGATTTTCGATTCCTCAGTACACTAAGAGCTTTCACGTATCCATATGCCCACATTTATTAAAAAGAAATCTAAATTTAGTGTTCAAATGCCTTTGAATAAGTCAAAAACACCAAAGCAAGTCCCCAGCATCCAGGTGTTTGTGAATATTAATTTCCATTGAATATTTGAAGGTAGGAATTCTCTTACATTTCAAACCAAGTACACACTTCTACAGTGAACATTTCAAAGATTACCTCTTATTTTACCTCGTTTTGCGTTACCTTATTAGCTGGTAAATTTCGGCAAATAATAAAATAAATATTTGAGGAGTTATACATTTGAATGAACTTAAATATATAATTTGGTATTTTCATGTGATACAAAATCTCCATTCCAAATTATAAAATCGCATTAAAGGCAAACGCGTTATTATCGAATGGAATTCGATAACTTCCACGCGAATCCCGCGTCAACTCAATCATTATCGCTCAATTTCATATCAAAGTGCCATCCACCCTCCGCCATATTATCCATCGCGGACGCGGCGGGAGTTATGCGGCGTCTCGAATTACCATCTATTATAGCCCGTGACGTCAATACACGTTTTAAATACGTAATATGCAAGAACACCGGAGCCGATCCCGGATACTAACCGCCCCCCGTGCCGGGGGTTGGATGCATCAAAGCGCATGTCTTAGTCGACACCGCCCCCGGCGTACACCTAGAACCTCAACCAATTAGCCGGCGCCGGGGAAATGACTAACTGGAGAGATAGTGTTCCTCTCTCCGCTCTATTCTAGGCGAATATGTGAGGATCCTTTCTCGGTCTGGACTTTCTCGCGAGCAGACTTCCGCCTCCAGCGCGTGTATATAGGTAGACCGAGTAGGGGTGCGACGAGGAGATGCTATAGGTGAAGAGGACGGCTATCAATCGATACTTGACGTGGAATGTAACATCGTTAAAATTGAAACGGCTCAATTTATTTGGAAGGAATACGATGATGATGCACCATCACCTAACACCTGCGTGGCAACGCACGCAAATCTAATACTTACATTAATAATTAACAAATTTATATTACGCAGCTTCAAATATCAAGATATAATTCTTTTCTTTCGATATCGCACGGTAATACGAGAAGATTCTGATCGTAGCGGGCCGTGTAATAAACTCCTGTGGCTGAGCGAAAGAATGCCAACCATCTCTGGAATCGCCATCCCGCATTGCAAAACAGAGTTATGAGTTGTTATATGGCCGTTCAATCATAGCGTTCGGGTCGTTATCGCGTGTCTAACGATATCACTTAGAGATTTTGGTGCTTTATGGTCCTTTCTTCGACATTTGCCGAGAAATAATCCACGATATCTAGATGGAGCAAAATATTTCGCCAGCAGGGATGTGCAGATTAACATTGAAACGTTTCTATATACATAAATTATTAAACCAACTTTATTCCAAGATACAATACTATTTTCACAAAATAACAACATATTATGATTGTAACACGCAAGGTCGAAGAGGATATAGAACCGTTATTCCTTATCGCTATGAGTTATTTTTAATGTTAATTATTTTTGGAACACTGTTGCCGGTAGAACAATGGCGTTGCATGCTATATTTTAGTATAAAACCTACTTTGTATATTAAAAAATGGCAACAAGCACTTACATTTCAATACTGAAGACTATGGTATAAATTTAAAAAGTTGGATATCAATTACCAGTTTAGAAAATCGAATCGAATTTCTTCATATTCACATTTTGCGAAAATATGGAAACAAAGTGATTACAATGGGTAAATAATAGTATCGCTTGTGATGGCAAAAATATTTTGAAGGTGGAAATAATTTCAGTACCTTCCCAAAATATCCAATACCTATAATTAAGAAGGAACAAAATGATGATTCTTCAGAGGAAGCTTATATTGCAGATTATATTCTCTATTCAATCAACTTCGTGCACCAAATTATAACGTAAAATGTTTATTAGAAATTCATGTTGTATATCTTATACTTGCTAAAAAATCCTAAAAAAAAATATGGGTATGATATGCTCTTACTCCATTGCAGTGGATATGATCATTGTGCTATAATGGTCATGAGCCGCTTTAACTCCAGATTAGAGTAAGAAATAAATAAATATACAATTATATATATTAATAAATAAACATTGCTATATTATGTTGTAATACAATAGATTGCCCGGATTATCAATATTTTTATTCACAATGACATCTTCAATTGACAAATCTACATAAAAATTATTAAAACAAAACAATCAACAAAATTTCTCTCAGTAGAAGTTGCACTTACTGAACGAAAACTTATGAATATTAAATTGTCAACATTAATTCTGATATATAAACAGGTCAAAAAGGCTAAGGGTACTTATAATTTTAGTATCTAAAGCCCTGGCGGTGTGGAAATGCCATGGCAGTATATGTATATAAATAAATCATATACTCAAATCTATATTAAAAAGATCTTTATAATAACAACAATTCTATAAAAATGTAACTATGTACCGATGTATGATGTAACTATAAAACTTAAAGTAATCGCCAATATTGACTCCTACTCCAAACCAACGTCAATGTTGACCCCAAGAAACGGAGGACTAGAAAAAGATGACATCCTAGTTAATAGTCTCAATCTTTATTGCATTATCAAATTTTCGCCAAGCTATGTAGGCTTCATTAGGGCAATACAGTAATTGATTAAATCCTCATCGATATTAGTAATGAAGTTGAAATATAAAAGTGATGATTAACATTCTAATCTTAGGTTATTTCGCGTGCAATGGATATACACAAAAGGACACTGACGTCGAGTAATCCTTAGAGTAGTATATACCACAGATAGATAATATGGAAGAGTAGTAGTAAACGCTGTTCAAAATCCTTTAATTTAGTATCTTTTCACTATTGGTTTCAGGTGACAATTTTTTACAACGCTAAATCAAATATGTCGCATTTTAATTTATTTGAGGGTTAAAATATCAGGGAAAACGCAAAAATTTCGTTTCTTTTCTTTTGCACATAAGTAATAGTTACATTTGGTTCTCGGCAGTGCTGATAACTATGCGCAGAAAATGCCACGGCCGGCAATCGTTACTTCGGATATCGGCGAATAACGAATATGAAGCAAGACTAACTATTTTTATTTACATCCTTACTCTGGTCTATTAATTAGGAATCACTAACTAGGCGAACAAATGGCAAGAATAATACTAGAAATAAACTTCCAAGTTATTAAACGCCACTTTCTTTCCCTATCGCAATTTTCTAGCTGGACAATGTCTACGCACCACACCCACTAAGCGAAAGAGAGTTCAGTTTGTGCGCTCCACAGGAGCCACACGCCAAACTCTCACTCAGTAAGAGATCGCAGTCTAAAGCGGGCAATTTAGGCGTTGTTTTCTGTCACTTGGGTATTTGTTTCGGCACCTGTTAACAATGCAATATCATCTTTATTTGACAGAAACAAGATGACGTCGTTTATACATAAAATGAATAGTATGGGACCCAGCATTGAGCCTTGCGGAATTTCAGAATCTGTGGGTAATCATGATAAATGAATGTAAGTATCATTTCCTTTATTGTTTTCGTAACATGATTTTTATTTTTGCTAGTTAATATCTGTAACTATGCTCTTTTTTTTATAAATCGAAATAAAGTAGCATATTTTATAACTTCTGCTGGGAACTCTCCTGTAAGAGATGTACAAGATTTTTATAAATCGTACACTGTTGAAAATTTTAACACTTTTTGACTAATTAATAGTCAGGAGAGGGTCCACACTCTTTTCGTGTTATTTTGTCGAGACTATAGAAGTTTAATTTGACGAGCAAAGATAGTCAAGTATTGTCTATTGCTAAGGGTGTATTTGGTTCCAACTGACACGTGGAATTTATAAAATCTTCTAGTCACATTTTATTTGATCTAGACTAGACAAGTTTACTAGCTGTTTAAACAAATGAATGCGCTCTATTAGTGTTTTAACACCATTTTCTAAACACAACGTCTTTTTTAATATGCAAC
Organism: Protaetia brevitarsis; assembly: GCA_004143645.1. NCBI lineage: Eukaryota > Metazoa > Arthropoda > Insecta > Coleoptera > Scarabaeidae > Protaetia > Protaetia brevitarsis. The sequence goes on from RXPK01000204.1 coordinate 2,044,653, forward strand.
TCCTATTTCTTAGTTGCGATAATATTCTCTCTTTAAGACGTTTTCACAATTATAAATATGCAAACACATCATTCACAAGTTTTGTTTCAACTAAACGTACCATTTTAAAATGATTTTTGAGAACCATTATAAAATTAGTGAATGTTTATGCTATTTGATTCAGTCTAAACTAATGCGTAAATAGATGTTCCAATACATCTTTAAGATGTTGAAATTTTTATGCCCACGTGAATTAACGTTAATAACACGAGGCATACTTTGCAAGCAGTCACATTTGTGGTTGTTGGATATGTTAATACGGAGAAATCAAACACGAAAACAGATACACGTGCAATGCAGGTGGTGCGTATAATGCAATACTGTATTAGAAATAGGTGGGGTTTCTATATTTCTATCCAGGGAAAATTCTGATTGGTTGACGCTTCTAATGTCTAGAAACATAGTCAATCCTCAATATCTGAACAAAGAATCAACACGAAATTCTAAGTCATTTCTGTTCTATTAATACGCGGTAGTCAACTCGTCTGGCAAAGTTGTAAAAATCAACACTAAAATATTTGACTAGCGCAAAATTAACGCCAACACCGTAATATTTTCAACAGTGTAGTAAAAGCTACACCCAGCGACATTTCGTTCGGTTCTGAATCAAAAATTTTAATGTTAAAATGGCGTGTCATGATTTGTTTGTTTCCACGGGGTTCTTGAATCTCAGACTTTTAGTGCTTAACTAAACCTTACTCTTCGATATCTGTTGATAGAGATAGCTGTAATTTAACTTAAGGAGGATATATAGTAGTATGATTTCGTAAATGTGTTGTTTTGTAAGTTTGTTTCTAACATTTATTCATTGAGTTACTTTTATTAAAATCATATTTGCCAAATGTGCGTTTCTTTCAAATGATTCCTGAATACAAACGAAGCCTGATACGACATTTTAACATAAAATTTTTAACTCAGAACCGAACGAAGCATGTCGCTGAGTGTAGTTTTTGCGACAATTTATATAATCATTATACTTAATATTATTCTTTAAAAATGGCTGTATAAATCGAACCGTTTTGCAAAAAATTAAGTATTTTTGTGCTTTTTAGAAATCAAACTACCAGGCCAGGTGAAACATGTATATTTCAATTTAGCGCGGTAATGAACCGTTCATAACAACTTCCCGAGAGTTAAGCCCTGTGAAAGGAATTACGCCATCTCACCGTCCGCGGCCTAACTTCTAACAGTGGGGCTCGCAGTGGTTCTTGTTAGGCGAGGTTTGTTTCGATCGAAATTTCGGCGAATTTTCTCGTTTCTCGGAAAATCTTTCACGAATTCTCGATACCCCTGGTCCGGTCCGACTGACTCGACCCACCCCTTCGCCATTTTATGAACGCCCAAGTCGTAGCGTCTTCAGATCCTTTAGCGCAGATTTTTTTTTATCGATTTACACGTGCTGCTCCGTTTAGCACACCACTGTAGTTGTTGGAAAGAGATGGAAGTATCAAACTTTATATAATGTAAAGTGAGTAACTATCTCAAAGACATATATCTTAAATTCTTTAATCACTGAAGCATCAAGCTTAGTAGGACCTATTGTGTGTTTATTTTTTTTAACGTATATGGAGTTTTATACATTTACATTGTACAAGTCTATACGCCTACTAGTTTGTCGAATATGAGAATTGCATAGATTTACCCACTTTTAAGGCATTGGTCTAAATGAGAGAAACATTTCTATCATGTATAAATATTTGTTGATAGTAAGTATAACCTTAACCTGAAACATACGAATTATTTTACAAGTCTATTAAAAGCTCCAACTTCTATTTAAATTTGATAATCAATATGAGCTCTTATTAATTTTGTATTTCTGCGTTTGTTGATCTATGAATCTTTAGATCTCCAAGATATAATTTTATTTAATTAGCATGTTCCAACACAACTCGCAAACTATAGTTCGGAAAAAAAAATTTAAAATTCCAATTTTCTGAAAATCCCTGACAAATTTCAAATCATTTGGGCAGTGTTAGAACTTTTATTTGGAACGACTTTTCTAGTGTAGTAGAATTCAATAGAATTCCAAGTAATGTGTAATTCACATGCCTTGGATGTGGATATAAATATATAGATGGATCAGCACATGTGCGAATTTCAAATACCTGCCTTTTAGAATAATTTCAAATTATAATTCACGTCGGTTCCGGCGTGACTCAGAGGATTTGTAGGAGCACTGAATTTGAAATCTTGTGATATCCCGAATTATATTTTTTCTTTGGAACAGAAAAAAGTCAAATGCGCAAACTCCAATAAACGAGAATTAATTCGGGACTTGTGTTGGAACATACAAATATATACCAAAATTCGTGGCTTGATCTAAAAAAGCAGATATAAATAGAACTTACATTACAATATAAATAAACATTTCAATAACTAATCAATAATTTCGTAGGTCTATCCAGATATGATTCCTTTTCTTTTTTAAAAGTAAACAAAATTAATTCCGTCGGATAGAAGACTCTGTAAAAGTGTAGACCTTAAAAAAACCGTGCAAAGGGAACGATAAACTATAGCCAAGACGAAGTCGGAGACGAAATCGGACATGGATGCCGGAAAAAAAGACGAGCAAGGGTTCTTAAACTCGTCAACGCTAGACGTCTATCTTCAGATGAGAAACTGACGCACGTCAATAACGATATCGAGGAAAGGGTGAAACGGAGAGGGGAATATGGCGAACGTGGTAGTCGCGAGCGCGACAGAAAAGCGAGCAAAACAATGGTAAATCTTTCGGAATTAACGACGAAGACGCATCCATCGTCGGAGTCGTTTTCCAGACAATCCGAGATATCTCCCAGCGAGGATCAGTCATAATTTAAATTTTTCGGAACGACCCTATAACAGTGAACGCGAAAACAAAACGACCGCTTGTATATAGAGGGAGCGCGGGAGCAGACAGGACGACCACTTCTGGCACACACAAAAGAATACTAAAGTAAATCTTAACGATCGAAATAGACAATAGAAAACGGCGGGCAATTTGAATATATTTCAATATTTTATGAAACGAAGCGGTCCACGGTCAAAAACAGGATGTTCGTTCGATGTGTATACGTAGATACGTGTATATGTGTGTCGTATTGTACGATTTGGGAAGAAAATCCAGCGTCTTTCGGGTTGTAAAACCTTCTTTCCACCGTGAGACGCCAATATTTGAAATATCTCCGTAGACTACGGATTCTCTCCCGCTATAGGATAGAGATCACAATGCATTAATGTAATTTACGATTGCGTGAAACAAAAACAACGCGCCGCTGTACCCTGTTAATGGTACCGCGTGCGGAGGTAAAGGATATGTGAAATTAAATCGAAACGAGGTAATAAATTATAGGATGCTTATTTATCGCGTCCGTGTAAGTGAGAAAAAATTGCCCGAGAACAGGTCGGGTGATAGGGGATTCTTTTGTCTGGACGCTGCACTTATTTAAAGCGTGCTTTGAAGAAGGAGAAGGCCCGCGTGATATGCAGATATGCGCGACTTCGACGTGTGCATGCGTGTCGTAAAGGCGGGTTATACTGAGACGCGCGCCATCTGGTGATTAAAATACGACGCGCAGTGACATTTGCGAAAATGTCGCATCAATACAAATAATTGCATTTAGTTTAGTGCCTGTTGTAGGCGCATACATGTATAATTCTTAGTATTCTGTAGGTATTTTACCATTCCTTTGACTTGTTCTTCTTGTTGTTTATTGACATGTACAACATGGAATTGAAATTATAAAAAAGCGAACTCAGCTGTTTCTAACCTTTTAATCCGGTTTTATTGTTTACCTGTTTAGTTGCTAGAAATATTAAATCCGAAAGCAAAAAAAATATTTTTTCATGCTTGAAGTGTGATATGGTAAAGGTTGAAAATGGGTGGCTACTGAATAATCAATATATCTTTATAGAAATTTTAGATCTAGTGACTTACAATGTAAAGGCATTTACTTTAACAATGTTAATTGTATTTGCTTTGGTTTGTTGCTTCTCTTTGGATTTTTTCATTTACAATGTTTTCTAAAATTATAGATTAAGTACCTTACTATTTTTTTTTTGATGACGTCATAACTCATAAACACATGAAAGTCAGCAGGTAACTCGTACCTATTGGTGTGCATTTCAAAAAACAAAACCCGTTTGCTCTGTTTATTATATACTTATACTTTTGTATTTAAACACAAGTGCGTACCTTCTATTGATATTTTACTTACGTCTAGAGATACAGAGCCGATTAAATCATCAACTTCTGTATTTTTTGCAATAATTATAGAAACGGAATAGCGAAATTTTAACAGCAGCAGTAAATAAGCATTCCAGGGAATCTAATTTCTTTAGGACAAAATGTCATCTTCAACCTCTTCAAATGTTTAATAAAGTATTAGAAAAAAATCCAAAGAGTCAAAATATTACAAACAATGTATACAACATTCTACAAATTTAATAACTCTTTTCAATACTGCTGATATCACTAATCGGAACCTGTTTAATTATGTTTCCGAGTTATTTTTCTACCTCTTGTTTAGGTATTATTATATTCATCTGGTTCTATACCATATTTTCAACATGCATAAAAAGTAAAAAATCAAAAAAAAGTCACGCCAAAACCACATATGATCAAATTGTTAAGATTGCTTTGTGTTTCTTTGCTGGCAGAAGTAAATTGATAGGCAATTTGTTTGTTTTATCTACTACAAATGTGTTAATACGTAAGTATTGGACAGTTTTATTACGTGACTTGTCACGATTTTTAGAAAATGTTGAAAATAAAGATTTAGTTGAGAAAAGCAGTACATATTTTACCATCGTTTCCAAAATGTAATCGAAGTTTGGTATACTGTACGACAAGCAAGTTTTGTGTGTACCAATTTGCTCTAGCTATTCAATATTTACATTCTTTTTTTTTTTATTATATGAACATTCGAATGCACTGTATGTAAAGTTGTTCACTTTTTCTATCTAACATTTTTTGTTTGTTTAGGTAAATACAATATCATTACGTCACCTTAATTCTAAAACCTCGTAACTCCAATTGGTACCTATTTTAATAAATTTTATGAAATGACAGAAAATTAAAATCTGCGCTCATAAAACTATGTATATACCAATATACATCTTTTTGATAATAAATTAATTTTTAGTTGGCATATACATGTCATTACTACAAGTGCATTGCAGATGTTGGGTTTCTTGTCGCCCAACATTCGGGATTTTCGTGATAAAGTAGTCTTAATTGCATTTTCTAACAGCTTCATACGTTCAAAATTGGAATATTGCTCAATTATCTGGTATCCCTTCTATAATAAATATATTAACCTTGTTGAGAGTATCCAAAGGAAGTTTTTAAAAAATCTCTATTACCGTAAATATAAAACGTATTTAAACCATAATTACTCTTACTGTGATTTATGTAATTTGTTTAATTATCAATCCCTCGAAACTAGGAGACATATTTCCCAGATCATTTTTATTTATAAGCTAATACACGGATATGTGAAAGAGAGCCTGTTATTTGAGTATCTTTCTGTATCCCTCGTTTGGTTTCTTAGATATATTTTCAATTAGTTTAAGTTTATCCTGTAATTAGCAGATTTTCTGCTGTTAAGTAATAAACAAATTTTTCTAATGTCATGTAATTTGGTGGCAATTAGAAGCATTTATTAAAACTAGTCAATTGAAATTATAAAAACTAGTGTTTATAATTATATAATTTGTCAAAATAGATACCAATTGGAGTTGTGAGGTTTTAGAATTAGGGTGACAATTGTGCCAAAATATTCAATATATAGAATCTCTTTAAATTATATATTTATGACAGTATCTTTTCTTAAATCTCACTAAGATAAATGCCTACATTTTGACAACATTCTCCTGGTGGATTAGACAGTGACACTTTCGAAAAGTTGGAGATTTAATTGTTTTTCTGTCGTAATTTTTGCATTCGTAAAAAAACAAAATACACAAATTTGACAATTAAATAATAATAAACAAATCTTTAACGCTAAAAAGGAGAAAGATAGCAATACCGCTGATTCACTTTGAAATAGGCTGTACATCATGGAACTAATAGAATACATAGAATAACAAGAGAGGGATAATACTGGAGGACAAAGAAAGTTGTCATACAGCAAGGAATCACTGAACACAATTTGGTGGAACAGATAAAAAGTACGTCACGGCAGTTCTAAAAAAGCTATATCTAAATTCATTTTATGAGGTAGAGATGTCAATACAGATGAGCAGAAATTGTGAAACCGTAGCAAATGTGTTCGTGAGTAGCTGACATATTTTAAAATATAAATACACAAATTTCACACAATTTCAATTGCAATTTGGCCCATCTAAGGCGTTGTAAAATAGGGTGTTTTGCCAAAAAGGCAATTTTTTTAAAAATTGTTTATAATATACACAACTGTAGGCCCTGAATGTATGCATAAATATTAAACAACACGCGCCCATTAAACTAAATAATCTAGCTCGGGGTTTCTCAAAGTAGATTTCATCTATTCATTTTCTTATTGTCGCTTTACAATACGTTATACGACGGATTGGTGCTACAGAAAAGATAAATTATTTTATGTATAAGTACCTACAAATAGCGCCAGAAACAAAACCTAATTAAAGTTCTAAATACCACATCAAAAAAAAAAAATAAATCAAACTGAATTACCGAATACCAAAACAATAGCTTATGGATGCAAAACATGTCAATAAAATGGTAGAACAAGGAGAACACGTCATAAATAGAAAAGTTAGAAAATATAGACTCATTTCAATTATAGAATTTTCAATTATGTTTAAAGAATACGGTTTAAGTATATAAAATCGTAAGGAATAGAATAGAACTGAAAACCGAATAAGATACATAGAGCATAGAGTAAGAAAGATGCAAAAGCATATAGAAAATAATAATTATTACAATAGATAAAAGAGTATTTTTGTACATATTACGACATTAATATTTAACACCATGAAAGCGTCAACCCAATCGTTCAAGTGTTAATAATAATGTCGGCGATTGTACATGTGGATCATCATGTTAAATCAAGCCAACAGAAACACTTGTCATTAAAAATCCTTCAATTACCTGTGAAATAGGCTGTGACATATGACACATGAATCCATATGAAGAAATATTGAAAATCCAGAATATAAGGTGGGATAACAGTACAGTAATATTAAAAATTGCAGATTACCTGGTAATCAAGTCAAGATCATTGTTGTAATAAAGGTGGTCATAGATAAGTGTACAAGCTTGCTGGAAGAAAGAACACAATTTCCATTGTGTTCTTTCATTGTATATTACTAGTAAGTATAACTATACAAAATATAAGGGACTTGGCAGGATAAGAAGATTTAAGCTTAAGTGATATAATCGACAAAATATTTACATAATGGCAGTGCAACGGATTAATTAACACGTTGATTATCAGCCACGAGTCAATCTTGATGGTTTTATTTCTTGAAAATAGTATTAAAAAGTGTTAAAAATGAAATCAGGAAATGAACACCATAAATAGTAATCTAAAATATGTTTAACGTATTAGATAACAACAAATTAATTGAATTTCTAAAATGACCGCTTCCTAACATTTATTTATAAATGGAAAAACAAAACGAAGCCTGTTGGATCTCGTAAATTACCGTAGAAAGTGAATTTTTGGATGAAAATAGTTTCAATTGAAAAACTGTTGCTCTTTCACTGTATACTTAATAAAACAATATTATATAAAAAATTTACAGCAGTATTATTAGCTCATCATATTCAACTCTAATATCACATATACGATCATATAATTCCACAATCGGAAGAATTTACCGTTCCTTAATAGCTCTCGTCAACTTGATGCATCGTCTAGTGTGCATCTGGTTACGGGGAGTCGAAACGGACGAAGCAGCGAGTTAAGGATAAGGAGGCAGCGATGGGAAAAAAGGAGCTAAGAGAAAAAACAAGACGACGAAGCCGGAATGTATATCTATATATACGCACATGTAGACGTATATGTGTACAAAAGGCAGTCGCGAACGGAGTGAGGCGAATACAGGTTTCGCTTGAACAAAACGAGACGTGACGATTCTGGGCGTGGTCTAGAGATTCATTCTACTTTTACAATAAGACAAACCAGTAGTTCGTTACTATAGCTACCGGACTACGCTCTACCATTGGACGAAGAAATCGACTCTCAGTACGTTTACAACTTGATTATAAAGATTTTTTCTATATATGTATATACGTCTATGTGGGTATTTATATATATAAACGCGGAGTTCGTACTGAGTACTAAGCTGTCTCAGCGTGTATCTGTGTTTACGATCGTTATTTCACAGCGCGTCTTTAAGAATATCTGCGGAGATTTTTAAAGTCCTAACATTTTCCCAGTAAACATATTCGGCCCGTTCAAATAATTATTCCGTCCGTCCGTTGTCTTTAGACAAAAGAGGAAAGAGGAGAAATATAAGAAAAGAACGCAAGATAGCGATCTTAGAAAAAAAGGTCGCCGATCCAAAGAAGAAGAATGGCCCTATATACGTAGTTTCTCGCAACAATGGGACACACAAAAATAACACACGAAAATCTGGGTCCATTTACACATTTCTATAGTCTCTCCGTCTGTAGTTTCGTCGCTAATCCCGGCCAAGTTATACAATTGCTATATGGTGAGGACGAGGAGACTGAGAGGGCGAGGGAATGGCAATGACCAGGTGTCTCTTCTACATCGCAAATAGTACACTCCAAAGATGTCCCTTTCGGAGCTTTATTACCTGAGATCAGTTTTATCATTAGTGCCGCTTGCAAATACATTCGGAGTGGTATATGCTGGATAATATGAGCGAAACTTTGCGAGCGTAGTCGAAAAATAAAGGCAGCTGCATTTATTTAGCCGCACATTTAGTGGATTACAAAAGTACCTGATGATTTTGGCAGTATGATTTAAAATGAATAATATTTTAGGAAAATAATCACACACAATATGCATTAATATATGGTGATGATCTAGGAGCACAAACAGAATGGAATTTTGTAATTTGAGAAAAAGAAAAACTGATTGAGATTTTGTCCTAAAGTACTATTTACATACAATTCATCAATGTAAGAAATCCTGAGAATTCACACCCTCGTCCCTTGTATGTAATTCTTTCTTCATATCAGAACTTCAGAATCTATTTAGCAAAATTATTATAGAGGCTAACGTAAGAATCTATTTTTTACGGAAATTTATTGAAAATGATTATTGAAATACTACAAATTTTATCGAATTTGAGTCGAAAACTGAATGCGATAAACTTTCTAATGCAAAAAAAAAATTAATTAATAAGGTTTATTAAAAATACTTATTATTTGAATATTCAAATTTCAATTCATTATAACTGCGATTTTAACGATTTTCCTCACTGATAAAAGCACTAATTCCTAATACATATAAGTGAAAGCATGATAGTGCAAACTACTATTTACCCTATATAGATGCAATAAATTTGTTTAGAATTTACAACTAAAATGTTAGAGAGATTGATTTCATCCAGGTGATGCCACGAACAGCAAGGATTGGAAAATTTAAATCGAAGACTTCCCGTGTATTAGTGAAAAATTGCACAGTTGGCAATGAAGTCACAACATAGATTTTATATTCAAAATGCAGATAAGAAAACAGACTTACCACAGTTTTTATTCAACTTTTACAACCAAAGCACCACCACCGCCTAAATTATATCACCACTAAAATGGCGATAATTATATATTTCTTCCAAACAGGTCAATCGGACACTAGATATATTCCAACGCATAGTTGTCGCATAAAAGAATTACTTAGTACTCTCTGTTGTTATTTGATAACCTATTGTTTTAAATAACAGTACACTGTACTTGTAGGAGGATTTTCAAGAAGTAAATATATAACTTCTATCAAAGAAAAAAATCAAAATTTCAGCGCGAAGGCGATCATATCAGGAAACGAACATATACTCCATATTTAAATTAAACAGACAAAAATTGGGAGTAATAATGAACAATGTATATATTTCAAGCTTATTTTAATGATACTTGCAAAACAATTTACCAAATTTGCAACTATTAATGCGTCGGTATCGGAAATAATTTGGTATTGGTTATGAGTAGGTACATTACATCATAAGTTATTTTTCGATAATGCGTTCACTTTCGGTAAATGCTTATATAAGGCGCTATGAAATATTCTCTTTCTTAAGATTCAACCTTACACGTTTGGAATAGGTGCCCATATTGCAAGCGATCCTGGGAAAATAACAATTAATTGTTGACAAAACAAAACAAGAGCAGTAGAGGGGCATGACAATGTACTTTTAATTTAAGAATTCGCACATAAGAATAAACTTTATTTATTTATTTATTTACTTAATTACTTTCTTAGAGACAGCAACATGACGAACCCAGAACCGCTATCCACAGAAATATTTAACAACTTAAAAATATACATTCCACTGGCTTAATATGTAATTACATTTAATTATGAAAATGCACTAAAGGAAAACAAGTTAATAATCCAGTACTACCAGTTCCCCAGATAACTCCACCTATTATTACACATTTATTAAAGTAGATTTTAAGAATTTGCCAAATGAAAGCAACGATATATTGAAAATATCAGCAGAAGGAGAAATGGTATTAAACGAAGACATACATCTAATAATAGGCGAATTTTTATGTGCGTTATTTATCGATAAAGGTAATCTAAATGGCAAAACGGAACGAGTGGTGTAAGGTGGGACATTAAAGTTAACACAAGAAAATATTTCATCGCAAAAAATTCTGTAGGTACAAATCTTGAACAGAAATAATATATCTCTGCGAGTACGGCATGATTGCGCAGAAACCATTTTAAATTCAAGCAAGGTTCTTTCATAGCTGATAACAGGCATATGAAACCGGAATGTTAAAAATTTAACGATTTTTTTTCTGAACAGACTCTATAGCATTGACATAAACATTATATTGGGGATTCCGCACGACAGTCGCATATGAAAGAATACTATGAACATGGGTATAATAAAGGGTAGTAAATGTTGATAATTTTGGAAAAAAAAATTGTTGAGCGGATAATAAATCCCAATTTTTTAAATGCTTTGTTAACTACATAATAAACATGCTTGTCGAATAATAGTTTAGTGTCGAGTAGTACTCCCAAATCACGAATTTCAGAACTACCGGAAAACAAATGGTTTTGTAGAGAATAAGGAAAATTGTATTTAATTTTATTTCTCGTAAAGCAAACAATTTTACATTTATCTAAATTTAAAGAAAGTTTATTAATAATGCAATATTCTTGAAACCGTATTAAATCCTGAGAAATAGAAATGATTTCAGTAAAAATTTTAATGCCTCAGCGTATAAGAGGAATTTTGAAAAATGAAAACATGACGCAATATCATTAATGTAGATGAGGAAGAGAAGCGGGCCAAGATGGGATCCCGGCGGCACTCTCGATGTAACTTTAACTAAGTCAGAGGTAAGGTGTCCAATTCGCATAGACTGCAGTCTGTTATGTATGTATGACGATACCCAGCGAACCAAGTCCCCGTGAATTCCAGCAGAATGCAACTTGCCAATCAAAATACTATGGTCGATTCTATCAAAGACTTTATTGAAGTCCGCATATATCAGGAATCAACCTGGGTTCTACTATTGAAACAATTCAAAATATAATCAGTGTACACTACCAAATTAGTTTCAACGGCTTTTACCAGGGCAAAAACCATACTGTTCGGGTATTAATATGTGTTTAACATTTTGTAATAAATATTCATAGACTATGGATTCAAGAACCTTTGATAGAGTGGACAATATGGAGATCGGTCGATAATTTTTAATCAAGTTGCGTCTGCTGGCCTTAAACAAAGGGACAACCAAAGATCTTTTCCAAACAGTAGGAGATACTCCTGTAGAGAGGAAGAGATTATTTTCAAAGGTTTTGGCTCACTAATGGGAACTTCCTTATTTTTAACCCAAAATTTGATATGAGTAATAAAGATTATTTGTTTGTAATGCTGATTAATTGAAAAGTAATTAAAAAGGGTTGTGTGATAATTATTAGGAACTTGATTTTAATTTTCTTATTTCAATCTAATCTTCTCTAATATTTTGCCCAATAATATTTGATTAAAATATTAATGTAACATGTGTAAGTTCTTTTTATAATTTGCTTTAAGGAAGCGAGTGTATTGAAAGTTTTAGATCGAAATTACATTAAAATCAACCTCTATTGAAAGCTACATTTATTTGATTTTGAACAAGTGTTTGAGATTTGGCTGTGAGAAACCTTTCTATTAGTTTGGGTTCTGCAGGACATACATATTACTATATTACAATTTTATTATTTCATTATTAGGAAAAGCAATTACAACCCCTAGCCGTAATATAGTCCCACATTTACATTTACATAAATCTATACACCAACGCATATCATATATAAAAACTATATTTAAGCCAGTGGCAATATATCAAACGCCATCGATATCGATGGGACGATAAATTTTCGAAATGAAAAAAAGAACCCTCCCCCAAAAACACAAACGGGAGCGAAAAGAAAGAATAATATCGTGGCATGTGTCGTTTTTTTTATGGTGCAAAATTAATGAGTCACACACACACACACACACACACAGAGAGAGAGTTTCTCTCCCATGCAAAACTAATTCTCCTTCTTCTCCTCCGTCTAGGATTTATTTCCTCCCGTATAAAAAATGCAAACGTCGTCGATGCCCCATCGATACACATCGAGTGCCCGTTTCCGACCCCGTAGGCAGTGCGATTCCTACTTTAATTTAACACCCGCGGCTCAGATATCCAGGCGGTTCGCAATGAATCTTCACCACGCTGCTTTTTATTTATCCGTACCTAATCAGCTTTGTTATTCGCCGTGGGCAAATAGATCAAACGGATCGTGGGGGCTTTAGTCGAACGACTATTGCTGAAATTTAAATTGTTTTTCATTAAACGCGAGTCGTTAATATTAAAGCGTCCGATCGAATAATGCTCAAATATATATACAAATAGGAATCATTCGAAAGCGCGCCTTGATTTGGTCATTAATAATTCCCTTCGAATTTTTCGCATTCCACGGACTCACGTCTCCTGCGCTGGTCGAAGATAAGATCTGGATTTACCTGGTCCCCATTATTAAGCACACAATGAATCCTCTGTCCCGCACCTAACAAAATTCGATCGCTATAGCGATACTTTACTAAGGAAAACATTAAGTGCGTATCGGATATACCTATAGATTCGAGACTAGTTCATCCCTACTGCCGACGATAAATATATGAGACAGATGTTTCATTTCGGTACGTTAATGATAAAATACAAGCGGTGTTTATGAGCAACCGTAACACCTTTCACCATCGTTTTCAAATCATGACCGATATCAACACAATTTGCTAGGGAAAAAACAGGAAGTCCTTAAAATCTATGCTAACAAAATTTGACTTGGAGTTTGTAGATCATTTTACGTGCTTTGTCTAGCAATAATATTATGTTACGATTTTGAAATAATTAATAAAATTTGATGACATAAGAGAATATTATGTGACTTGAAGGCCATCAGATACCGTCTAACTTCTTCATGCTAGAAGATAATCTCTCGCTCTATAGGTATCATTGTCGTTAAAATAACGCAGAATGTTAAAAATAACATAACGTATGTTGTATCACTGCATAACCGTTGTGTGTTATCCAACATGCTAAAACTTAACTTGTTAGAGGAACAAAAGTATTGAGGCGGAAAATCAATAACAACGGAAATAGCTTTATGAGGGGACTTTAAAGTGTGATTGTGAACAACAAACAGATGGGGGCATTGCAATCCTTTATAATTAATTATCAGTCGTTCCTTATGCAACATTATTCCAAAAGATGTCGCCTTAAATTGTACAATAGCTGTCAATGTGGTAAACTACGGCGAATTACAAAATAGAAACACAGAGGTCGCTGGAAGGAGAAATGTTTCAAATATTTATTTTTTGATTCTATATACGATACAAAACAGCATCCAGTCCACCAAGGCAAGTAAGTAAAGAATTTGGCAATAGTGGAAACAACCATTGCTTCTACACTTATTTTAAAGATTCAACAAGAAAGGAAACTGTAATCAGGTTGTCAAGACAATTCGCAATAATCTATGGTCTGTGCTATGGTAGGGTTATAGCTGAACACGACGGTTGCAGATCCCTACTGATCTCCAAAAATAATTTAACACTCCGTCGTTATTATTAATAATTAAGATACGTAATTCAGCTGGACGAGTGCTTACATTACTACATAGGTTTAAAATTGTTTAAAGCTTACGAAAGGTTTTTTTTCCGCACTTACATCTCGGCTTGTACGCTTTATTAAATAAAATTAAAAGCCCAAAACCCTTGCCTAGAACAACATACCTACAACCGTTTGTATAGATCTAGATATTGCGGGTAGTGTGGTAATGGTGTTATGTCGTTAAAAATGACATTTGAAGAAAATTCATTACACAAATTCAATTAAAACGCAAGAAAAATAAATAAAAAAACTATTAAAAGAAAATGAAATTCCACTTTATTATTTATAAATATTCATCATTTCACTGCAGAAATATCCAAGAAAGAAATTAAATTAAAATAAACTAAATCAACTATAAACAGTCATATAGATTTGTGGTAGGTTATGTCGAATGTACAATGCTGTGCAGTAAAACCCGGTTAAAATTAATAGTTGAAATGTTTTTCTTTATTATCACCATCTAAGGCATCATAAAAGGAAATAAAGTTCGTAATGATGTAGTAAGGGCAGATTTAAAAGTGGAATCGATCCTAAGGGCTATACAGAAAGAACTAAAATGGTTTGGACACCTAAATGGAATGGAGGACCACAAGGAAACAAAGCACCGAGGAAGAGAATAAGAGGAAGGCATGTAAAAAGTGGAACAACGTGATGAGTTAGTACTTCGAGGAGGAGAGGCTTGGATTGTATCAGCGGCAAGTGCTAGCAAGGGTCAGGAAACATTTGGACACCTTATGATGTAGGTATATGTCACCCTCGATTGAAAGCTAGTATTGGTACAGAGTCAAATTGGATAATAAAAATCTTTTTGTGTTGATTAAAAATATCTTTTGTAGAATAATATAATATACATTTATAATAGATGTTTAGAATACTTTTACAAGAAGTTTGAAACTTTGTTTAATAATAATGCTTTCTTCTTGCATTGTTAGTAATTTGGCCTAATAGATTGTTCCATGGCCGGAAAAGTTTTGTTTCATACATTTCTGGTAGCTATCGTGTGCATAAAAATAAAGAGTTCTTACAAACTCAACCAATATACTTAAAATTATAATATTTTCATGTTTGAACAAATACCCTTCTTTTAGTGGTTTTACTATACAAGCGCAAGTAACATGTATGTTACTTCATAACGTTCACTTGTCGGACACAACATACGACTTCAGACTGTTTGGGTTGTTTATTGCGTATACACTTTATTTAGAATGTTTGTGATAGGACATAAGGGAGAATGTTGCTCAATTCAGGCGTTTCTATTCCCTATCTGTTGGAGATCGTATGAAATCCCTAGGTGTTGGCTGTGGTTCTAAAGCCGTCATATCACCCAGAGAAAGGCCGTGGCATGGTACTTCCATTTGTGAAACTGTAGCAAATATGTGTATTTTATACATTTTTACATGCGAAATTAAAAAGTCGCACTTCTTTCTATATTTATTTACGTGCTTTCAGTCTCCATGAGCTAACGGAAATACTGGTCTTTCATAATGTGTTTAATAGGAATAAGGTTTATTATGGTTATGTATACTGGTAATGTTTAGAAGCTATTCCGGTTTTCTCACTAGGAATGATTCAAAAAACCATTGTAGTTGGTTATACAACAATTCAAATAAGTATCGGAATAATAGCAAGCATTAGTCATTTGTTTATAACCTCAAATTTCTAGTGACTTGTTTTTATATTTTGCTACACCAAGATGCAATATTTTGCATAATTTTATTAAAAAAAATGACACAGTATTTAAAAACTAAGATTTCATAGTTTACGTGCATCTGCTTTATAAAAGAAAATATTGATCTCTTTTTGAGATTTCTCATGTTTAGAATTTATTTTATATAGACGTAGATAATACCTTTTATTTCATTTGAAATTTCTGCTATTATTCAATTTATTTTAAGGATCCTTTTTTTATTCATTTCCTGCATATAATATCCATAATTCCAATATTTACTCCACTAGACACAACCGCAGTTGAAAACTGTTGCAGAAGTTATTGTACACTGTAAAAAATTACAGTAATTTTGCCATGGTAAATTAGGAATATTACATGTAATAACGTTGTGAATTTACCACAATAAATCATGTAAATTTTGTTTTACATATTTTTTCTAGGATATTTAACATGGAAAAAAGATTTCGGTAGAATTTATAGCTTTTTCATGTAAGTTTAAGATGTAAAAAAATTCGAAAGGAAAATACAGGAAAAAACATGTACAATTTTATGTTTACTATCAAAATTTACTTAAAAGTGTAAAATTGACAATTTTTTTGGTTTTTAAATTGGGTAAAAATTTGAGGATCTTTTATATTTACTTTTACTTGAATACGCCGCAATGTGATTGGTTATTAGGTTATTTAACTGTACGCGTTCGGCAAATATACAGTTCATATAAATATTACATACGAATTTTACAGTACAATCTTTGAAAAATTCATCAGCATGTGAAATTTACTAGATGGTGGAAATTTTACCTTATGAAGCAAATTTACCGGTAAAATTGTAGGCAACTTTTTTTACAGTGTACTTCCAATTACATCTACAAGCACAACCAAATACATGTAAGGTCAACCTAATAAAATTCGTTTATTAGAATTCTTAGACATAAAAATTGTGGAAAGGGTAAAATGTATAAACTAATGTAGTTTGCGTGTTACCAAAGAATTTGCGGTCATCGGAGAAGGTTCGCCTGCGATAACACCAAAGCTTTTCTACTTATGCAGTTTTTGAATTTATTCATCGATTGATTATTGCAAGTAAAATCTGCTTGATGAAATTGTGCTAAAACCGAAACCGGTCACAGAAAGATTGTAGTAAATAATATATTAATTAGTAAATATTATATATACGGACCTTCAAACATATTTCTTAAATAAATTGTCGGCCTTTGGAAAATTGGTAGGCAGCACGAACTCCCTACCATGAGGCGAATAATTAATAAACAATAATGTTTAATTATTCTAAAACGAAATTCGTTTTCTCCGTTTTATCCAAATCTATTTAGAATGACGCCCCATCATTATATTACCAGGGAATCACATACCGTAAAATGAAACAGAATGGAATAAATTCAACTTTTATTACAGTTAGCATAGAACCACAAATTATTTTGGTATCCATTAGTAAAAGAATTTCCATACACATTGTGAATGAACAGGCTTAAAGTTTCATATAGGCTTACAGTGCAGTGCAATTACGTTTTTGTTATTTTTTTGCTTTAGTAAATCGTATATAGATTGTTGAAGCTCAAAATTAGCGTACTGTCCATGCCATACGTATTTCTAATAGACGCATTACTATCAAGTAGAAACTAAATGATTTATAGTAATATTTATAAAGGAAAATTTTGAAACACGCTATTCTGTTTTCTAAAAAAAGAATTTTAGATGTATATATTGTAAGAAAAAATATAACCCACCAATCAATTTCTCTGTCGCATAGATTTACAATATATTCCGCATTTCGTTTGAAAAAGTTTGAATTGTATCCCTACAAAGAAGTAATGGTGTTACACATATACGTCTCTGCGATACACAAAAAGAAATAAACCGGAAACTCTTCGGATGCGATGGAAGAGGAGAGTTGATTTACGAAAAACAAACTCCCATTTATCAACCGTTCCATCCAATATTCCATCAAGATACAGGAATCTATTCGCGTCGCCGCGACTTGCCCCATATATTATTGAAGAAGGAGCGTACGACGCCCTGCCATCGCCACCGCGATACGACCGTTCGGAACCCCGACTAGCGGCCTTTGCCGCACCGTTAGCTACCACACGACCGCCGCGCCGGATAGTACACATACCGGGGCCCGGGTATATACTTCCAGAGCTGCACGTATCGCACTGGTGCCGCATCGCCATTACGAATTCATATGAGAAGCACAAGGGGAGCTTGAAATATTAATTTATATTTCCCATTTTTCCGTAGAAAACAATTCATAGCGGAATGGAGTACGTAGATACGCCGTAATACAGAGAATGGGGCGGCTATAACGAGAGCGAGGTGGAAAGAAATAAGTTTCTTTTTCGCTTCTAGTTCGGTATTGTTGGAAGGTTGTCTTCTTTGGGGGTAAGTTTGGTTTAGACCGGGGTTGTGCACGACCAGTTTTCGTGTTGGCAAACAAACACAGAGGGAGGGGAAGCGGTTTTCCAGACACTTTTTTATGTATTTCCAGTAGGGTGGGTATATATATTATTTTAGAAGAGGACAGTGTATACAAGTACCTTGTTCTATTGATATAATTAAATATTTGATAACTACTTTTTGATTAGGATTGTAGGCCATTAATATTAATAAAAACATCTAAATTTCTTACACTTTTTTTTTATTATTTCGCTACATTTCATAGATAACTCTTTCAAGCTGTAATTATTATTCTTTCCATATTATTTTTTAAAACGAAGTTATAAATACCTATTACAATTCTTGCTGCCTTACATTTATTTTTGCCAGCAAATTGATTAAGACAAATAGGAAATTCCATTGTCTGTATCAGTCATCTTGTTAAATTTTATTTTTAATGAAAAACAATGGGAACATTTAATAAAATAAAATTTTCTTACAATAATAATAATAATAATAATAATAAACATGTTTATTGGCAAATATATAACATATCTTCCAACGCAACATATAGGTAATACTAGTATATGTACAACTGAAGGCAGACAGAATGCAAGCCCCATCCATGCTATATGCGCCAGAAAAAACAAAATTAAAACTAGGCAGCAAGTTTTATCGCCAAAAGGATTATCATCAGCTAAACCTGAAAGAATCGCTGCTCTTCCTGATGACCCAACAAAAAAATAAACATGCAAACACCCGACATGTCAACCCATTGCAGAAAAATATGAAGAAAAATATGACCACTCACAAGCAAATAAATTTATAAATCACTCCTAAATTAATTTATTTTGTTCATCTACAAGAAATGTTGTAATTGTCTGTTTAAACTGCAGCAGCGAGAGCTCTTTTATGTGGCCAGGTAACCCATTCATTGCTTGTGCACAATTATAACTGAAACCCCTTTTAAAATATTGCGAATGATGCACCGGAAAATCTATTGGATCTTTTTTCCTGATATTAATATGGTGCACATCCGTCCTGAACCTAATTTTTGCAACCATATACGGTGGGCTATTCGCCTTTAAGATTTTATAAATGAAGCATAGGAAATGCAGTTTCCTACGATTAGCCATATTTAACCATTTCAAATCAGCCAACTTATGGGAAATATGTGCCCGTCTTCGCATATTAAAAATAAACCTCATGCACGAGTTCTGAACTACCTGTATCCTATGTCTGTCAATAGAATCTAAACACGCCCCATACACCAATAATTAAAATATGACAACACTAGAGCGTCACATAGCAGTTTTTTATTAGAAGTGTTTAAAATATACCTGTGAGGATAAATTAGTTTCAGATTGATATATGCCCGTTTAATATTTGCAATAGTGTTATGCCTAAACCGCATCTCACTGTCAAAAATTAGACTCAAATTTCTCGCAGAATCTTTACGAGTTAGCCCCGTTCCATTCATTCGAAGCTTGACGAAATCATTACTACGCTTCCTATTTAATGAACTACCAAACACCATAAAACAGCACCTGTCTTTATTAAGACTCAAGCAATGCCGACGCGAAATATCCGAAACCTGCTGCAAATCCCTATTAATTGCATTTACAGCTGCATCGATTTTAGAAGGAGAAAACGATGCATAAAGCTGACTGTCATCAGCATAGAAATGATAAGAACAAAAAAAATTATGGAAAAAATAAAAGTGCGAAGTGTAAATTGCATACAACAGGGGACCCAAAACAGAACCCTGTGGAACGCCTGATTTTAAGAATACAAAGTCCGAAATACTATTATTAGCACACACTTGCTGATTTCTACAATACAAATAACTCAAAAGAAGTTGAACAGCACAAGCATCTAAACCGATATAATGCAATATGGATAAGTAGAGGGTGATTAATTTGATCAAAGGCCCTGAAGAAGTCCAATGGCACCAAGACTGCAATATTACCCAGATCAGCTGCTGAAATAAGGTCATCTGTAATCGTAGGTAAAGCTGTAGCGCAACTATATCCAGGTCTAAAACCTGACTGAGTAGTCGGTAGAATATTAAAATTAATGTGACACCGCAGCTGCTGCTCAATAAGTCTCTCTAAAATTTTAGACAAAATGGGCAGCAAATTGTAACAAACAACATTCTAATAGACGAACACAATTTTGTTATGGCTTTGACACGATTGAAAATGTATGTAAAAGAATATTAAATAGGAAATTGTATATTTCTTGACTTAATATTCAATCGTGTCAAAGATGTAACAAAATGGCAAGTGTTAGTCCTTTAAAATGTCATTTATTTAAATTGTAAAGGTTTGTTCTCTATAGTAAATTAAAAAAAAAGTGTGTTCTTAGTAAAAGTAAAAGTGGAACTGCTTTTACTAAAATGTAGCAAGACGACCGACAAAAAACACAGAAATGTTCGATTTATTTTAATTAATTTGCTGGCAAAATGAATGGCACGCAGTAGAAATTATAACAGATATTTGTAACCCCATTTTGAAAGGTAATATAAACAAAAAATAATAACAACAGAATGTAATTAGGATTTGCATTGTCTTGTTTATAGCTTGTAGAAGTGAGTAGCCAGTTAACAAAGCATAGCGAAATAAAACAAACTTGTATGTTTTTATTAACAGTGATTCAAATGAATTAATGAAAGTCAAAATAAAAATAAAAAAGTTTTTAAAACTTCTTAATTCATATAATCAAATAAACAAGGGGGCTACCGAAAAATATATTTACTTATATGTATAAGTAAGTTTAATTTGTCAAAGATATGTACGCCATATATCACAATAAGTTTATTTTTAAAGGATAATAAACTATGTAGCGGAAAACTTTGTACTACAAATTAAATAATGATACACTTTACATGATATTTATATATTTGCTTGTAGAAATGCCGGCGCGTTGCGTTAAAACAAAAAAATCTTATCTGCTGCTTAGCTTATAGTCTGTAATACCTGGATTGGATTTTAATATGTATACCCAAAGAAACAACAACCCGTCCAAGTCTTCTCTCTCATTCAAATGTCATGTTATCATAGAAAAGAAATGGGCAAAAATAGTGGAAAATATCTAAATATGAACTGTAATTGTTACGGGCTTTCGCGTTACATCAGCGTACTTTGCATTAAATATATAATACAGGCATTTGTCATTAAATGACAGATCAATTTAACGTACTGCAAATAGTTGGACATACAACATACTTATAAATATGATTTCTGCGCAAACATTTACAATTTTGCAAGATAATCTTATAACTTTTCATCCTTCAAGTGAATAGTGCTCTCATATAACTCATACAGTAATACATGGTTGAAAGATAGTAGCTTTATATACGGTAAACTAAATGTAAATGTACGCTTTCCACTAGGATATAATCTGAAATAAGTACAGCATATCGATGTCTTTAAAATGGGCCATTAAAGAGCTATTATTATGGTTCGGTAGCTCATGTTTTGAGCATATATGTGATAATATATGATTTGATTGGGGTAAGAAATATAAATATGGCTGCGAATTTTGTAAATAATTTAATAATGTATTAAGTCAAATAACTGTTTGTATGGCTTTGTAGAACCGTTGAATAATATCTCTTCACCTAAATTGAATCATGTTTTATATTTTTGCGGTAGTCTTAGATGATAAGATGTGTATTATTGCTTGACATAGTTTAATTAAAATACCTATATGCCATTAATATATATTAATATATATATATATATGTAAATGAGACTGTTGTTGATGAAACATAAATAAGAGGTAGTCCATATTCATAGCTAGTAGGTTAAATCTTATACCGTACACTCCCGCTTATTGCGATTATAGAGATAGCAGATTGGGGTGGGTGCTATCTAAGCCAATAAAGTTACCATACGTTACTCTTTACTATCATAACACGTTTATGTAATATACAGTTTCATATATGTTTAACTTTGACAATAAACGCGAGATTTACGTTCAAAGTATTTTGCTAACAAGTACTGCTATACTACCACTGTTAAA
Organism: Protaetia brevitarsis; assembly: GCA_004143645.1. Taxonomy (NCBI): domain Eukaryota; kingdom Metazoa; phylum Arthropoda; class Insecta; order Coleoptera; family Scarabaeidae; genus Protaetia; species Protaetia brevitarsis. The sequence goes on from RXPK01000204.1 coordinate 2,067,046, forward strand.
AATGTAAACGCTTTAATGAGGAAAAAAAGTAGTAGCCGGTATTTATGCCTTTTCCTCATAAAATTCAATTTAAGTTTTGTTTGATTAATTTACTTGACGAAATAGCTTATCTTGCCTGTAACACAGAACTAATTTTTATTTTTAAGGAAAAAACCGACAATTTGAAAATTTAGAAGAAAAATAATAATGATCCAGTCGCGATTTTTGTGATTTAATAATTTATATTTATTCCAATGAAATATGTAGATTTCTTTTTAGTATTAGTATCCACTAACTCTCCAGGATTTTATTAGTGATAAGCATTCATGTACAAAAAAAGTCTTCTATGCTTCGAAGTAAATGATAATAATTCTATACTTCATTAGTGCATTTCTTTTAAATCATGAAATTATTTACTGTATCACATCAAGTTTAAAATAAAAATTTACTGAGCGTGAAGTGTATTTCCAGATATATAAATTTTGTATTTCAAATTAGCATTTATACACATTATTTTAATAGACGCAAATATCATCATAGCAATTTCGAATAAATAAAACTCGCTAAATAAATTTGAACGTAAAGAAATAGACGATATAATGAAAACAAAAAACTACTTACCGCCAGCACCAAAGACAGCATGTTGCAGGAACGGATTTTGCGCGCTATAGGAACTATTATTGCCAAGCCCATAAAGTTGCTGGAAGAAGGCTTCTTGATTCTCGTCCTGTTCGCTCTTGTTTGCACCAACTTGTATGCCGGCCATCTGTAGCAACTGCAGCTGAGTGTTGTTGTTCAGATTCTGCTGTTGTGGATTCGTCGTGGAGTCGGCTGACATCGCGCCCGAACCGGCCGGGATTGGAGGAACAGTAAATTCACCATCGTTCAAACCGTCTTTATTGGCGTTTTCTAAATGCATCCTGACGTTGGCGATGTGGCTCTTCGTGAAGATGTGGTCTTGCACGGAGTACTTATGGGAGTATTTGAAGCAGCAGTATTTGCAATCATCAGGTAATTGTGGATTATCCGCGTCGGTGTTTCCCAGGACTTTCTGGAGGGCTATCTTGCTCTTCTTCTCTTTCGCCCTTGCGTTTTGAAACCACACTTGCACTACGCGCTTAGGTAAGCCGATTTCTCTGCCCAACATTTCGCATTCCGCCATCGTTGGAGTCTTGTAATCCGAGAACAGCGATTTCATGATTTTGACTTGTACGGAGGACATTTGCGTTCTAAATCGTTTGGTACCGCCGCTACTACCTCCTCCACCCCCGCAACCTCCACCACTGGCAGACGTGGGTGGTCGCTGCGTGCTTTGGGTGCTGCTAGCTGGCGACGTTGGTTGCTCTCGTCATCGTAAAACTCAGTTGTTTCAGACATGGAATCGCTTCTTTCGTCGCACAAAGATCTTTCGCTCAAATCCGTTAAAGGGCCAGGATCGCACAAATTCCTTTCGTGGTCCATATTGACTTTCATTGGCCGAGATAGATCAACGGGTTTGGACAGGTCCAACGGTATTTCGCCGTCTTCTTTACCAGTTTTGATTTCACCTTTGTCGCCATTGGATGAGGCTGCGTGAGCTTGTAATTCGCTGATGTACCGTTTCATACTCTCCTCGTAATATTTTTTGATCGAATTTTCCATATCGGGATTCATATTATGAAACATAGGTGGAATGACGCCTGTCGGGGTTTGCTGAAACTTGCTATCGCCACCCGAACTTAAACTGGGTGAAGATTCCAAGCTGGCTTCCTCGTCTGGTAAGGCGTCGATGTTGATCTCGCCCCTGGCGCATTGATCCGCATGTTTGGTGGTTAAATGAGATTCTAAAGCAGATTTTACTTTAAACAGCGCTGGACAGAAAGGGCACCTCTTATTAATCACCTGGGCGTGAGCTCTGAATTGGCCTTTGCGTTCACGTGCCCTGGTGTTTTGAAACCAAACTTGTACGACGCGCTTCTTCAAGCCGACTTCCCTGGCGATGTTTTCCAACATTTTCCTCGACGGGTTGCTTTCGATTTGGTATTTTTGGTAGAGATAATCTAGCTGCTCAGGTAGAATCGTGGTTCTCAGCCGCTTATCTTTAGGCTGATCAGAAACGTCGCTCTCCCCGTCATACTCCTCCAATTTCCTCTTTTGGGCGTTTACATTATTCAGCATATTCATCAAAGGATGCGGTATTGGCGAAGCTGTCTTGTTATTAGTTTGTTCGTTCACCAAGTTCGCAGCGTTTAATTGCTGCAATTGGGCGTGCTGTTGCAAAATTCCGAAAGGCGAATCGGGGGGATACGACGGAAACAGATTGGGATTCATGATGTGGACCAGTTGATGTTCCCTCCACAGGTCGAATCTCGGGAAAACCAAATTGCACTTATCACATTGAAATGTACCTTCTTTCGTCGTTTCCGATGTTCCAGAGGAAGACATTGGGGAATTAGGAAAATTTGCAGTAGACGGTGTTGGTGTTGTTGGTGGATTGGGTTGGATAGGGCTCTGAGAGGCGCCCTGAATTTGAGGACTTTGCGGAACAGGAGGCTGTTGTTGATTCTGTTCTATGGTTGTGCTACTGTTCGAATCTTCCGAACTTAAAACTGCGGCAATCTGTGCGGCTGCCGCTTGAGCTTGCGCCGATCTTTTGCGTCCTCTTCCTTGAAACAGTGGGTCTTTTGGTGACGAATCAACTCATAGTACCTTTGGAACACAAGCAGGCATTTCTTACATTGGTAATTTAGGCCGGGAGTTCTTTGAAATCGATTAGCGCCTGGTTCCTCTTGGATTCCAGGCGCCGGTTCAACAGCAGGTTGGTTCTCATATACTTTCCTGGCTTTCTGCCTTGCATTTTGAAACCAAACAACGATCACCCTCGGACTCAAGCTCAAGAGTTTCGACAGGTATTCCAAATCATCGTCTTTGGGATATGCGTTATTCTCGAAGAATTCTTGCAGAACTTTAATTTGGTAGTCGGTAAAACGTGTTCGGTTAGCTCTTTTCCCACTGGTACTGCCAGGATTGGAATTTGACCCTTGGTATTCTCTATTTGGGCTCAAACAACGGTTAGGTGTTAGGGGTAACATATTTTGGATATTGTTGGGACTGGGAAAGACTTGTTGATTTAGCTTAGGTGGTGGTAACATAGGACTTTGCAGCGGATGTTGAGTCGAAGATGTCAAATTTAAGGAAGATGGTGTACTAGTTGTGGTAATGCTATCGCCGAGTTGTGAGGCAATTATCGATGTTAACGTGAGGTTGTTGTGTGGCGTGTTTGGGGTGGATAAGTGGCTCAAATTTTGCGACTCCGAACCACTTATCGAAGAGGCCGGACTTGGAGGTGGTTGTAGGTTCGCCGCCATATTAAAAATGTTAGGTTTCTCCTCAAGTTCGTCCGGATGTTGCTTATGCTCTTCGTTATTTTGAAATTTAATGGAGGCCGTATCTTCCACCGGTTCTTCTTTCAATTCACATTTTATCTCGTTCTGCAAAGGCGGTGGGGGGGATTTATTTTTAATGGCATTTTCTTCTGTACTACTACCTGAGCTGTTCAAAGGCATCACTTTCGCCTCGCCGGTTTTTTCGTACTCTTCCAGGTTTAGAGTGGTCGACGGCGGATTATTAAAATTGTACGGGCTGTCTTTGTTGCGCTGACGCTCTTTGAACAGCGTATTTCTGAACCAGTGTTTTATGACCTTTGGCGGTAGGCCGCTTTGTGATGCCATTTCGTGTATTTGCTCTTCCGACGGGGAATTATTGATGTCGAAGTGGGCACGCAATATCTTCAGTTGGTCGTCGGTTATTCGGGTTCTAGCGCGTTTCTGATTGGCGGCTGCGCTTACGGCCTATTCAGGAGGAAATACATGTTTATTTAAATTGGATGAAATAAAAATGAAGTAAAGTTAAATGCATACAAAAACAAAACTACACAAATACTATGAGTAATAAGAAGTAAATGAGCAAGTTGGCGCTATGGGACCTTCAATTAATTAATTCTTATACTAGAGGGTTCATATATGTTTTCCATTCAGGACATTGACCGAGTTTTCTATGTAATCGTTCTTATTCTTCTATGCTGTATATATGCCTATCTTAAACGATTTCTCTGAATTGAAAGATTTATTAATGGCAACTCATTTACACAACTATCGTTTAATGAAACGATCCTTATATATACATATCGGATAAACAGCGGTAAAACACTGATTGACCTACACTTATGACCAAAAAAAGCAGTAACATTTTATATATTATTATATATCATTATATATATATAACATTTTTCAATGACAGCATCAAATTTAATAGCAACAGTGTCGTGCAGCTGTTTGTCGTGGAATTTTATAATCCCACTTTTGGTTTACTACCATCGTATGCAAGGATGCAAATGATACATGCCGAACTTATTTACAATTGTCTGATGTCTGTAAAAAAATTGCAACTTATTGCGTCAGGTGTATACAGACATTGTCGCTATTACCTACTTTACACTATCAATAACGTGGAAACTTTAGTAGTAAGCACAGACGCCCATAGATGGGCATATAACGAACATTAATAAATAGCAACAAATTGGTAATAAATCAATTGCGATAATTATCACAATATGCAAGGTTACAGCGCACAAATAGCAATTAAAATAATCAAGAGTCGGATCAGTCTTGGTTCGGCAAGTAATTGTCAGATCTCAGAATGTATAATTATATGGGACGGTGGTGGTTGCTTATTGTTGTGTTACTTCTCGTAAACTACGGTATATACTCAAAACTATCAGAAAGCAATCATATTTTTGTTTAAAATTAACAATAATGGGGGGCTCTATTGTAATATAAAATGCCAACATAACGATCAGAATAAAATTTCTAAAAATTTCAAGGGTACGTTTAGCAATATAGTTTACATCAAAGAAATACAGTGGAATAAATATTAAGAAAAAATAATTTAAATAATTGTCTCTTTAGTTTTTGCCACGAACCAAATTTTTTGCTCATATTACTCTGGTATGAGTAAAAAAAATTGTTTGGTTGGTTTACAGCATCCTTTCTATCAATGTAAAAAAAACTTATGCAAATTTGGTTGACTTTAGAAAGGTCTTTGTATGGCAAAAAGAAATATCTTAAAAGTAATTTCTTAGTTTTCTGTTCAAAAACGTCACTGTTTCGGCCCAAGAAAATAAATTTTACTTTTTCAAAATGCTTTTTTTCTCACAAACTACTGCCAGATATTTATCTTTTATTCTTTTTACTGTATCTCATTGAACACTTATGTAATCAAAATAAAAATTTTACCCTTCCTAGAAAATATGATACAAAATGCTCCTTGCTTAAGGGGTTTTATATTGAATGTACACCCACTATTATTTGATTAGGATGTCTTTATTTATCATTTAAGGGCGCGCGAAAAAGCAATATGGCGGACACGTATATCAATGCAGTTTACAGTACGATCTATTTTTTGTAGCTTTTTGAAAAATTGAGACAGTAAACTTCGCTCTTGCTGATCGCGTTTTGAAGCATGCATGTATACCTTCAATTTGACTATCTCAATTTTTCTAATTTGCTCTTGCATCTGTCATAATTCTTTTTTGTTTCTGGGTGCAAAGAGAAAAAAATTAATTACGCCAAATGTAGAAGCTAATTAAAAAAAAATCGAGATAATCCAATGGAAGGTATACATTTATACTTCAAAAGGCAATAAGCAAAATCAAAGCTTTATTATCTTATTTTCGCCAAAAGCTACCGAATAAGTGCATCGATATACGTATCCGCCATATTGCTCTGCCGTACGCCCTTAATTACTGTTAGCTATGAAAAGTCTATCCAACGACACAACATTAACATGTCCATATTAACAATTAGATTTTACACTACGCATTTCATTGTTTTAGGCAAAAAGTTCTGGTATAACTAATTATGGGATTCTACTCATATCTGTAGCGCCTGTGAGATTATATGTAGAAACATGGGCATGTTTTATGGATGCTTACAGGTTTACAGATAACCTTACAGACAGATATGCATAGAATTTCACCGTAAAACAATGCATATATAAAATATTTCAAATTATGCTCTGTTACAAAGAAAAAAAAACTAGTTTATAGGTATAATTTTATATACTGGGTGGTTCGCAAACTGTCAAATTTTTACACAGAAGCATTAATATTAAGAAGGCGCTCATAATTGCTGTATAAAGGCGTAAGGATCACTTACAGATTAACTTCCGTTGCTGCATACGAAACATAGTATCTTTAAGGAATTTATTAAAGAGCAATTAATTTCACGCAAAAAAGTATTCATATTTCTATAATTTGGAATGAATGTTAAACCAAATATTTGGAAAAAAAAATAAAAGTAAAAAAAAATAAAACATATTATCTCCATTTTTTGTTCCAATTATTACTAATATTTCTCAATATTATATTCTCTATATTTCTTAGGAATTTACTAAGAAAAATATTTGACGCTCTAGCATATTTATGTTTATCTTTTTCGAAAGTTTGTAAAGCAAAAGTTTTATGTAACCAAGAAGTATAAATATTTTGTTATTATAACAGTAAACGTTCTAATGTTTTTGGAACTTAAATTTATAACAATTAGTTTTGCCGTTACTTATGTTATAATTAATTGTTATGGGTTAAAAGAAATAGAATATATGCCTTTATAACAAAACAATAATTTTAAGCGTTAATTAAAAAAAAAAAGAAATCCAAAAAGATAAAAAAACAGCTGTTAATATGAAGAAAATTTGCAAACAAAAAATTAAATAACAGCTAAGAAAAACCTTATTAAATATCTCTTTTAATATTTATTTTAAACCATATCAGTAGTGTCCCGCAATAACTATAATATACCTAATAACTATGCATAGATTAATACCAAATACAACTGGTAATGATTATTTCCATATTTATTCATTTTATATTTTCAACAATATTAATTTAGTTGTGGTAGGACCCAGTTCTCTAGTAGAATTAAGTATATGGATATATGTGATACTGATCAACCTTTCAAGTTAATACATAATGAAGAATATGGGTAAATTTTCAATATAAGGCCCCTTAGAAAATGTTAGAAATCTATATTTTATCATATTTGGTGAAAAGAGCAGAAGTGTTACATTTTGTACATTAAAGTAATAACATATAAATTCAAATATATATTTTGGAGCAGTTTTCGAGAAAATAAGCTGTTTTAAAAGGAATTTATATTTTCTTTGGCTAAAACGGTTACCTTTTCTAATAGCTATTCTGCGATTATATAACTAGATCTTAAAGAAACTTATTGGGCAAACAACTAAAAAACAATTTCTTGGTAAAGCAGTATATAAAGATGTATTATAAGATTATTTTCAAGGCACTTTTACTGCAAAAAGGTTTTTGATGCTGAATTGTATATATGTACAAATAAATCACAAAACTTTTTAACAAAACTGTATATACGCAAGGCAATACTTTATGTTAGTGCACCGCCAAGTACTGACTTCATAAGATAATTATAAGGTTGGCCGTGGTTATTGTGCTAAATGAGCACATTAATGAGATATATCTCTTATTCCCTGTTCAAGTTTTTCTTCTTGTTTGGATACCGTTAAAAACGTGTTTCTAGAGCTATCATTATACCTGATAACGTGCGCGATCGAGTACATTAGATACTGTTCTAGTAACTTCTCTCTAAGTAACTAATTTAAATATGTATGAGATCAGAAGGGTGCGAGTTGCTTTCTGTATTGTCTTATAATCAGCATGTATTTTTTTTAATTCACAAACATATAAATAATAAAAATAATTATATATTTAATTATTTGGCGGGAAAGAAACAAAAGTATTAGCATAGTACGGCTCTAAAAGAAAAATGTCAGTCCTGCATTTAAATAACACCAACAGGTGTTTGAAAGTACATTCGTTTGGTAGCTTTTCGAGCTAAAAATGGTGGGATTGCCTTCTTTATTAGCACTGTAAACAAAAGGTACCGTTGTTGGGGTGTTAGCTAAGCAGGTGGTCCGGCTCATTGTGTTTTTAAAATCTGCCGAAATGCTACAATACGACAGGCAACAATGAACGGATTTTTGAGCGATTGTTTAAAGTTCTACCTGGGCTACCGTGAATTAAATTAAATTTTTTGGACCATTAATTTTGTGTTTCCAAGAAGCGGTGTAAAGTAAGGTAATGTTATACGTGATGTGGAAACTAAATATCGTGTGTCTTCTTAATTTAATTTGCTTAAACTTGAAGGACTTTATTTCCGTAATTATTTAGTGTACACGTGAGTGTAATGAGATGCAAATGAATGGAAATTGCAAACTTATTAAATAAAATATGCAGATCAAGTCAATTTAAAGATAATTTAATAAAATTATATCCCAAACAGCTTATTTTATTTTTAAGAAACGACAATAAATAGACCCAGTATTTAATAATTTTGTAAAAATTGTTTCACGAACAACTGCAATTTCAATTATAATTAATGAAATACGTAACCCTTCATTCTTTTGATTTAAAAATGTATATATCCTTAGTAATATCATTTTAAAGTAGTTCTTCCAGTTTTAATTTTAAAGTAGTAGATTAAATACAGAAAGCAACATTTACCCTACATTTATCACCACACGGCGGATGGATGGCAGGCCCTGTTGCTAATAAAAGCGCGTTTAAACATAGTTGTAACGAGATATAATTAAACATTTTGCAATCAATTTTAAATTTGCAGGAAATATTTGCCTTTTATTTATTTATTTTCTTCGTCATGTTGTTTCAATTTTGTCTGTTTAATAAATAGGTTAGACCAATTAATAGTGATTTAAATTTAAACAGGTAGTTGTAAAATATTTTGAAACGCAAACTTTAAAACAAAAAGAAAACAGAGAACTTCCAAATAAAGCATTAAATAACCTTAAAGATTGTGAAATATCTTAAATTAACGAGAATTTTTAGTATGTATCCCTTTGACTGTGACAAAAGAATTCAGTTTATTTAGAACATGTTTTAACAACTAATGTAAATTATTTTGTTTAGAGCGATTAAGTATAACATTAATAGGTGTACTGTTTAATCATTACAATGCTGTACAAAGTATTTATTTTTAAAAATATATACATATCCAACCTGTATTCTGATAATAATAGAAAATCCTAAATTATATAATATCTAACTTTGATTTCATTTAGGTTATTTAAAAAAAATACATTTCTAGTTGAGGAAGGTGGTGCGTGTTTCAAGAGCAGCAAGTTTCCTTTTTTGAATATGGAAGGAATTTTTTAAGTAAAATCAACAGTATTTTGCTTACTCTTTTACCCTCCGGCATGCGCGCTTTGTAAACTTCTTCTATTGGGCACGTCGCGGCATTTTATGCCACATGCAAAAACATAAGAAGTTAATATCTTTTCCCACAGTGAAAGTAATAATTTAGTGAGTGAAATAAAGCAAGGTACATACTTTGAATTTATTTACTTACATAACCGGTACAAAATACCGCAATTTTGTTAGTCCTTTGTGCAACTATTCATCACACCAAGTAGAAACAAACGAGAAATATTCATGCATGTATATATACTATTGAAATTTATAAAGTAATGCGAATGGGGCACAAAGTGCGCCCGCCAGAGGCGTTTTAACCTTATTTTGAGTGATTGTCAATGTTGAACATTCTGTACGTCAAAACTGATTGAAGTGACTTATTCCATTGTTGATTATTTTGGTGGTAAATTTAAATTTTGCATAAACCATTATGTCATTCAAGAAAAATCGTTCAACACTCTATTCTAATGTATTTGCAGTTTTAATATAAAAGGCCAGAAAATTGAGCGAATGTGGTTTATGTTTTATTATCTTTATTATTGCTTGAAACGTTTCGATACTACTAGCATCTTTTTCAAACTAAACGAATGATTGTTCTTAATCTATCTATAACGATCATATAAATAATTAAAAAAATGACTTTTTCAGAAATTAAGTTCTTTATGTAATTTTTCTCAATAGCAGTGTAACATAACCCCTTCATACATTCACAAGACTCGAGTGTTCTTGAATTTCTGCAATTTTCGATGGTGCTATGTGAAAAATGGATACAAAACACCTTGATTCATGCAAAAAAAGAGAGTTTTTAAAATGAGACATAACACCTTCATCCACTCGTATCTTCAATTCTAACAATTGTAATAAAAACTAGGTTGCAAATGATTATTAAGAATTTGAAAGCACACAATTAGGTATGAGATATTATATATACATTAATGAATATAAGAACTTTATATTATATACTTATTAGATTAATGAAGCGTTGCTGCAGTTAAAAAAAAGATGCTACTAGCATCGAAACATTACAGCGAATAACATAGTTAATAAAACATAAACTATATTCACTTCTCAATTTTTCCGGCATTATATTTTAACACTGCAAATATTGTGTATTTCAGTTGCTTAATTTCTAAGTTTAGCACTAATCCATAATTTAATACTAGTTTTATTATTGCGAATTTAAGTTTAACACAGAATGTGTATAAAATGCGTATGGCGCATGCAAATATTTAATTTAACGTTAACCTAAAAAGACGAACACAACATCTACATGATGAATTTGCACAAGTATGTAATATATAATTTGGTATTGTACAGTAAAATGCAGCAATTGATTGAAAAAGAGTTAAGTAAGATTTTTTATATGCTTAAAATAAATTGAATATAAACAATGCAATTGTAGCTCTATGTTAAATATCGATATAATCATAAAAAGTTATGCGTATTTATTTATAAATTAAATGTTTACATTAAATTTTTGTGCGAGTGTATGGTTATTTTAACGATATTTTTTCGGCCTTCAGTACTGCAACATATTTTATTTTAGCTTTATAAGCAAAATACGACGTTTTATTTTTTATTGACATTCTAAGATTACACGGTATACGCATAATAATAATCAACAAAAGAGCCTGCCGTCAATCCGCCCTGTTTTTATTGTTAATAATTTCGAAATACATTAACTAAGTATTTATTATATAAAAGATAAAAACTCACCGCTTGTTGCTGGATCATCGCTTGCTGTTTCGCGATAATAGCCTGCTGATCTTGCGGTGCGAATTGCGTCATCGGATCATATGGCGGCGGAGGCATCATCAGCGGTACCAGCGGCGGCTGCAGATTCATCGCCGCCAAAGCGTTGAGTCCCAACGGCAGACCCATGCCCATCATCTGCATCATAGGATTAAAATTTAACTGTTGCAATTGCATGACATTCAGGGCGGCTTGCATTTCGGACATTTGTTGCGCTAACGCCATAGGGTTCTGTGCCATACTTTGCGCGATCATCGCTTGTATATTGGCGGGCAAAGAGTCTGTACTGCTCGCGGGCGTCGAAGATGATGTCGGCGTCGAGGGCGCCGTCGAGGCGGCGATTACTTCCGGCGTACTTTGTAAATTTAATTTCGCGTGTAACGCCTCTTTGGATTCGTCTTCCTTTTCCGGTGTGGTATCCGCCGGCGACGTGGTGGTCGTTGCGCCGGGCGTTGTTACTCGAGGATCGGAGTTTAAGGTGGAAGAGGATGTGGCGGCCGTCACCACGACAGATTTCTTTTCGTATTCGTTCTTGAACTGTTGAGCATATTTTTCTAAGAATTCTAGTGGCACTAAATCTTTATGTACTTCTTCACAGTGAGATTTTAACACCCACACACTAGAGAACTCTTTATTGCAATGTTGGCACGTGGATCTACTTACTTCTGGCAGGCTGCTCTCAGCGTCCTCCTCCGCCCTCGATGACGCGTCTAGATCGACATCGTGATGGACGATAGGTGGCGGGGATTGCATCTTCTCCTCGGCTTCTCGCTGTTGCTGCTGTTGTTGCTGCAGCTGTTGCTGCTGTTGTTGTTGTATTTGCTGTTGCTGCCTTTGCCGCCTCTGGTGGCTCTCATTATACTGCATGACCAGATCGAAACCGAAACTCTCTAATAGGTGTTTGTACATGTGCGAGCCGCTCTTCTTCGGCAGATTCAATTTGTTCGCGAGATCTTGCTCGCCGAGCGGCGGGCTTTTCGCCTGACCGGGCTCTTGCGCCTGTTGGAATATGGCCATCGGAGCGGCGAACATGCAATATAATTGCTGGTGTACACTCAACTGATCCGGCGACGTGAATAGCGCGCCGCACTTAGGGCAGCTCATCATCCCTTGACTACCTGCACCCAATCCAGGTGACGGTGGGGTGGGAGAACCCTTCTCCCCACTACAGGGTGTGGGACTCGATTGTTTCGGAGACTGCATGGCTTCGGGCTGCTCGATGAGCGGCTTCGACAGATCTATCTGTCCGGTTAGCGCCAGATCTTGCAATTTGCTCGCACGCGTCTGATGCAAAACGCTCCGCATATGAATATCTAACGTGCTGCCCTGAGTGTACGCCACCTTGCATATATTACAGCGATACCTTTTCTTGTCGTCCTCGTCAGACGACGTGCTCTTGGGCGTCAGAGTCATATTTTGCGATTGACTTATCACAGGCGAAACCGGAGGATTATTGTTATTATTCTGCTGTTGTTCTTGCATCGCCCGTTTCAACTTGTGCAAATGACTGACCGAATTATAATGAACCAGCAGTATATTTTTCTGCGTGAAACTCTCTTTGCACACGTCGCACTTATACGGCCTATTCGGGTCCAGGTACTTCTCCATGGGGTAGGACAGTTTCTCACCTTTTCTGTGCAGAAGGGTTTTATTGTGGGCAGTTAGATAACTCTGCCTTGTAAAGGCTACTTTACACCGATGACATTTATACTTTCGGTTCGGATCGTTGTAACTGTCCTCCGCTATCGCCTGGGAATTCAGGTAATCTTCTAAGAACTGCTGGTCCTTATAAATGATGCTATCGTCCGAATTCTCGCCATCGTTCTGATTGCTATCGTCGTGGCTGGTATTCAGATCTTTACCGTCATCGCAGTCGATGGATTCCAGATCGTCGCTGCGAAGAGATTCCTTCTTTAACAGATCGTTCGTCGAGCTATCGAGAACTTGGCCTTGTAACCCCGCCAGCAGTAGCGGATTATTCATCAAACTCTGTTTATACGCCGCCAATTCCTCGTCCGTCAGTTCCGAATGGACGCTCTCGACGTGTTTGTGCAAAGCCACTAGCGATCTAAAACTACGTCCGCACAAGACGCACTTCGTAGCGTCCCTGATCAGGTGGGTATTGCGAGTGCAATTGGAGCTTCTCTAACGTCTTGAACGCTAACGAGCACTGATTGCATCTATATTTGTACACGTGCTTCTCCGACACCGACATCGTGGTTATCGAATTTTTTGCGTGGACGTCTTTGAAGTGCATCTGCAGTGTGTGCGCTGTTGGAAAAAACTGGTTACACCCCTTCTTCCAGCACACATACCCGGGACCGCTGGGCGTCTGCTTGATCTCCAGATGTCCAGTTTCGTTCTGGTGGAAGCATAGTTCGTCGATGTTCTTGAAATTCTTGAAACAGGTGCCGCATCTCTCGTACTCGAACTCAGTATTATCATCGCTGGTAGGCGATAATATATCCGGTTCCACGTCTAAATTCGTCGAATCGTTCTTGTCCAACTTATTCGAATCTTTGGAAGAGACCGACGTCGGTGAGATCAACTGATTCGGCGGCGTCTGCAGTTGATTGTTCGTCGAATTGTTGGGCGTCGACGTTCTAGATGAGGCGTGATTCAGCCAGTGGCTCTGATCCACCAGCATCAGTAGACGCTGCAGACCCTCACTGTTTACCGAGTGGATCTGCATAACGTGTCTCTCTAGGTTGGGTCGCTCTTTGAACGAATCCTGACACAATGGACATTGAAAATTTGTTTCTGAGGAACTGTTTGTACCGTGCTGTGCTAGGACGTGCGCCTGGATTCTCATCTCCGAATCGCTGGTGTTACTCGCAATACGGGCATATGTGATTGGTGTTATTGGTCGGCGTTTCACGCGGTTTTACCTCGTCGTGATCTTCGTTCGGTTCTGTCTTTATTTGATCTTTGGGATGTTGTTCTACGATGTTTGATTCCGAATTTACGCTATCTCTTCTTTCTGATAGGAAGAAGAAATAAAATGGAATAAATATAAAATACATACTGATCAATTAGGTAAATAGTTTTAATACAAAAAAAACATTTTCAGTAATTTTCATGATATCGCTGTGGTACAATCACATGTTCACTGGAATTAATTAATATTCGTATCAGTTGAACATAATTATGAGAAATGGCATTTTAAAACCAAAGAATTTAGTAGCTTTGTTCAATGAAGCATTTGCGTTCGTTAACAATTATCAGAATCTCGCTGCAATTGGTAATATAATAATTTTTGATTATTTCACACACATTTTTAATTTTAGACATTCGAAATCGATTTCAGGGATACATTAATAAATGTCTGCAACGTTATATTGCGGGTCAGATCTGACTCAACCCCACTGCTCCGACTTCGTTTCCACTCTAATATTTCTCTTATATTTTTATTAATGTTCTGGATTGGAATATAAATGAATGATTGACAAATTTATATTAGCAGTGAAACTACCCATGCTAATCCAATCAGTGATATTTCAGCCGAATGCCATCTTCAGGACGACATCAAATTTAGAATATGAAAGTGAAACTAAATAAGTTAAATATACGTTTGAAATGTTTACTAATTAAGACGTATACATATAGATAAAATTCGGAAGCATTAACAATAAAATCATGTATAGAATTACAAAGTTATATAGGTATCACAAGCACAACTATTATAACATTGTCTCTCTATACGTGATTTTATTGTCACTAGGAACAGCACCATCACACATATAATGATGTCTTATATGTATAACTGTTCGTATTTGGAATGGGACGTGCGGTATATAAAACTGTATGTAGTTGGGAAGATTTGTAATGTACATAAGTGACTGTTTAAATTATGTTCGATTTATTATTATCACAAATAGTCCCTATTTACATTTTATGAATGCGTTATAGTTTATACTTGGCCAGTTACCTGTTGCAAACAATGTTCAAATAAATTCAATCGAACCGAAACATATAATTACTCACTGTTAGCATAGGAGTTCGTATTGAACTTAATACAAATTTGTTCTTTGAACAAAATTATATGTATTAATATTTATATTACAAAGATTGGGGTTGGTTGCCTTTGCGCCACGAACACCGGTAAACACTTTTCAAAAATAATCTCATATGTTTAGATCGTTTAAATCAAAAGATAGTGTAACTTACTTGAAGAAGGCTCTGGTAACATTATACGAAGAATAAATTAGAACGGCAATTGAGTAGTTTATGTTATTTAAATATTTCATTTTTCATGTAGTAATTAAATATACTATTAACATACTGCTCGATTGCCGTTTTATGTATGGATATTTTATATTTTTATGCAGGGTAAATAAGTTTCATATGCACCTACAAAAATATTGATGTGTTAAAATGTTATAGTTTTTAACATTAAGTTTCACTTGAATTTGATAAAAGTACAGTTAAAATTACTTTAACCCTCACGAAATTAATATGAAATATTTAGACGATTTTAAGATACCTTTCAGGGTTTTCGAAACGAAAAATGGTCTCGTACCTTTTTAACACTAAAAGGGTTAAAAGTTATTTTTTGAACATAACAAAAGTATTTTTTCTTGGTATTCCTTCTTAAGCTATGTTGTCAAAACTTATTTCTGATTTTTGTGATGAAAACAAATTTTCATGACATTAATTATGGATTCGTACAGTCATGGGTAAGCTTGTTGTTTCATTAACATCTCTTTTGAAATTTTTAACCTTAAATATAACTTAACTCATATGAACTCATAAGAATAAGGAGGAACTAAAATATTTTGAAAAATGTATACCGTTCAGCGAAGAAACAAAATTTACTCTGATTTTTCTGGAGGCAAGTCTGATGATACTAAGCATTTATTTATTATTTTCATTTTTTTTTCTTGATTTATATTAAAGGTCAATATCTCTTTCTTAAAACAAAAATAATATCTAAGCGACACCATAAATAGCTTAAAAGTAACTAGGGAAAGAATCACAAAACTCAAAACAACTGACTGACAAACATGATGTTGCCCGCCTCTAATAAAAGATATTGGTTTCAATGTGCAGATAATAGTTTTGCAAGAATGTTTTACATAATCCCACGTATGTGTCAATAACAAAAATGAACGAAATCTTGTTTGAAATGGATTTTCCTGCTACTATTATATCGTAAAAGTAGCTATATTTCTCAATAGTTACGTAAAAATTAATATAGATTTAGTTTTAATTTGTGTGCAGATGGTATACCGGATGTCCACACTTAAATGTGCATTATTGATAAATTTATTATCTTTGAAGGTACAGAATCGGTCAAATGGACAAAGTAGTACTATTTTTTGTGGCGGTTACAATTGTGAAAACAGAAAAACAATTGAGCGTCGCGTTCTCTAGATATTCGTCCAATTTTTTTTTTTTTTTTTAATGGAACGCCATGTATATTTTTTTAACAATTTAAAAGAGAATCGCAAGCTGAACAAAAAAGTCTACTTACTACACTATTATAATAAATATAAAATTAAGTAGTTTACTGAGAAATCTTTATCTTTGCTTTGTTTGCATGAAATTGATATACCTATGGAAAATTAAAGCGTCACATTCATTAAAAGCTTTTAATTTAATAAACAAATAAAAATAAATACAAAAATAGTCAAGAAAATTACTTAAATTAAATGTTCAAAGACACCTCCTTCCAGTTCAATACATTTTATCAATCTTCTGTGAACATTACGAGTTTGCTCCTAAAATTGTCCTAACGTCGATGTCTTTAATGATGTTGGAAATTCTTTCCTGAAGCTCATCCACTGTTGTATATCACACTTGTACACTTGATTTTTACTGCTCCCCACAAGAAGAAATCTAATGGCGTCATGTTAGGTGAACACGCGGGCCACTGAATAGGACCATTTGTGTCAATCTATTCATCTATTTCCAAATAATCTTTCTAATAACTCACTTGTATCACGGTGATTATGTGCGGGCGCTCCATCTTATTGAAAGTAAATAATCTGTCTGTCTACCAAATTTAATTCATCCACAAAATTTTCTAAAATTTCTGTCAATAATGCCACATATCTTTCTCCTGTTAAAGAACCCCGATAGAAAAACAATTCGGGATCCGATTATGCCACACCAAACATGTAAACTGAATCGGTGTTGGGGATTACAAGGATAAACAGCAAATGAGTTTTCACGACTCCAGTAATTATGTAATTATTTGTTTTATTGAACATCCCACGATTAGAAAAGTTGGATTCAGCACTCCATAAAATGTCTAAAGAAAGTGTGACTTTCTTCAAAAGCATTGATAAACCATTGAGCAAAAATTAATCGTCTTTGAAAGTCACCCAAAAGTAGAGTTTAAACAGGCTGATATTTAAAGGGAACATATTTATTTTTTTTTCCAAATTTCATGGATCGTACTACGAGAAATACCTGATTCTCTGAACAAATTCCTTACAGAATTATTTGGATGTACCTGAAAATATGCCAATACATTTACTTCTGTCTCTTGTGATAATATAAAATCATTTTTTATCCTCTTCTTTATAAAAACTGTTTCGTTGCTTCTTAATCTTCGATAAAGTTTTAAAAAATAGCGACGGTCTGGTACATCACGGCCAGGAAATTGCTGAATGTAACGTTTGAGCGCTTTATCTGAATTTTTGTTAAACAGCAAGTACAACTCCAACATATCACATTTTCCAACTGATTGTGAGTAAATGCCATTGTTACGGTTAAAAAAATTGTAAAAACAGTACTTTTTCCGCACAGTAACTTTAACAACACATATAAATAATTTGACAGCTACTAAACAATGTAACGCTTGTTGCTTGACGCTTTAATTTTCCATGGGTATATCGATTTCATGCAAACAAAACAAAGATAAAGATTTCTCAGTAACTACTTTATTTGACATTTTTTTATAATAGTGTACTAAGACTTTTTTGTTCAATTTTCGATTCTCCTTTAAACTGCAAAAAATATACAGGCGTTCCATTTAAAAAAAATAATTTTGAACGAACATCTAGAGAACGCGACGCTCAATTGTTTTTCTGTTTTCACAATTGTAACCGCCTTAAAAATAGTACTACTTTGTCCATTTGACCGATTCTGTAGCTCCGAAGATAACAAAGTTATTAATAGTGCACACTTAAGAGTGGATACCCGGTATACTAATTTCTCCAAGATAATGCTTTTTTAAGAGAAATGCCTACGTTATTTTGATTCTTTTTTCTATTTTAGTAGCTATAGGTCTAGGGTAAATTACCTAATTCAAAGTACAAAAGCATCAACACCCCATTTAGATACTTAATTAAATTAAACTTCTCATTAAAATCACTGTGTTTATACATGTAAATAAAATACACTTTAGAGCATCAACGTTTTAGTTAATTAAACCACTATATACATTTCTTTTATTGTTATTTTCTAATAGCTATATAAATCCCCCATACAATACAACAACTGGAATACAGAATTAATTATAACTACTTAAAGATAAATCTCAAATTATTCCTTACCCAGATTTCTACATTGCAAATAAAATATTCTAACTTAACACACTACACGAAATGAATGAATAATATTCACATGTTTATAAGCAGAGATCGTAGAGGCGCACTAAAAAGGCTAATAAGTGACGTAGAATTCTTTTTGCTATTATTTCTTGCTGTACCGGTAAAAATATATGAAACACATTGGAAAACATGAGATAGGTATAACGCCAAGTGTAAATTATTACTTATATTGAAATTACTATTTTAGTGTGGGTAAATATTTGCCAAAATTTAAATTGTTGATAACGGAATACGCTGAGAAAGATGTTTGCACTTGGTTTTGTTATATAGGAAAAGATATTTCTTTTTTCGAATACATATATTGATTTGCTATTTTAATAATGTTTTGTAAAATGGATGTGAATGTTTCATATACGAGGGTTTCCTTGTAAGTAGTATGGAGGTAAGATTATTATACATGGGAATTTAATTTGTGCAATTAATGTGCAACATCTCGCTGACTGGAAAACTTATCTTCGGGAATTGAGGGTAAATGAGATGCGGACATTTCTAATAAGCGTTCTCGTAATGATTGAAGATAATAGAGTTGTGTGCATGCATAATCTCATATGCATATGCTTTAAGCCTAAGGTGCTCACGATATTCAACTCTACCAGTACAATTTTTACTGGCGACTGTAATGAGACGTTGGAGTAATTCTTGACAATGTGCTTTGTATATTTTTAAAGTACGTATACATTTGAAATGTTTCACCGAAATCTTCCGTCCAACAAGATTCCCTAAACAGTAATTTTAATACTAATGCGTATGTCGTGCCTCAGATTCCAAGGCAACAATTTCAATAAACTATTGTTTCCTGACAGCAAATATATATAAGAATGAGAGCTATACTTAAAAACTTTCTTCCTATTTACCGGGTATTCAATCGTTTTTGGAAAATTAACGGTATTACCATCATTCCACCCGTTCGGCCGCGTTACAAAAACACTTACGGTCCCCTCGGAGAACGAACGACAATAAGAGAACAATTGACCCTAAAAGAAGATCGGGACTATTGTTATCATTGAGCCCGAAGCGTCGGTGAGAGACACGCCTTGGCAGCAGACTCGCCACAATAAAAACATTCAATAATTATATATCGCTTGAAATTTTAATACAAGAGAAAAAATCCCTACTATTATTTTTCCCCGGTATATAAAACATATGGCTTATGATATACAACTGTACACGGGTCAAAATTACAATTGCTATTATACCGACGTGTAACTGTACACCTCAGGGGTGTGTAATTGTAACATCTGATTTTTTTTCTCTTCCAAACCGAAAACAGTCGTGTATTATGTAAAACATTTCTGCACTTAACCACACATTAAAACCTTATTACCCTCTTTGTAATTTCGGGTATGTGTATATGGGTATATTTATCCCATTTCTGTACGGTTACGAGAAAGTTATTTGCTTGTTCTCGGTTCTCTCCCTTGCAGGTTCTTATCGTTTACTTTAAAACCGTTCGGGCTGCAATTTAACATTTTAGTAAATTAGGGATTGACAGTACATGACTGTAGTTCCACGGAATTCGGTATTTCGTTAAAATTAACGTTAAGTATGGTAGTTGGGCCGTGGTGGATTAATAATAATATGGGAAGGTAAAAAAAGGCTTCGGAAAGGTATATGAACAAAATTAGCTTCGATGATAATCATAGCTTTATAATTGATTGCATGGAGCATGCATCCAGTTTTAATTCGTCAACATAATCCTATCATACGGAAGTGGTTACGTCAGTGTTATTACCGTATGTATAAGGTCAATACAGAGTTAGTACATAAATCCATTAATTTATTGTTATTTATTACCAAAGGAATTCCTTTCAACTTTGGAAAATATTATTTAAAGTAAATAAAGAAAAATTTATTGTATTAGGGGAAAGTCCTGCAGTATTGCCCAGCCGCCAATATTGGCCAGTTGTTAACACTACATGGCAATATAAAAATATGCTGAATGAAAACAAAAAAAGCGTTAAACCAAAACTAATCAAATGTTTGGGCAAATGTTTCCTAATGACTAAAGTTGACATTAAGAAGGCAAAAGTAAAAATGAAAGCAAACTAAAAGAAGTTATTCTGGATAAAACAGCATGTCTTTTGTGCCAAGAATCGCACACTGAAAACTGGATTCAATGTGAAAATTGTAAATAATGGTTATTGTGCTGATATTTCTGAGTTATCGGAAGAGTATATCTGTGATTTCTGCAAACTTCTGACTAGAGAGTTATGGGCAGATCCTATTTAATATGCATGTTTCATTATAAATCCCATTTTTGACCATAATTTAATTTTTTTTTAAGTTGTTGTGTTTTTATTTGTAGGATAAGTGCCTAATAAACTCTAATCGATGTTGCAAATATAATTTTAACAACAACTTGCGAAACTTCCAATTGTAACTTTAAGGTGTCGATACTGGAGGACTTCCCTTTATATGTTCAATAAATAAATACAAAATCTAGATAAGCCTCCAAGGAAAACCAATGGGTTTTGAAGTCTGTCAGTTGTAAAAGTATCATCCTAATATAATTTAAGATATTTGTAAAAAAAAACTTTTTTTCGCATTTGTATACCATCAATATATCCCAAGTAGCAGAGTGACGTAAAATGACGTTTAATAGACGTCGATTTGACGTCTATCACGTAATATTGACGTATATTAAACGTCACTTAACACCACTTTGCTACCTGGGATACATATTTTCTTAATTCTGGAAACGTCAAACAGTAGATTTAAAGTAACACTTATGAGGAATTGCAATTGTTTTAAGTTCCTGTTTTATCCTTCTTAACATTTTTTTTTTTGTAAATTATATTTTCAAAGGCTGTTTGTTTAAACACATAATGCCGAAATACTGATCATTTTCAAAATCGCTGCAAGCTGCAGTATGTGGGCATGGAAATTTAAAGTGCTCTTGCAAAAGGTACCTTTACTTCTATCCCTACCTATGAATTGTATATTATTTATCATTCCACTTGTTTGAAACAGTCACTGTAGATGCAATGAATTACCAATAATAGAGAAAATCTGTGTAACATACGGATAGGAAGGCATCGAAGCGATTAAGTTAGAAATTACATAAACATTATTGCATGGTAATCGATTGCAGTGTTGTGTTCATTTGACCTTCTCATACACAAGAATTTATTTTTTTTTTTTTTGCTATCAGTATATACTTCATCTTACTATTTGTAATCTAGAGGTGGTGCATATTTTCTAGTAAAACATGGCTGTATTTATAAACATCATAACTACTTATCAATATTTTCTCTCAAAAAGGTTCTATGCATATGCTTGCTTATTTACTTTTAGGCTTTTGACAGATATGCGACTTCATTTGGTGAGACGTATATTTACTGCTCTGCAAGGTATTTACCTATTGCCCGATCGCTTCCACTGATTCCAATATGTATATAGCACATACTAGGGTTTCGACCTTTTACACGTGTTCGGCGAAGACAAACTTAGAGGGAGGGCATATAAGGCTAAAATTAGTGAATTACTAGCATAAACAAATGATTAATCACTCCTCATTCATTCAGTAGGAGATTTTTTTTAGATCATAACATTTATCGTTAATGTAACCACCGATCCCTTACAAGGATTCCTCGTCAAACGAGGGCACGAGGACACAGTCTCAAAACGAGGACAATCCTCGCGAAACGTGACGGCTGGCAACTCTAATACATATTGCCGGCTTACAGTATTTTTGTAAACGATTGGTATATTGACTCCACAGTGCAAATATAATCAAAAAATACAAAAAAATACCTTTCCAGATTCCTTTTGAATATAATATTAAAAAAAATCTGAAGGATGTTGTTCTGAAGACTTTCATTCCAACCTAACATAATTCAATGTGCCTACAGGTTACTTGCTGTTAGTTATGCTTCGTAAATTTATATGCGAAATTAAATATAAACGTCAAGCAGATTTACATATCTGTTAGCAGGTGCAGCATTTTTCGTTTAATATTTGCCATTTATTATCTTTCATTACAAGTTGTAGTGACTGACTAAATTATTAAAGTAAATCTTAGCGACCTTTTTCTTCGTCTAAACTATTTTTGGATATAAGCCTTACTTAAAAATTCCACACAATTAAAACACAACAAATAAAGAGATTGTGAGTGTTCACTTTCGAAGAAATGTTTTTGGCTTCGTATGTTAATTTTGCAATTTCTGGTATTTGAGTTAAACCTGGCAACCTTCTTCAAATATTTCGAAAACAATTTTAACATGATATATTCCATATATGTATAATTAAACGTCTTTCAGGACATTGTGCCACTTTATTCTGATTTCTTTTAATACTTGCAAGAATTTTTAACTAACACTCTAATACTCCATACTTTATAAATTTAGTGCCCTTTTTATTTCAAATACAAGTAGATATTTATAATTTATGGTCGAATTTTATATTATCATACCTTACATTATACCTTACAGACTTAGAGATAACCTTACCAGCGCTACGGATATGCACAAAATTTTACCAGTAGTTATGCGTGCAAGTCTTTTGCATTTTTTTTTCTAAATTTATGTTCAAAGATCTTTTCGTATATCCCATTGATGGTAAACGATTAAATTCAACACATTTTTTTTTTTGGTATATGTTGATAGATTTTGCAATTCATGTGGCATTTATTACTAACCACTATTATTAAAATGTAGGTAGGAATAAAAATATCAAAAAGAAAGGTTTAATAATCGGCGTATTTGTAAATAAATTACAGTAGCAAGGATGAATACTACTTTTCAAGAATGGAATATCTCAAATGTCAGCTTTTCATCTTAATTCTCAGTTCGGAAGAAATTGAAAAATAAACTACATGTTTGGAATTGACAATAAGTATTATGAGAATATATAGTTATACTTGCAATGTAAGTTGGAATGTAGCATTGATGTACTAAATTTTATTAAAATTTTAAATCAACAGCTCACAGTAAAACGATTTTTTTACTCCCAACGAAACTGTGCATGCACTACACTCAAATCAATTGCAATACGCTCTCCAACTACTCGACTGGACACTATTTTATAAGCCATAAAAATTAAATTGGGAGTCAATCGATCCCATTTTCCTTCCAGCTGTAATTTCCCTAATCTTTATGCAGTAAAATGCTCGTTCTATACGTGAGGGAACAGTATTGCTACACGTAGCATTTCAATTATATCATTGTATCAAAATTTCCTCTAGTTAATTTTAACGTGCAGCCATTAAAATCAGGTCACGATAGGATTATTCCGTTCCAGAGAAATTAATTGAGTTAAAATATTAAAACCCCACTAGACAAAGCTCTGCTCAATCTCGACTAATTTGCTGCATAATTCTCCAAGCTAATTTGCCTTAAATGCCGACTTCCAAGTTTATATCCATAAAAATAGCTGCAACAATCAGTAAGTGATGCCCGTGTAATTTGAGGTAATACTTTTTCTTTTAAAACATTCTTTTATGATGTTTATTATTATATGACGAGAAAGTGTGTATGTTGAGTCAAAAGAAAGGTTTAGAAAATGAAATTTGACATATAAAAATCAATTACTGTGAATGAATACTGATTACTATAGTAGGTGGTATTAATTCGTATTAGAAAATCTGTTTGTTGTTCTTTTAATGTTTTAAAATCTGTTACGTACTCTGCTACAATTGGAATATGGAGTAGCCGAAACAAGTTACATGTACGTTGGAATTAATTTTGCATTATCTGTTAAAAACTAAGCCAGATGTTGGAATAAAAAGCTCCTCGTTTTTCACATCAAGAAACGAAAAAAGTTATTACAGCCGTGAAAATAATTGGCTTCTACAAAGGGTAACTAAGATAAGTAAGTAATGTTTTATCTTAATATATAAAATATAAAACAGAGGGCAATTGAAAACAAAAGCATTTAACCCTACATCTATGATGATTTAACCAATATCGTAGCTGCAATATTAACAAAGGTAGCCAATAGTGCGCCGATTACTTTGAACAACCTGTATATAATGCGGTTACTTAAATATCCTTACTTAATGTATGAGTTGTACCAATTCTAATTTTGTGTTAACATATTTTTTTGTTTGTCATTAATGCATTAAATTCCAATTAAATAAACTCTACCAGTATGCTTCCATTTCGACGATATTTTCATTTTTGTTAGGAAAAAATCAGAAATACTAAATTTTTCTTTGTAATTTCACTTTTAAACAGGCAAAGCTTCTATGGAAATTGTCACTACCTTAAACATTTTACTTGTGAGCATTCTAGATTCCAAGAAAAAACTTCCTTTTGAAATATCACTATAAATAAAAATCTTCGAAAAATTACCTATATTATAAGCATTACTTCTAAAGGTAAAATATATGTACGATTTTAGGGGCACAAAACTGCCTCAAATTCCTACAGAAATTGTACCAAAAAATTTTTAGTGTGTAATAATCAAGCGTAGCTGTCTACATGGTATATTATTCAGAATAATTTGTTTAGGCTTTAATTTTACCCATATTCTCGATTATTACCTGGTGTTTGTTGCTCAATTGGACCAGGAACCA
The DNA here is from genome assembly GCA_004143645.1 of Protaetia brevitarsis. NCBI lineage: Eukaryota > Metazoa > Arthropoda > Insecta > Coleoptera > Scarabaeidae > Protaetia > Protaetia brevitarsis. The sequence continues at coordinate 2,092,127 of RXPK01000204.1, forward strand.
CGTGAAAAATTTCACCAATCTCCGGTCCGGTTTCCTTGCCCTCCGCTCTCCTCTGAAGCTGGTGTAGCTGTTCCAGATGTAGATGTTTCAACGATTTAACGTGCTGTAGTAGAAGCAGTCTATTGGTGGCCGAGAAACCGCACAGCGAACAATGAAAAACTCTTTGTTGATCGGGTCTTAACACTAAACATCTTTCCACTAGATGGCGCAACAACGCGACCCCAGCCTCGTGTCGCCCGCCGGCCGCGTGTAATTGTAGCTTATGTGCAGAATTCGTATAATAATCACAGGCGTTGCAGCGAATTTGGACACCACCCGGTGCGGAAGCGTATTTCAACTTCCACTCGTTCCTGGTGCCGCCCTCCTTCACGTGGTTTACGTGCTGCAACCTCTGGAGATGTTTGTCAGTCTTACAGTGCAGTTGAAAGTTAGCTTTGAGATTAGTTTTGTAGGTACAGAGTTTGCAGACGTAGTGTCCGGCGACCACGGCGAGGATCTCCTGTTCCCTCAATCTCGTCCGGTCCTGCGCCAAGTGCCTTCCCAAGTCTTCTAGATTGTCAGTGGTGAACATATTACAAACGCAACATTGGTACGTCTTTTCCGGGTCGGGATCCGCCGGCTCCGGTGGAGGTTCCATCGTTTCCGGGTTTAGACCCATATCGGAATGCTGGGACATCTCTGCCGGGCCCGCGTGACCGGGCAATTGCCCTCCGGTCATCATCTGAATAAGCAGCGCTTGATTGTACGCCATATCGGCGAGTGCGGCTTCCGGTTTATCCCCTAAACCGGGATAGATCCCGTACAAGCTTTCCATATGCTGTTGCGGATGCTGCTGGTGATGCAGAGCCGATAGCGTTTGCATGTGTTTAACGTTCTGTTGGAGGACCAACATATTGTGCGTGTGTTTCTCTGAGGTCATGTGTATTCTTAAATTCCTAGCGACGTTCGTTTCGTAATTGCATACATCACAGCGAAAGCTCGGTTTGGGTTTATGGCCACTGCTGACGGGCGAATGATGTAGCGGAGGAGCTTTGGGCGACGCCTGCCGCACCTCGGCGTTCGGTGCCCCGCCATTCTGCAGCTCCTGCATGTTATTCAAATGCTTATCCGATTGCATGTGTATACTGAGGTTTCCTTTGGTTGTCGTTGAATAATTACACACTTCGCACCTGTACGGTTTGTAACCGCAAGTGTAGGTTTCGCCCCTCGCCAAGCGGGGATGCGGCTGCCCCGCTATACAATAGATGCAACTGGTCTCGGCCTCCGGGTGTTTCTCCTTCATGTGTATCTCGAGCGTCTCCTGATACTTGTAGTGCCAGTTGCATTTGGGACACTTCAGCGTCTTGCAGGAGTTCCTACTGTGTACGTTCCCCAAACCGGCCGGCCCTAACCTACCCGATGCGAGGATCATCTCGCAACGCGCGCATTCTGCACCGGATGGTCGTCCTTGGAGGTGATCCGGACAGACGCCGATCGTTGTGCCGGTGAGGAAAGCTGGCGGGGTGGCGAATGGGGGCGACGGACTTCCCAGGCGTGTTCCGCGAGGAACACGGCGGCGTTTCGCTCAACGGCGAGGTGCCGTCGATCCGCTGATTCGCCACGCTGACGGCGGTGGTAGTCGTCGTGATGTGATTCTCCGGTTGTGCGGGACCGAGCGGTTCCAGCAGCGAAACGATCGGTCTCTTGTCCGCACCGACGCACTGCAAGATGGCCGAACAGTCCGCCGACAGCACTTCGCGCTCGTTCTCCTTCAGTGTGACGCCGTGCTCGGATTGCGCGTGGTTCGCGAACGACCGCGCGAAACCGAAACTCAGTTTGCAAACGAAACACATGAGTATTGGTTTGACGGGTACTGACGCGGGTCTCGGCGGTCTGGCGTCCCTCAGCGCTATGACTCGGTAACTGTGCACGGCCGGCAGTTCCGTCGGCCTCGCTGGTTGCCTGAGGAGTCGCGAAACGTAGACCGCCTGCAGCGGCGGGCACCAATTCCGGCAGCAGGGTGGGCGTCGACTCGTTCTCGCTCTCCGAGTCCTCGATGATGTACGCGGAGCCGTCCGGATTGTAGACGATCTTGCCGGCGAACTGCTCCACGTCCGAATTGGTGTCCTGGTGGGAGATGGCGGGCGACGGAAGGCGAGTCGGAGCCGGGGGCGGCGAGGCGCCCGGCGCCGCCGGCGGTGGACTAGCCTCCTGTTCGGGGCTCATGTCATTGGCGGCGGCGTTGGTTCGGTGGTCTACTTGTTGCCGCTCGGTGCGGCCGCCGGAACTGAGCTCAGGCGCCGCGGGCAGAGAGGGCATCGCGGCGCATCACATGCTCGCTGACTGGACGCCCTAGAACAATGGAAAAAAAAAAATCTTAGTTTCTATAAGTCTAATTCATTCATTAAATTATTATTGTTGACAAATATGTCCATACGATCTACACAGAGAATGTTATCTAAACAAATTGCTTTAAATAATCTACCTTTTCGTGGTATTTTTTGTTTTTCGTAATACATATATATGAAATGTATAACTGTAATATCTCCTCTGACAAATTTATCTTTGACATCATTCTGTAATACTCACAATAGTACTAACAAGGGAACCTCGCGAACTGTAAATCGCAGATTTTGATGAAACTTTGTCAGTTTGTAGATTCCATAGAGTGTTACTCAAGCACGCTTTCCGTTGCTGCGGAACTTCAACTTTAGGGGGTGCAATTCACCCTTGCAATTTGGCCCAAATTTGGTTTCTTCTGAATAACTTTTAAACGGCAAGAGATAGAAAAAAAGTTTCAATGGCGGACTTGTATCGTCTAGTCAGGACTTTCGGTTAGTATAAATATTTATATACAGGGTGTTCCAATAAACGTGCAATGACGTATGTTATGCTTATTTTATCGAATTTCCGAAATCGGTTATAATGGCCTTTTTTTGATCAAAAAAGTCTATAGAACAGTATTTTAAAAAGTTATACAGGTTATCCACAAAAATATAAATTTTTAGCATATTTCCTTATTCTAAGTAGATACTCTGTATACTTTTATGTGGCTGTATTGTATATCGAAAATCAGTGTAAACTTATACCAGGCGCTAAATGGTTATATGTCATAGTTTTCGAGTTATACGCGTTTGGATGTATAGTACACTAATTGCTTGCTTCCACTGTTTTTGAAGAGATGTGAGTAGCGAACGTCTCACTTGCAGATATTTTTATTTTATCCGGGACAATTGGCCAGAATAACTTGGCACACATATCCCTCGGTGCAATGTATATAAGAACCCAATTTTTATTTAAATTCAGTTCATATAGTTTTGCAGTGGCAGTAGCTAACATGGCTCATATCAATCCAGCAAATATTATTCATCTGCTAATACTTTCATATAATTATAATGAAAACCAAATAACACAAAATAATCCCAGTGAAATAGAATTGCATGATGCGGTGAGAACTCTAATCGATACAAGTGTTCGCGAAACAACGTTCGCAGTAGAAACAATAGAAGCATTAGAATTTGAAGATATGGATCGTCGTTGAGTTATTTAAAGAGCAGTTGAAGCAGTTGAGTTCATCTTCCTACGATTTGGAAGATGTTGAAGAAAAGTATGAGGAGATATGCGCTTTGGAAGATGATAATATTACTCCAGATTACGAAAGGAGAGCTGTTGAGTTTTAGACTGATTCGAAATCAAAACGACGATCGTTAAGTTCTGTAAAAAGCAAATTTAGGAAAATAACATCGGTTCAGCAATTGTACAGATGGGAAAAATACATAGAAAGGGGTAAAAGGAATAGGGATAAATAGCTGGAAAACACGTATTATGTAAATTTTCATCAGCTATGGATAAAAACGTCATAGTACACGATATAAACCGCGATATATTATATAATAATTCATGCCTTAACCGTAAAACCGTACATCGAAGCATGTCTATAATGCAGACGAAAGTGGATTTAATTTGGAATTACATACAGAGTATCTCCTTAAAATAAGTTAATATGCTAAAATTTATATTTTTTATGGACACCCTGTATAACTTTTTAAATTACCGTTCTATAGACTATTTGATCACAAAAAAGACCATTATAACCGATTTCTGAAATTCAATAAAATAAGCACAACATGCGTTATTCCACGTTTATTGGAACATTCAAGGTACAAGTCCGCCACTGAAACATTTTTTCTATCTCTTGCCGTTTAAAAGTTATTCAGACGAAACCAAATTTGGGCCAAATTGCAAGGGTGAATTGCACCTCCTAAAGTTGAAGTTCCGCAGCAACGGAAAGCGTCCTTGGGTAACACTCCATTGGTATCTACAAATTGACAAAGTTTTATCAAAATCTGCGATTTACAGTTCGCGAGGTTCCCTTGTAAATCTAATGTTAGACCCCATATGTAGTGATGGTAGTAAAATGAAGTGCCAGGAAAGTTTTTTCCGAATTTTTGTTTTGACACGGAAAACGGGGAGATATTAAAGATCATTTAAAGTATTCAAAATACAAGGCTGATGCAACGGCTGCTGCAAGCTCTTTGTCCATTACTTATTTTTAAAACGATGATATAATCCATAATGATCTAGTTATTGCCGCCAAAGAGACCACATTCGCTTTTCACACAGTAATACACACATAAAAAACTAGTTTTATGAGATTCAGAAATGTATTTGATAAAACTGAATCAATGGCTTTGCACATCGATGGGGAAGTGAAACCGGAATGTTGTGAAGTGGGATTTTTAGGAATAACGGTGGATTCTACTTTACGGTTTGAGTAAGGTAGAGTAAGGTAGAATAACGTCAGCGATATATGCTATACGATCTTTAAAAAGTCAAATGGGCATACAATGCTTAAAATTATTTTATTTTGCATATGTGGAAACGCGCCTGATGTATGGAATTGTTTTCTCGGGCAACTCACCTAATACCAGGCGATTGTTTCTTTTGCAAAAGAAAATTATTAGATCTATGGTTGGGGCATCCAGTGTTGCCAATTAACACAAGACATATTTCACTAGATCGGGATTATAATTCCACCAGAAAATCACTAGAAATGGGGAAGAATTACTTTATAAAGTATTTTAAGAAAAGCAAAAAAAATTTTTTATATATTTATGTAATTAATAATTTTTTTTTTATTTAACTTTTATTTATTATAATTCGCACAATGTTACTTTTAAAAACCTATTACACATTTTATTTTGTCTATTATATATGAATGTAATACAACACTTATTAGGTAGTCGTCAAAAATATTAATAATTTACAACAATATACAGTGGAACCTCGTTAAGTCGGACCCCGTGAACCCGGATCAATTTTGACGAATATATTTTTTTTTTTTAGAAATGGGCGTTGTATCAAATAGTATTGTCCTTATTGTTTAAAATGAGTTTAAAAATATAATTGTTTGGTTTGTTTTGTGCGTGTATTTGTTTTCTACCAAATGAAGTTATTTTTCTGTGAGTACTGTCTTATTTTGACCCTAGTGTCCGTGTAACCCGGATTTGCGGTAACCTGGATCAGCGCTGGTCCCAAATAATCCGGGTTAACGAGGTTCCACTGCACAACTATACAGCTGTAACCGTATTTTATAAAATCATAATCATACCATTTTTTCCTTTATTATTTCATTTTGTACTTTCTTTTTATTTACATATATATGTATATGTAATTTAGTGTTCGTGTTCAATGAACTCACTAGATTTATTACTAAAATTAAAGAAAATCCACTAAACCTTTTCTCTAGCCACTAGAATATGATTTGTGTACACCAGACGTGCTTTCAATACACCAGATTTAGAGGAAAATTCACCAAGTTGGCAACACTAAGGGCATCATTTTCTGAATCATATCGTCCTTTATTTTAACATTAAGAGCGCTATACATTTATGAAATCATAATTTTTTACAAAACAATCGAATTAACCTTTACCAAAAATAGTGATATCTACAATAAAATGGAAACACGTCAGGCGCATAATCTTAATATACCCCAACATAGAACAAAGTTGTTTGAGGCTAGTTCGAGACATAAGGCTATAGTACTGTACAATAAGTTACCAGTAAATTTAAAAACCCCGTTAACTTTATCTCAATTCAAAATTAAACTTAAGTCATTTTTAAATAATCATTCATTTTACACTTTGGACGAGTACTTAAATATGTAATTTTATATGTAACATTTATTATTTTTTTTTATATTATGGACCATTTTAATTCTAAGTTTTCTTCTTATATTTATCAACAATAATTATGTAATTTTTTGACAATGTCTATGTTCGTAGGAACCACGGCAATAAACTCTTATTATTATTACATAATGAGTTTTAAAGTTTACCAATAGATACAATGTGGAGTATATCTTTCTCAGTTGCCGACAGTCGTAGGAATTTTGTTTAATGGACTGAAGTCATATTTCCCTTCTCAGGAGAACTACCGTTTGTAAAATCGCTCAAAAGAATCACCCACTTGGTATATACCTACTTTGAATTGAAAGTTAGAAGAATTCAACTCGAAACGCAACCCAACCAATATGTCTCCATAGTGCTTTTACTGCATTTGCTCTGTGAAACTCACACCTTTGTTGGCACAAGACCTACATTTTGTAAAGCAAAAGTTATTATACTACTATGAAGTGTGAACTTCTATAAATCTTTTTATGCGTTCCATAAACCTCAAAAATCATTACTTTAATAAATCAATTAGCAGATAACCATCCTCTCCCAAACTGACATACCTTAATACCAGTAGATTTAATTAGGGAAAAAAGCTATTAGAATATTTAAATAAATATTCGTGTAGGCAGATTATAATCTAACCACGTACTCAATGAGATGGCAAAAATACATTTATTAAAGCTGTTAATCACTAACGAAACACCTACGCGCACAATATACATACGTAGTACGTATTAAATATGAACGGGTCAAACATGTAAAGCAAACAAGGAATAGAAAGCGGACGCCGGTATTCATCTTAAGTACCCAGTATGACGTTGCAAAAGAAAAATTATAATTACCTAAATCAAATTAGTACTTACAGGAGGTGTTGAGAAAATCTCGTGATTAAATCTTCTATGTATGTACGTGTGGTGTCGAAATTGATTTTTGGATTTGTAGAATTTTGCAAGAGGTTACACAAGATACTAGTGCATGATTCGCTGGTGCTCGCGCCACTTAAACTTGGGCCCTTTAGGTCGAATGCATAGGTAGTACTACTAACATATTTTTACTGCAATTATCTTTGCGTTGTATTTGGTGTTTGTGTTATCTGTATTTGAATAACGAGATTTTTCATTTGTGAAAATACAGAAATCCGTATTTATTTCCCCGTTTTACCACGAAAAAAAAATGTATCAACGATGGCATACAATTCCGCAACACCGGGTTATTAAAATTAATATTTACTTAATGCAACTTATCGTATTTCACCTTATTATTGTTATACGCGTTTATGTTAAAGCAAACGCCCTGTGAGACGAGTACGATAAATAAGTTCACACGCGATGTCTCGCTCTCCTTAGGTGCAGTAAATCGCTAATAGAAAGGTGTGCAAATAATTGGAATACCGATAATTGAATGTACTTATGCATATTGTTATCCTAAATCGACAGTTTGTTAAACATCAACGACGGAAATTTGTGTAGGAAAGTTCCCTCTTTGACTTACATATATAAGTCGCATAAAAGTTGATATACAAAAGCTTTATTCATTCCTGATAACGAAAATGTTCGAGTTGAGTGCGGTATATTAGCGTCATTCACGCGGAAAACGTGCGGATTTTTAATGGGGTTCGATTTTTATCTCTCTCGTGAAATCAACGCAAAAACCTGGAATTATACACGAACGTGAAGTACTATTTACTAAAATTGCATATGTTTAGTGCGAACTACTTATCAATCATAGCTGTCATTCCGGTAATTGAATAAGGGCTTTTACTTTTCTGAAGAAGGATAATCAACATGGACTTAAGAGCCTGCTTCAATGTCTAATCATCTTAATACATTCTTAGTGATGGTAAAAATATATGGTAAAAGTAATTTAATAAGAAATATTTATTAGTGTGACGAGCATATTAGAGTCCGTTGCAATAGAGAGTGGTACATGACGTCACATGCGCAATGAACGAATATTGGTAGCCGATGCCTCGCTATTAGGTAACAGAGAGTGGTAGCCGGCAGCGGGGGGCAATTGACCTCAGGCTTCGCGCAGCTTATGGTGACGGCATGTGCCATTCTCTATTGCAATGGACTCTACACCTCTATTACCAATAGAAGAGCGCGCTTCAAACGTTTAACGAAGTATATACTGTTTGTGGGAGTAACAAACCGTTAGTAGAGCTGTATTTTTATTTATGTAAAATTTTATATAAATAAATATACAAAATTTTAAAAACGTTGTTTGAAAAAGGTTATATAGAATTAAAGGAGAATGCTGCCCAACTGGCCGTTTGTTACTCCCATTACATAATTTAGGGCGCGATCAAAATCACACAGTCAACGAAGTGTTTACATTAAGTTACATATAACACAATAATGAAATACCAATTACTATAATAATTGTCTCAGCCCCTAAACTATTTGGTGATATTTTAATAAAAAAAAAAAACATTATTTCACCAAAGATTTTTTTCAGTAGATTATGGTTAAAATAGAACGTGATAGCAAACTGTTAATATTTGATAATATTGCGCACAGATTTATAATAGCACTATCGCGTTCAGGCCGCCGAAACATACAATTCGGTTTAGCTGCAATATTTTTTCATCCGTTCTTTTTAACGGTCTTGCATATCTACCGGGACTTTACCGGTCAAAAAATATTTAATATATTTAATTGAATAATTTCGCAAGGTATTCTACTGGGTGAGTTTTTTATCTTGAGACAACGGAATATCTCTAAAACACTGCCTCAAATCAGTCTAGAAAAAATACACAAAAAAAGAAGCAAGCAAACATGATTTTGTGTTTCTTTATTTTAACATAAACTAACATTTCAAAAAGCTATATGTTCGAAACTGTGCCCCTTCACAAACAAAAACTACATACTTGATAGCGTAGAATCCGAATCTGCAATACAAAATGGGGGTTCCCATTTAAGATTTCAAAGTTGTGCCCCCTCCCACTCTGGAGGGGTGAGGTGGGGGATCGAGTTCGCCACTATTCAGTGAGCCCCCTACATTATAACAAATCTTATTAAGATCTGTTTTTGATTTGATGCAGTGTTTTAGAGATATTCCGTTGTCTCAAGATAAAAAATTCACCCTGTATATATTGACCGTCTTTAATAGAAACTACTTTTAGTACATGACTCTGGTCTAACATGAGTAGGGAAAACTGGTCGAATTCCGCGCAGGCGGGTAATTCTGCGCATTTGCGTTTCAATGTTCACATAACCTACTTAGTCGTGTGCACGATACTGCCATCTAGGTAAGAGCGAAAAAAGTTAGTGTGAAGGAGAAGACGCCATTATTTGTGTTTCTTGCGTCTGGGCTTGTGATTATATTATAGTGTCTAGTTGCATAGGATAATATTCTTGTGAAAAGTAAAGTTAAGTATAAAAGTTTAATTTGCAAATAGTAATATCTATAATTAGTAAAGAATTACAATTACATTTCAATTTAGTACATTTTGCTTCACACGTACGTACTTGAACGATTTCGTTCCTTAAAAAAAAAACAAAAAAATGAAAGCTCAAAACTTAGTGTGCCCCACAATACACCATCCATTCGGGTAAATCTGCGCACACTAAGTTTTCAGTTTTAATTTTTTTTTTTTTTTAAGGAATGAAATCGTTCAAGTGCTTCTTGCAGCAAATATTGAATGTCTAATTTGTTACATTTTAAAAAATCAACTACCTTACGGTTTCATTTAAGGTAATATAGCTGTATGGAGTTAAGCGCGCAGAATTCGACCACTTTCCCCTATATGCTTAAATTCCAAATTTGAATATCCACTGCTATTATTTTGAACGGTGCTTTTTAACTCATCTTTTGCCGATATTTTTGGGCAATTTTTTTTTTTTTTTGAGAAAGTTATGCTTCTTTATTTTCATCATATTCTCTTTTACTATATGCAATTCATTTAAAATTTCATACTTGGTATTTTGCAACGGCGTTAATCATATCCTTTTTATTTTATATCACATGTTGTAACCAATTTTATACTTACTCTGTAATTGTTTATCGTTGGGTTATAGATAGATAGAAAATAGATAGACAAATACTTTACCCGTCAAATAATTACAAGCATGTGACATAGACCTTATCAATAATATTTAATATATAGTAACAATACTAATACTAATAATAACGTAAATATAAATACACACAATTATTAAAAACAAACACACTATAACAAATTTAACAAACAATACGAATATAAATGGCATGGCGACGCAAAAGGCGCAAGAAAAACGAACTCCACATCGATTATAAATACATCTCAATATCTAGATGTTACTCAAGTAGGTCTCAAATTCATTTAAATCATAAAAGCATCTCTCAATCAACATCAATTTTAATTTTCGTTTAAATTCATTCACCGTCAAGTTTTTGATATCAGGTTTTAACTTCTTGTATAGATATGAACCTGCAAACATGGGCGATTTTCTATAAAAAGAGTGGCAATATCTGTTTAAAACTATATTTTTCCTATATTGGGTACAGTGCCCATTGACGCTAGCAAAAGCTGATAACTTTCCAATATTGTTATGTAAGTGAATTAAAAGTTTATAGATATAGATAGAAGTTACGGTCAAAATGCCATGTGTTCTAAAAGTTGTTCTGCAAAAAACTAGTAAAAGACATCAAACAACAGTCGTAAAATTAGCTTTTGCATCACAAACACACGACTTATTGTACTCGCCTGGCTCCAAAACAATAATTCTAAAAGTCAATGCAGAATACACAAATGTGTAATAAATATCCACAAATGACTTAATATCCAAGACAGATTTGAGTGAACTAATGACATAATAGGCTTTTTGAAACCTGACAGACCTGCTCTCTATTTGATCATCCCACGCTAAATTATTATCTACGATAATACCCAAAAATTTACACGTTCATGAGGCTACCAATTTTTCACCATTAAATGAAAAATTGAATTCTGAGGAACATCTGTATTTATTAAAAAATTCAACAAAGACCGTTTTTCCATGATTTATCACATTTATACTATACTATACCATATTATTTATTGACAAAACTACAAGCCTGATAGTATGTACATTGTCAAAAAGACTGTATCACCGATAAGTGTTCTTCCTACAGCCTCGGAGGTTAAATTTATCTTCACCCTTCGTGGTCAGCGCAAGGTTATTGATATTAGACAACCATCTCTGAAATTCACTTAAAACTGTATCATTTTTTCCAGAATATCACTACTACTGGACAATGCCCAGTATCGTCGGCATACAATGGGTGATCATTAACAAATAAAAAAAAAAATCAAAGGTCCCCATTACACTACCTTGTGGTGTACCTACATTGACAGTAAATGGTTCAGACCGCACATTGTTATATTTTACAATTGTCTTTCTATCATTAAAAAAAAAACAGACAATCCATTGATTTAGAATACCAGGAATACCTAATTTGTTCAACTTTTGAGATACAAATGAGCATCTCACTGTGTCAAAATAAAATATAAACTACAAATTTACCAACATCCTGGTCATAAATATGTCGAATGCAGTGTGCCATAGAAGTTTCTATAGAATGCCCAGGCGTATAACCATACTGACTATCAGAAATTAAATGAATTTGTCAAGATACGAATAAATTCTATATAAACAAAGATTATAACCGAAGAAATTAAGAAAAAAAATCATAGCTTTTACGATAACGCTATTGTTATCAATTGAACGCTGAAATTTAGTTTCAGTGGAAATTAAATAAACTGTGAAACGAATACCTCGCAGCCATTTGTCTTAACATCTAATACGGATCATTTATTAGAACGCCGTGGTCGTATAGGAATGCGAATACTATTACCGCTTCATTACACTAATCTAAAGAATAACCGATATTTACTTAGGCACGCAGTACGTCGGCGTGTTTAATAAGAATAATAAGTGCGCTCTCCTTTTTGTCCGCTCCTTCCTCTCCTATACAGTTTCGGATCCGTAGATGCACCGAAAAAAAATCAATCGTGAGAAATCACGAGAAAAATACCTGCGAAGCTCAAAATCCAAACCGAACAAAAAGCCCGTAATTATTGCCGTGATTAGAGCACTCCGTGTGTGTGTGTGTGTGTGAGCCTGTGAGTGTAGTGTGGGAATTAGTAATTACAAGTACCGCGCCTGACCAGACAATTTATCGAATATTCTCTTTCATCTCGGGCGCTTGCCTCGTCCACAATCGAGGTGGGGCTCCGGAGATTTCGACCTACCCTCACTTATATTCAAAATTATACATTATTATATTTTTTAGAGAAATCAAATTGGTGCACTTAACTATCGTTAACGTGTATTCTGTTAATTGTTCTCCAGGGTAAATAATAATACCGTCGTCTTTTTCTAGTGGTCTGTGAAGTCTCACTCACGCCCCCAAGACGTTTAAATTTTATGCTCCACATATCTATATTTGTACATCACGCGTTTATTTGTTAAAATATACCTCGGCGTAATTGCGTGACGCATGATAGTCATACAGGTCTAATTATTAAAGGAAGAATCATTTGATTAATCATTCGTGTTGTTAGGTAATCACTAGGTACATGAGATGAGGTGTGGTGCATATTAATCATATTTGATTCCGATTGTCATTTTCTATTTAGGATCCCCTTCAACCTTTGCTTGTATTAGAAGACAAACCAGAAGAGCACTCCAATGCTGGGGGAATTGTATATATAAACAAACGTCTTTCACAGAATTATGCCAAAATTAAAGAAATTCTTGACGATGAACGTGCAAAAATAATTACTTCAAGCATCTACACAGAATAGGACTTGTTGATAAATGACACTCAACATTAGCTGTACCTGGAGAAACAGAAGACAGTGGGGCGTATTATCTGCCATTGCCCAGCCACTACCAGCATTAGGTTACGATTTTCCTGAAAGACCTAAATAATATTTCATTTAACAAGATCTCAAGATGTTTTAAGTATTTTGTGTGTTTACTTGAGGAACTCTACAATAACATCTCTGAGCTCGACAATGATAGAAGCATATTCTAACAGCAGGAGAGATTTTCATGGGTCTATTTTCTCATGGAATAATTTGCACTATCCTAACTTGCACTTGGCAGCAATAAACTTGTTCTTTATAATTTCTCTTATATGTATTAAAAAAGCAATTTCTTATTTCGAATAATCCACCTAGACCCTATAATATTCTATACCATAATAGTGTCCCCACAATACCCATCCTTATTGGTTGCCTAAATCATAATAGGGTTGATGGCGTAGAATAGCAATGAATAATCAAGAAATTACAATATTACTCTGGAAATAACATTTATTAGCAATCATAATAATAATATAGTTATTTATAAACTATCTGAAGTTGTAAAATACGTCATTATTGGATGAAAAATGTTTCTCTGAGGTTGAAAGTGGTAATTTCAAGCTCTCAGATGGCTTTCCATCCGAAGCGTCCACTCTGTTAATAGTGAAAAACATCAAATATCAGTTGAACGTTTAAATATTACACTTTTTGTTAGTTCACTTTAGTTAAAGTGAACAAACCAGAACAAATCCAAGAACTGAAGTGATCGAACCAGCAACATACAAAAAAAAGACGAATTGACCAATTCACATCATTCCTTGATTCACTTGAACTGACAAACCCCAAACCCAGATTTTCCGGTGTTTACCAGAGGGGTAAAGGGAGTAGAATATGGTTAGTTCAGTTTCGTCACTTTATGAAAAAAAAAAAAAACCGACCAGTTTTTATTAGAAACTGAACCAACCTAATTGACCAGTCATGTAAAACAAATACACTTAAAGCAACTACTATATACGACATGATATATGTATGACTAATACCAAGTGTGTACGTATAATTTAATATTGCAGAACAGCAGTATTTCAATTTCAAACATATTTTATATGATTTATGCGAATAAAATAGTTTACTATCCTCTGTAGAAATTTTATTTGAGTGTCGGGATCTGACTGACATCGACGCTATGCGTCCCTGTTAATAACCATGATCTCTCCACTGCAATAAAACATTTTACACCTCACATGTAATACTACTGTATATTTATTATACTCTACTATTCCATACCTGTAGGTAGATTGAAAATTACTTAAGTTTACTTATTTATACGAAATTAAAATAAATATACAAGATGACAGTTCGCTTTTAGTTAAATATATCTTGTACTTCCATGTGTAATAAACGGAGGACTACGTATTGCCAATACTACTTTATAATTAGAGTGGTCAGACGTCTCTGCTTGCACGGGCCGCACTCGCCTGGCGCTATGCAGAACGTTTAGCTATAGTATATCTTCAAGGCACTAAAATAACTCCTTCCGATCCGTGTGTCTAGCATCTAGTATCAGTGCTAGTCGAGTCTTGATGCGATTAAAAAACAATCTACTTAAATAAAATACATGCTCACTTCGTATGGGTAACAGCATAAGTAATAAAATGCATTTTGAAAATTTATTTTATGTAAGGCACAGACAGCCTAACTTTATTAAATACGTTCCGTGCTTATTGTAACACCCTGTATATAAATAGCTTTACCAATCGAAAGAGCTGCATAAACGGTGCATGTCCGCTATTGAAACTTTTTTCTATCTCTCATCGTTTAAAAGTTATTTTCGATAAACAAAATTTTGATAGAACTTCAAGGGCGTTTTACATCCCCTAAAGTTGAAGTTCCGCAGCAACAGAAAGTGTCACTGAGTAACATTCCATGGGGTCTCCATACTGGCAAAGTTTCATTAGAATCCGCGATTTACAGTTCGCAAAGTTCCCTGGTAAGTATTTACCATTGAATTTTTCCTAACTGCTTGGCAAACTCTGAGGAAAATGGTCCTCTTAATCATTTATCAGTTAATTGAATATATCGTCAGCATGGAAGAAGACAGCCATAACTTAAAATTACAGACTTTGTTCTGAATAATTCAATGCCTAACGCTTAACATCACAAAGAAAATTTTGGTTAATCTTTTTATATCTTTCGGTGTGTAATCGGCGAAAATATTGAAGGATATAAAGCCATGAATTATTATTACTATTAGCTGTTTCATTATTATCAACTTTCGATATTGTCTCTTTTAAGCAACAGTACTTAATATGTTTCAACATATTACATCTGCAAAGTATCGCAGTTTAGTAAAGAGAAGATCTGCGCAACCCAGGAACCCTTTAAATTGACGATAAAGTTTATAGAGTACAACTCCATGTGCTACCTCACCAATATATTTTCGCCCAAAAGATAACGGAAAGTTAACACCCCATGAATGACTAATTTTTGATGATACCACTTATAGTGTTTCCGATAAACAATTGCAGTACCTACTTAATAAAAGTGATTGCTTTATCATATAAAATCTACCATGACTTTTCTTAAGAGTTGCACCTTAAATATCAAAGATGTAGGGCGCTTAAACAAAAATAAACGACGTGCCATGGTTGGAGTTTGAAAAAAGCTCTATTGTACCCCACATAATAACAAAACCGTTCCACATTCCTTTGTTAAACCCAGCGATGAGAAAATGAGAGCATTAAATATTTCGTTTTTAGTCGAGAATAACGATCTATATAATTGATATCTCGCGGCGGTGCAATCAAGAACGATCTAGTGGTAAAATATCCGAGTCCATAACACGAGCGAGCTTTTAGAACAATATTGGAATATATTAATTTCAAAAATTATAACGTGCAACCATAAATTATGTGCACCGATACTAGGAATCATCTTGATATACGTCGAAGGCTGCACAATATCGTAGTTTCTCGCTCCTTCACGCGGCCAGCGTCCCTGGTCTCGTCTCTGTGGCCTTCTTGTCTGCGTCGGTCGAATTGATTGTCGATTTCTGTTGCATACACATAGGGAGTTACGTCCGTCGTCCGTTGGTGTTCTCCATCGGTCGCTCGTACGCGCTCCGTTGCCAAAAGCGAAAAGAATATTTCAATTATAATTGACGCCATTATTTTTACTCCACTATGCGTCAGTATGAGGAGAAAATGCCCAGTCCGGTTGGGAGATCGAGTATATACTTATTGTGGGATAGTTATAGATGTTAATTACAAGATAATTCATTGGAGGTACTGACGCATTCTGGTTATTACCAGGGTAAACACTCATGAGTATTTAATATGTATTGTAACAGCATTCCAGTCTCTAACGGCTTTCCAGCATTATATATTTAATACTTTCGAGTGTAATAGACACATTTCAGCGAATGAGAGCAATAAGCTGACGTATAGAGTTTTTTAAGTGTTCGATACCAAATTTATTACGACGAATTTTATACCTCGTGTATATGTTATAATAAAAGGGGAATAAACGTGGTGTTTATTTCCATTCCACGAGCGCTCCTGATGCATAAGCTGTGTGCCGTCTTCCAAAGAACACCATTGATGTAGAGTTTTGTAGGTTCGTCACAAAAATCAGCGAAATTACTAACATACATATAATATGCTTTGCAAAAGAATTTTAAAACGATTTTGTAAAAAAATAGATAGCAGTTCTTGGAGACGCAGCCAATTGTAATTACTTTCTGGGGTCAACAAAGGAACCAACCCTCAATGAGTCCATTCATGATGGTTTCCTTTTGCACGACACCATTCAATTGGAATCATATTTCTAGTTGTCCCACTTATGAATTGTACAAATATATTTTTTATAGCAATTGTGTATTATACCCGCTATTTTTTTAATTGTCATTTTCTTTTCTAATCCTTTTCAATGACTTTACTACGACGCAATGAAAACAAGATAAACACGATAGAGGGTGCTGCTCCCTTAGTCATAAATGTGGGGAGTTGTGAAGACCATAGCGAGGATCTAGGAGTATCTGACGGTAACGAATGGGTGAAAATAGTTTACAGATCAAGAAGTAGAAGAAAAATGCCGGAAACTAAAAAAATGATACATCCTTAGAAGTCCCAAATTATGTAAGAAGCAAAATGAAAGATAGAATTAGCACCTTGATAAAGCCACGAAGAAAGGATGCCACTTCAATGGAGAAATGCCCTGATTTGCCCAATTTTAAAGAAACGGGATAAAGTCAACTGAGGATACTACAGAGGTATTTCAATGGTTACATACAAAGTTTTAGATGGAATTGTTAGGAATGGATTCAGTTTTTATCTTAATGATTTTATTGGAGAATATCAGGGAGGATTTAAACGTAGAAGGTTAACGACGGATCAGATCTTTACGTTAAAAATGGTACCAAATCAAAGCTACGAGCAAAAGAGTTTACAGTATGCGACACATTAGATGAAGGAATATATGAAGTAATGCAAAAGCTAAACATTCCAAGCAAATTAAATAGGCTAACAAAAATGACACCGACAGATACATGGAACGAAGTAGTAACAGAAGGAAGTGTCGCACAGTTTCGAGAGAAGGAGTTAAGTTAGACAAATGAACTTATTATCTGCGATACTATTTAGTCTAGCACTAGAAGCAGTTTTCAGAAATAATGGGAGTACAAACACAAGCGATTATGTGCAACTATAACAGCAAGTAATTGCCTATGCAGAAGTTGTAGCGCTAATAACCAGGTCAAAAAAAAATGAAGAAACTACAAGAAACATTCAGCAAAATGAAAGAGATGGAAAGGTTATATGGGCTAAAAATTAGTAAGGATAAAACAAAGTACCTAAGAATGAAATAAGCGACAAGAAATGAATGAGAAAAATTTGAGAAAGTCACTTGGGGATGACGATTACAAATAACAATGAAGACGGCAAAGACACAGAAAAAAGATTAAACAAGAGGAGCAGTGTAATGGAATCAAAGAAGAAAATGTTCAAGTCAAAACTCTAGCAAAAAAAAAATGTTAAGGACCATATTTATGGGAACGAAGGCAGAAGATGCGTTCAGCAATGTTAAAGTATAGAGGTTGAGATGGTTAAGATATGTAAGCAGGATGTCAGATACAGATACAGCCAGATTCACCAGTAGGGTGAAAAAAAAAATAAGGAGTATACCGAAGAAGACATTTAAAACTTTAGTGTAATGGACTGGAACTCAATGGAGAAAATTGTCAAGAAAATTGAAGAAGCAGGGACATAAAATAAGCTAAATTGTGGGCCTTAAATTGAACTTTAAGTGCTGGAATTAATTTTGCATTCACAGCAACAGAAGCAATAGTTCGGTTTCATAGAGAACGATAGATGTTAATTAAAGAAAAAATAAGTTTTTGTAGGGTTAATGGAATATTGTTGAGTTAAATGTAATAATAGTCCTATTCCACTTGTTAAGGAAATGCTCTGATGTAAATATTATCATAGAAATGCTTTTTATCTATGCAAATACGTTAATACATCAATTGCCATAAAGATGGCGCTTCTCATTTTTCACTAATTCGCTAATGCATATTCAACATGAACTGCATTACGGCAATTACATTCATCAGGTATATTTACCAAATAAACACCTTAAAGGAGCTCTATAGCTGTAATGTTGAAAATCTTTATTTTTTTAACGAATGCTGTGGACTCTGTGAGCCATACAACCCTTTTATCGCTGAGGTGTATTTTAAGTTGCATATTATGGTTGTTGTGTTTTTTTTTGTCCGTACAGCTGATTTTCAATTTACTGAGAATTTTCAAAATTTTGTTTTGTATAAGTTTAGATTAAGAGTTTATTGTATGATTTTATTCATGTAGTGTTAAGATTTTTAATTAATCCAGTCATTCAAATGTCTATTGTTCGCTTGTGCTGATTTTATGCGTATTCTATTTAATATTGTTATTGTAATGTTCTACGTCTGCGTTGTACGAATTTAGAAAGAGGGATTTTTGTAGGTAAAAGAATTGTAGGGGTTCCTTGTTCAACTATTGATGTAAGCAGACGTATTTCTTAAATAATTGTTGCCACTTTGTTATTCATTTTGTATTGTAAAACTTTCTTCTTTAATATAGTCAATCAAGGAATTTTTATTATAATAATTGTTAATGTATTGAAGTGTACACTTGGTACATATAAGATCAATTATTATTTTTTTTTGTTTAGGGAGATTTATTTTAGTTTATTTGCTAATTTATATTTAAAGAGTTAATTTTTCTGTTAATCTATTTTGCTGTTTCATTTGATTTTTTCTATTACCTCGTTTGGGTGAGTAGAAGCATTTGTCCACGCTTAGATTATTTTAATTTGTGAAACCACGTGGATAGAAATTTAAAGGTTTTGTATATTCAATAATCTTCCTGAACAAATAAAACCTTTCTTTTTTGCTTTGCATAGGAAATAGCACTGCTCTATTTTAAATTAGAGTCTAGTGCAGTTTTTATGTTAGGCCAGAACCTTCCGTTCAAGGTTTTTTTCTGCACCATTGTATTTAGCCCGTTTTGTTGAAATAAATTTATTGTTTAATGGCGTCAATGGGTTAAAAATTCTGTTCTTTTATTTTATATTAAACCTTTACAATTTTTCGTGTAATTAAGAAAGTTGATTCAATTACTCACAATTTACTTTTCGTGGTTAGATTAAAGTTTTAATTCGCGAGGGTAACTCTGGGATTAATAGTTCTTTTGTTCATTAAATATCTTTTCCGTTGAGCTAGTTAATATTTATTCTTTTTCATTTTTAAAATCATTTTAGCATTTTTTATTTATTTCAATTAATACACAGCAGTATGTAATATTCCATCTTCCAGATTTTGTACACCCGATATTATTAAATATGGTTTAAATGCTACCGCCGTTTTGATTGTATTTAACCTCGCAATATTGTCTAACAGAACAAAGTCTCTCGTCATTTGTGTGTAAAAGTTTACGGTGCCGATTCGTATGAAGATATTCCTATAATTTAAGCTGACCAATCGTTAAATGTTGTTATGGATCTAGTATGAAAGAAAACTTTATTTTCATACCAATGCAATACTAAGAAATAATAATATAACTACTATTTTATTTCATGTACAAAACATAGCCTTGCGCTAGTAAAGATATTATTTATAATATCATAATTCATAAACCGATATAAATAAACGCAGAAATTGAATTTACGATTTGAATAATATTTATCATTAATTGTGTTTGCGTTCCCATACATAGTATCTACATACATTTAAAAACTGCTATAACCCAAATACTTACAGCCATATAAAAGCGAATAAATTACCAGGGCGACTTTAATCAAGCGACTTAAATTAATATTTCGTTTCTAATTCACTGCAATTAACTAAAAGGTTGCCATTATTACTGAAACATTTATTAATCTACACGTCGTCTCATTTAAATTACGCGTCGTGTGTAATTACTTACTAATTAGAAGTACACCTGTTAGTGTAATTTTATATTTCATTAATTCAGCTCTCCGAGACGCTATATTTGACATTTACTGATTAATATTTTAATGTAAAAGGAATTAGGGACGTCCGTTTCACATTTATCGACTAGATGCGTTGATGAGGGAATACGAAGGACGCCACTATACGGTAAAAAAAAAAGATCTAATGCTCTAATTCGTTTGAGAAACATGTCGTGGAAAGTAGAAGTAACGAGGCGGGTTATACGCAACACACCTTTAATCATTACATGTGTGAGCATCGTACTAATCGTCGCACTAATTTTGTCGCACCGTCTGTTAGTAGTTCTTTTAAGTCGGAGTACGTGTCCTCAGCTTCTCTAAATGTATTTTTTTTTTGTAGCT
This sequence comes from Protaetia brevitarsis, assembly GCA_004143645.1. Taxonomy (NCBI): domain Eukaryota; kingdom Metazoa; phylum Arthropoda; class Insecta; order Coleoptera; family Scarabaeidae; genus Protaetia; species Protaetia brevitarsis. Next base: position 2,112,901 of record RXPK01000204.1, read on the forward strand.
AGCGACTATTTAAAATTCAACGCAAACAGTAGGATACGTATCGCTTTTAGCCTGTAAAACCGTGGTAGTAATACGTACTGAATAAAGAATTAACACGAAAAGGACACGTCCCTTTTTAACAACCAAAGAAAGTAGGATCTTCTATGTAGGCTGCGGTGAACCAAGCTTCAAAGTGAAGGAAAAGTACAGAGCGTGTTCAACGTGCATACGATAATTAATTACAATGAGTAAATGAGTTTGAGTATTTCTTCTTTCGGAATAAGTTGTTATAGCATGCCATACATTTAAATCCAGGAATAACGATCGGTATAGCGCCATCCTTCCTCCATACAATCGCATCCTATTCGGTATTACTGTCTTCAAATTCGTAGATGCTTGGAATTCTCCAAAAAATTAAAGCGGACACATCTCGCAGGTGTGAAGGAAACACAAGTAAACCCGTTTCGATAATTTACGATCCGTTCTGGTGGTGGTGGGGACGTATACCGTATGCACGTATAGGTTTTATGTATGCATATTTAAGTACAAAGCAACACCAACAAGAATTTCAGATCATTATGAATGTTCGGTCGAATATATACTATCGCCAATTATTCCTGTGGCGTGGAATAAATTACAATTAGCGAAAAATGTGCTTATCGTTTGGAAGATCTTGAAGTGCGCTCTGAAGAATACTTTCTGCCCTTCCGAAGTTAGGTAATAAGATAGTGAAAATAACCGAGTGAAAAATGTGAAGTAGTTACTGATTGCATTAATTAATTATTTAAGAGTGCTTGTTTTGTACCAATGCAGGGAACCCGAACGAATGGTAACTCATATAAAAGCCCGTAATAATTATTATCGAAACGTTTCAAGAGATTACAGATAATACGTGAATTTTATAACCGATTGGTAATTAAATAGCTAATAGCTTCAATAAAAAACGTGTTTTACCTTACAAGTAGAAGGCAGCTAAAGGCATATCTATTCCAAAAATAAATATACGTATATAGGTATGATACAGGTTGGTATCCTCCCCCGCTAAAATTGTGGTAAAGATGACTTCTGCGACAAGTTAGATGGCGATACATGAAGGACAATTTATAAAATTCGTTGACACGTTTCTTTATCACAATGTTACTCGCTTGAATGTGCGATTTATAGAGGCTATAAAAATTACTGAAACTGTTAAATGATTGTCAAGAATTGTTTTGACGAAAGCCGACGGCTTGGCTCTCTATTAATTGGAACGAACTTAGAAGAAGTGATGATTCGGCGCAGATAAAATTTGCTAGCTACCTGTTCTAGCTCTAACAATAAAATCCTTTCTGGTCTGGCCACCTGTAAACACAACATAACCTGTCAGCCTATGCGCAAGATTTTGCCATGGTAAAGTGCACCGCAGTTTTTCTTCATCTCACAATTACTATACTTTAATTGCTTGACGACAAATCACCATAAAACAATTCACTTTAACATAGATTCAAGCCTAAGTTGAATCTGGCTGAATTGTCAATCCATATTTACCAACTGTTACATTGACATATTTTGTTTTTGAACATTTCTCTCAGTTTTGTTTTTTGGCTAATAAATCTAATAAATGTCGTGCGTTAGGTTATTTACAACACTCGAACTCATCAATCAAATTCTCACGCTGTAAATGATACCTACCGCACTCTAATGTAAATAACTGTTTTGAAAGGTTTGGAGAAAGAAACAGCAAAGGGAAATATGCATGTCATTCAAGGATTATTTAAAAAAAGTCTTTCGCAAATTCTCGATACCCCTGGTCCTGTTCGACCGACTCTACCCACCCGTTCGCCGTTTTACGAACCCACAAATCCGAGCGCCTTAAGATCCTTTACCGTAGATTTTTTTTACCGAAACGCACCCGCTAAATGCTACCTTAGGTCATGTAACTATATGTTTAATAAAATGTAAAGATAAATAATAAGGTTTATCAATGTACAGTAATGCATGTTCTGCATTTCTTCATTCCAAATTTTGAGTTCAATATTTGTTTGTGTTTACTGAATCATGTGCGTATACCTATATGCATACAATAACATGCACACCAGCAATTAGGTTACTTGTTTTTAATTTTTTAATTTGTTTTTTGTTTCATTTGTTTCATCATTCCGAAATGTCGTGGCAAAATGTTATTTTTTTTAAATTCTATGCAAATTATTGTCGGCACTGCAAGATATTTTCTTTTTTTGATTTCTTTTTATAGTGATAATTTCCAGCAAAAAGCACGTTGTATTAGTGAATAACTGGATTAAATAAATGAAATTATGAGGAAATATATATAACAAAAAGTGTTTTTAATGAAATTTAGTTACAACATATATTGTATTCAGATTTCCGCGTGCTATCCATTACCTGTCTCTGCAATATTTAGACAATTCATCATTTTATATTCTACAACATCCAAACAATTAATTTGACATGTTTGGTATCTTTGGAAGGTTTATGAGGTTCCTAGAAATTATCATTGATCGAACCAGTTTTATTTAATTATTAAAAATTTAGCAATTTTTAATAATTAAGCGTTGTCAGCAGTTAACAAAACAAAAATTAATAGTTTCAATTGTCACCGCTGCACAATATAGATTTCAAATAAACATTTTTGAGTTTCCAGGCACTGAAGTTAATACAATTACATTGTCCTAATCGCATCATCGTATTATTTAAAAGAGCGTTTACATTTCATTTAAGGCAATTTTTGTTAATATTTCGTTATAATTCAGTACATGTATTTAATTATTTGGTAACAAATGGATAATGAAGAAGATTTCACAGTTATTTCCACACATAAACTCTATTACGCTTGAAATTTAATGTGGTTCCTTAGTGTACTTTTGGTTTCTAAAACAATACTTAATGCCACAAAAATTCAAATGGTAATTCTGCCAGAAGGAATTAAATTTATACAGTTTGCGTTAATTAAAGTAGTTCAGAACTGAGTCAACATAAAAAAGTATAATGTTGAATATGGCCAAATCAGAAAATTCACTTTTTCTTATGACAAATTCTGAAAAAAAAATAGTTAATAAAGAGAAAATATCATATTACCTACAATGAGTTTTTTAAGAATGTGTTAAGCGGCTAAAGAATACAACGTAACTGTTCGTGTGTGCGTCATTTTGCATCATTTTGCAAACCAATAGTAAAGTAAAAATTTAGCTGTTATTAATAATAAAAAAAAAAACATTTTCATATGATTTTATATATAACTCTGTATATATTAGGGTGGTTCGAAAATAAGAAACATTAATGCTAGAGTCTGTATTGTTTGTTTTATTAGATACTGTCCTTCACAAAAAACGAATGGCAATTCCTTTGCTATATTCCTGTGTTTTTCAATTTTATCGTTCATAGGGCAAAAAAAAAAATCAGAATTTTGGTACTTAATTTCCCTATAAAATTGTGGGATGCAACTTAGTAAATATATCTTAATTCACTCGTGGTTAATATTTTTCGGAGCCGTCATAAAGTTATCTTTCTTTTTAAATAGGTTTAGTGGAATATTGCCTGGATGATAATGAAACAGTTTCTTAAATCTTGTAAAACGTTTCGACTATTTTAATAAGCCTTTTTCAATTACTTGGTTATTAATTGTTTTTCAAGTTTTTCACAACTGTGCGTTGTTATGTCAAATTAATAATAAAAACGTCACAACATATTAAAATTTTAAAATAAATAAAATAAAATTGTATATGGAACGACAACAATAACATATAAAAGTTAACAAGTATTTTGTAAACTAGTATTATTATTATTATTATTATTATTAGTAATTTGACATAACAACGCAATGTAGTGAAAACATTAAAACAATTAATAATCAAGTAATTGAAAAAGAGTTAAAATTAAAATAATCGAAACGTTTTACAATAAATAAGAAACTATTTTATTATCATCCAGCTAATATTCCACTAACCTATTAAAAAAAAAAAGATAATATATCTCAATATAATAGATATCTTTTTCTTATCACCTCTGGAGTTATTGCTGAAGCGTAGGTGATATAGTAGTATGTGCAATTTTAAATCTGGAGTGCAATGTAAGCACTGCAGATTTAAAATATTTTGATTTTTCAATCCAATTCTTATTTACATGACCTTGTTAACAAATTTTATGTATTGATGTGCTTTTATATTTTTTAAGTGTTTGTAAACTGTAATACCTTTATGTACACATCTTTTTTTTGGCGAAACATGTTTAATGAATAACAGTATTCCCTTTATTTACCAAAACTGTTAAAACACTTTTACGTATATTAGAACAATGACCTTATATATCTTAATAATATACCGGAATATTAAAAATGCCTTAATTCTTTTACACACAAGTTTGCTGCATATTTTGATTTTGATTCAGATGAATGTCTCATAATAACGACTGGGTATGCACTTCCATGTAAACCAAAACATCAGTCGTTGATACTATTAATTCAACCTGCACGTAACAATAGAATTAAAAGGATAGAAAAAGCTAAAAGAAAGAATCGATTCGCGGTAACCTTGATTCGAAGGTGGCTGTGAACTGTGAACACCTATGGTAGACAGGTAGAGCGGCACGGCGACGGAATGTTATCTATTTAATAACTTTATAAATAACTAATTTAATACTTAATTTAAAACCGATAATTGCCTTCGAGGCATGTAACCAATTGTTATAGTAATAACACAGTACACAATAGAAGGAATTGACATTTGTGGAACTTGCAACATGACATTATCTTATAGTCAATTCATAAGTTATTAGTTGAGTGTTGCAGCAGTATACATATCAATAACGTGCATAAAGGTAAAAGATGTTTGGGACTTTATATTTCCATTACGTAATTTTATATGTATATACATTTATAAAAATGCCTTTATGCCAATCGGTGATAGCAATTAAAAGTAGTTTTTTTTTCTATTATCACGGAGATTTCAGAAATAAAAAAGGAAAAGAGAAGCCCTTAAAACCGAATAACTCAATCTCTAAGCAAAATAGTTTCGTTGGCCTGCTACTATGGTCGTCCCGGTTTCCAGTAAGAAAGGTAGCGAAAGAAACAACCGAAAACAACACACACACTAGCGAAAATAATTGCGGAAATTAAACGTTCCAACATCGGAATGTCGGCTGGAATGGGAACATAAAAGCCCATTCTCTAACAATAGATATCGAAAGAGGGGCCTCGCACCAAACAACGGCGCTATCATCATGAATGGTCAGTATTCTGAATGGGGTAGTAAACCGCTACTGGGGAAAGAAGGACGCGTACGGTCAAGGTGAAGGGATTTCACCATGAAGTGGAACGAGCTGGACGCATTTGGATTCGTCCGGCGTATGATAAATGTTTTGGGGTTTGTCGATTTGCTGTTTAATGGTAAATTGCAGGTATAACCTATATTCTAGAGATTTTGGTCAAATTATATATGATGTTTATTACAGAATATTGTATACAGTAATATGTATATTACTAAAGTAAAGGAAAATATAACAGAAATTAGATTTCTGATTTCGTAAGATAAGCGACTCAAAGTCTTAAGAAAGATTAAGAGAAGCAGCACGTCGAAAGGAAGACCACAACAATAACGATATGCACCTAGTATATTTGCAAATACCCCCTTGACTCCTCTTTATTGAATTTCAAATGCCACGCGAGCGAAGATTTTAAAGTTCATGACGAATTTAGTATTTTGATGTTGGTTTAATGCACAAAATCATAATGGAAACCAGAATATAAATAAAATAGCCGAATATGAAACCGGTTTCGCTTCATTTTCCGGGTTAAACAGGCTACCATTGTTTTATCTAAACAGGTTGCTGTTCTCTATCAGCTGGTAGAAAACGTCTTGTCCCAAGTCAACTGTTGCAGCAATATTACAGTTTAAAGAATAATAACTGAGATTTATGAAAAAAAAAATGCTCTGTACTGTTTATGAGACCTGCTTTCAGAATCGTGTGTGCTTGGTTTAAATTTTGCCAATTGAACAATCGTTTTCTCTATCTAATGTATGATAGATTACCAATTTGTCTTTGTATCTGTTTCTCTTCTCGACGAAAACATCGCTATGTCGAAGAAAAATGATTCCGTTAATTTCAAAAAACGTTCCGGTTTTGCCAAAAATAAAAATGTTAGCCCAATAATATTTATAAGGCCAAATAGAATCCTCACAATGGATTCAATACCACCTGAACTTCTGCTACCAATATCAACATGTCATCAATTTTAGGAATTAAAAGATCTTCTTTCAAGACTCTTACGTACCTCAGAAAAAAAAAAAACACGAACAGAAGAATATCCGAAGGTAAGTGGAAACGCAAGTTCTAACTTCAACTCCTTACAAAAATTATCTCGAGTAATATATTTGAAAATAGAAAGCAGCTAAACCCGAACAAGTACTTTTTGAAGGCAAAGAAACTTTAACGCTTAAAGCGGGCAACAAGTAAAAAGCAGAAAGCACAACAAGAAACAGCACCCAAGAAGTGAACCAGAAAAGAAGCGCCAGGAGTTGAATCCGTCCTCCTCTGAGAAATCTAACGTTCAACATCTGATGAAAAAGATGATAACGGTAATGTCTGCTCCATTCACACGATGCTTCTTAGCGATTCCATGGAACAAGCATAGAGTAGGTACTGTAGGTGACGTCTTTTGATGTTTCTATAACGTTTCAAATAAAGAAAATTATTTACATATTTCTTTTTGTAATTTATTTTATAACTACCCGCTTTTACCCCACCCGCTGGAAAATTTCACATTTTGGAAACTTTTGAAAAATCATGTGTGTGATCTAATTTTCTCTTTAATTTCTTTTGCATAAAGTAAGGTATGTGTCAATAGACGGCGAGTCATTTCAAGACAGCTGCATTATTGTTAGGACAATTTGGTTCTTTGGAGCATCTTAATCTCTTAATTAAGTTTAGCGTTCCGATTCTATTCCAACCTCGTCTATTACAAAATTTATTTCAGATTCACGAATGATTCCTTGGGTATAACAAGCTAGTAACTTTAACATATCTGGGTTGATTAGAGTTTTTTCTGTTTTTTTGGATTAACTAGCTTTCTTGAAAATAATGATAAAATGAAGACTTTGTGTAAATCTGTTTGGTAAGCTAGTATATTATTTATTTTGGTCATTGATTAATACACGAGGTAATATTCGAAACTAGACATCTATAAAAACACTATTCTACTGGTAACATTTTTATCTATAATTTTATAGATTGAACTGAAGTACATAACAATTTGTAAACTTACATGAAGTCGGCAAAATTTGCGAAACACAAAATTAAATAAACCGTAATAAATCATAGAAACGACTGTTAAGGCTAGAAAAAAAATGTTTGTTTGAGCTGCTGGACCTTAATCTTCGATATATGAACATTTTTTTTTGTATAAAAATATGTGTATTAGGCATTGTATTTATGAGTTGGTCGATTGAGTAAAGGGATCAATCAAATGTGTTAATCGTTGACATGCAATAATGTTCAAATCCTATGATATATATGTACAATTTTTTTTTAATATTATTCACGATTGTGTACATTTCGACACACACACACAAGTCGGCAATATGGTAATTATAATGTATTTATTTAATGTTAGTAAATAAGCTAATGAACAAGTACAGTTTGTAAATAATGAATGAATAGAATCAATTAACTCCAATTTATATCGTACCACAGTTTAAAGTTTAAATATTAATTTTCTTTAATCAGAAAAGATGATTTATTTTTCTTTAATGTTTTATTAATTCCTGAAGTAGATTATATGTATACAATCGAAACGTTAAATAAAAGTAAAAGAAATTGAATTGAAATCGAAAATATAAAAAAAATTATGTTGAAAAATAATGTTCATCTAATTTATAAGTTTTTAACGATTTTTACTTCTCAAAATATAGGAATGTATTACAATAGATAAATAATACGGCATTGAAAAATAGTTATAATTGAAAGTAGGTAATATTTACAGCCGTAAGTATGTGATATTTGACGAACTCAGTGCTATACACATAGAAACTTTCAAAGTAATGCAGATTATTAGAAATTAAATAAAGAAACTTGATTTTAAGCATGTACAACCGCGACACATCGATAGTTATCGACCTAAAGGGAAAAGGCAGCGATATCTTTTATAAAAGCTAATATAAGCGTACAGTTGTGAGGAAAACAGTATGCTTCTACATCCAGGATTTAGATTTTTTCAACAACTACTCGTCTATAGTAACTCCAATAAGAGATATTACCGCTTTCCGGATCTTCCTTCAAGCCGACAACTTTCAATATGTACGGCTGTACATAATTTGATGCAATCAATAATTTTGTTATTCTTATTCGAAAAGAACTCTCTTCAGTATTAAAAACAAAACAGATTAATATTTTGTAATATAATAAGTAATACAAATTAAGTAATGTGTCCTGTACAGCGATGCTACGCGAACAGGTTATATGATGGGTGAATATGCATTAAATATTATATTAAAATATAGTTATATTTAACCTGTGGTTTTATATTAAGGATTATAAAACTTTTGTTAATTTAGACTAACTAGCTGGGAAGTACCTATTAACTGAATCAATAAGAATTAATTACATTTAATATGCAAATATAAATTATAAAAAAATAAATTATAAAAATGGATATTATAATTTGTGATAATACAGAATTCCTTTAGAAGCTTTTCTCTGTGCTAATTGGCACAAAATACATTCATTCTTCTTCTTTATTATGATAAAAGTGGTGTGCTTATTACATTTTACTAAATATCAAGTTCGTTATGTATTTTCTAAAGATAAACATTTCCATAAAGGTCTCGTAAATTTATATCTATTTTTCTATAGTCGTGAAAGCTTGTTTTATTATTTCTATTTACCCGATTAAAATCGTAGATTAAACGGTTAATCTACGCACGTCGTAAGTGGAAAATATATTTCCTAATTGCATCAGTGCGCAGTTCTAACGATCCAAACACCCCATGTGGTGGCCTTTTATTAATGATTAACGCTCGATCGTTGATAGCGAGCGCGTTACTTATTAACTACTTTATATTGTTAAACTAAAATTAGAACGGACTAAAGTCAATTAAATCTTTATTAGCATCTTCTACATACGCCAACGTTGCTATGTAGCGCGCGAATTAAAAGTGTGTGCGTCAATTTCCAATTTAGGACAATTTTTCATTAACGTAACAATTAGAGCCAATTACCAGGGGAATAAATATAAATCTTAATTTTTTGCTACGTATGAATATGTATTGGATTTAACGCGGCGATAGTTGATAATTATCCTACTGGAAAGTATTCCCTGGGTATTGTTTCATTAAACAGATTATAACTTATGAGAAATGCTGACTAATTAAAATTATATCCACACATTTAGCATCCTCAAAGATGAAATTACACTGCTCTGATTTCCCCTGCACAATGTCTGGAATATAATTTTTTAATTTTAATATAATATGAAATGCAACATATTATTATAATTTTGAATTAAATGTAAATGCTTTAATGTTTCTGACTTCAATAAAATATTTTTCGGATACTGTCATCTGTTTCATTATATCCTAGCGACATCTATGTTGTTTATTTGAAGATGGTGAGCAGTGACCTTTATTTGATAGGTGGCATAAGCTATTATGTATGAATGTACCAAATCACCTATTGAAACACTATTTCCCAGCTGCCTGCCAACGAATCAATAGTTCAAAAAATCAAATCAAAAATTTTGTCGCAAACATTTTATACAAAACATTAGTTAATTAATTTGAATATGCATTTATAAAACTCACACTAATCGCGCAATAAAAAGGAATGTTTAAAAGAACAAAGGTGTTATAAATTTATTAAAAAGCACATAAAACTCCTATTTTAAAATTATAATCAACCGCAATTGCAAATTCGCCCATTTAAGATGCTCATATATATATTTCAAAAATTACCACCAGTTCAACACCAAGAGAATCTTATATTGAGCAACAGTTAAGCTAACTTTAAAAGGGCTAATAATTTGAATGCAAATATGGCTAAATTTGAAATTTCCTATAATACACCCGTACTAAATCAATCGCACCAACTTCATTATAATCTCAAACAAAGATTCCTAACAATCCGCCACAAAATGAGAGCGGTCCTTATTCTAAATATAAAATATACCTTCAATGTTTATATATCAGCTCTGCAAGCCTAGTGACCCTTGACTCCGAGATCTTTCACTCTTCCTTTCCACCTTCCTCTATCCTTTGCCTGATTTTGCCAGTCCTTTACTCTCACTGTCCTCAAATCTTTTCTAGTCTCATTCAGCCATTTCATCCGCAATCTTCCTCTTCTCCTTCTTCCTCCATCGCCACCCTTTAGCACTCGTTTAACCTATCAATCCTTTGTCATCCTACCTATATGGCCTTGCCATCTCGCTCTCTGCATCCTAATTATTTGGGTAATACTTGGCATCTTGTACATTTCCGTTATTTCTCTGCAAACTTCTCCTAAACCCCTCACCACAAACTGCACTAAACTGGACGTACGTTTCAATAGCAAAGCTATCATCATCAGCAGAAACACTAGTGTTTCTGCTGATGATTCACTATTGAAACGTACGTCCAGTTTAGTGCAGTTTGTGGTGAGGGGTTTAGGAGAAGTTTGCAGCATTTCCAGTACCACAGTTTGGAGTATTTTTGTCATCGTTATTTCTCTGTTTGTTTTTCTTCTGAAAACTTCGCGGTCCTTGGCTCCCCCATATATATTTCTGGGAATTCTACGCTCCCATATTTCTAATTTGTCTTGTTCTTTCTTACTCATAGTCCAAGTTTCGCAGACGTATGTGACTGTAGGTCTTATTATTGTTTGATACACTCTTATTTTTGCTGTCCTTGATATATCTTTCGTTTTGATCACTTTTGCTAACATTCCTGTTGCCTTGCTTCCCTTTGCTATTCTTTTATCTATTTCTTTTTCTTCATTTCCTCTATTGGTTAGTGTAACGCCCAAGTATTCCGTTTGCTCAACCTTTTCTATTTTATAGCTTCTACCTCCACAGCATTTTATTATCATATTTGATTTGCCCATGTCATTCATGACCATATATTTCGTCTTTTCCTCATTGATTTCCAATCCATATTCTCTTGCTTTTTCTTCCAGTGACTTGAATGCATGTTGTAGTTCTTTTCTGGATCTTGCCATGAATACTAAATCGTGCGCGTATGCCAGACACTGGTGTTTGTAGCCATATATTAAATCTTTGGTGTTTATCCCACTTTAGCTTAGGATGATTTCTTGGACTAGGTTGAAGAGTGTTGTGGATAATGAATCTCTTTGTCGTAATTCTTTTTTTACCGTGAATTCTCTCGATACTCCTCCCTCTAGTGCTACCTTATTCTGAGCGTTCTTCATTGTCATTTCTACCAATCTTTTCAGTTTTTTTGGTATTCGGAGTTTTTCCAATGCATCATATAACTTGTTCCTCTTGATGGTGTCGTATGCTTGCTTACAATTTATGAACAGCATGTGCAAGCTTAGATTTTGTTCGTAAGACCTTCAATGTTTAAGACTGATTAAAAGCTAAATGATATTTCTCTCGGTGTAGTTGGAAGATCGTTGATGAATACCTAGGGAATTGCATCAACATAGTTTCGGATCCAAGAAAAAGCGAACTCATATACGAATATAAATAGGGATCGGTCTACAAGGCGGACTTCTTCTCGGGAAATTTGTTAGAGGAATATCAAAAAGATTGTTGGAGATAAAATGAATTTTAAATATGATATGGGTATTGTATCGAAACGTTGTAGGTAAAAATTTAGTGGAACTGGAATATTACTGAGGATGTGGAGTTAAATTGTAGGGTCGACCATCGACACAACCGTCTCCAAACCGCGGCCAAAGAAAGAATAGGTTATTTCAAAATTTCTAACAGTTATTTGGTTTCGACTGATCAATCCTAGATCAATCAATCAACTTTTATTTAACAAAGCTTAAAACGATAACTAGATAACTGGGGCTTCCTCTAGAAGGAGGGAAATAATTAATATATAATAATTAATGAAATATGAAAAAAGCAAATAATAAATTCCAGGACAGTTTGCATTTGCGAGATTCAAATTTACAATAAATAACATCGTTATAATATTATAATTTATAATAATTTTGCTTTAGTATGCGTTATTATAATAATTATAAATAACAATTTGTATGTTGGAGGAATGTATGTTGTTATTATCAAAATTCCTGTTAGATTTTCCATGATTTAAAATTCTTTTAAATAAGCATTAAATTAGTTTAAATATTAAGTATTAAAATTAACATAGCAATACATATATCACATTAAGCCTATCGCAAGAACATTATTTTATAACAAAAATCGCATAGCGCCGCTCGTTATTTCTGTATACACACGAAAATCCCTATTTGTATTTGTGCATTTGCATTGCTGTTTACGTTTCTCACACTTTTGAATGTTGTCAACAAAGATTAATGAGTTTATCTACAAACATTTACCTATACCCGAGTAAGAATATCTACATATACGCATGTATTTGTACCTACTAGCTGTAGCCACACACATAATTTTCGATAAACAAATCGGAGCGGCAGAAAATATAGGTAGCTAGCTTACGCATCATCACAACGGCAGCAACTTTGCGCCTATCAGCACTAATTCACAGTGGAAATCGAATTGACGTCGTTCGTTGTTTGAATCTGCTGGCTCTAATCTAACCGACCAGGTAGAAAAAGCCTTCAACACGCATGCCTGAACTTTGGTGAATTACTACTCCTATAGGTATTCTTTTTATTATTTGTATTTTTTCTTCATCTTATTCATCTTCTTGCGGTCGGCTGTCCGTTCTGCCTTGCTGATGTTTAACCTTCGAAGTCGTATTGCATTAAATTTTCTAGTCTACTTTTTATCTTTCATATTTTAGTGATTATTATATTTTTATCCAATAACTAATGTTATTAACCTTATTGTGTGGAATCTACAATAAATAATGTTTATTTGTCACAGTAAATTGAGCGAATGCAACATTTTTTTTTATATAGATTCTAAGACTTTTAATGGATTGGAATCAAACTCTGGGATGAGAAAAATGGTGATGTTACACAATTTTTCAATAATTCTCTTTCTAATAATTAGTTGCAAATAGATGGATATTTTGGATATTAGATAATGTACTCTTGTCCTTGCGTTAAAACTATTTGATATATTGTAATATACATAATATTTATTTTTCTAAGAGTAATCCATTTTAAACCCCAGGCATTACAAAAAGAGCTTCTAAATTGTTTTACTTTCTTTAAAACTGAATTACAAATAGGTATTACAGTAGTTCCATACTAAGAAGTAAATATTTGATCTTACGTACGCGCATTCCGCAGAAGGTATGCCCTGAGGGTATGACAGTGAAGGACCAATGACGTTTATACTCTGTAAGCTGTCAATAAGATAATAAATGGTTGAAATAAGCATATATTCAACCAGATTGGATATGTCGTAGAAATTGAGTTTGCTTTTAAAAACAAATTGTTTACTAGTTAAGCTTTTATTATTTTTAGTTAATAACACGGTTTTTTTTCGTCTAATGACAATGACATTTGCTTTTTAGTAGTCTATGGCAAAAAAAAACACGGGTTAGAAAGATTTTTTATCTTTTTTATGTTTTATATCAACATTATCTGAAGGCATCTAGGCTATAAAGAGTTTGATTCCCATTTTGGTCCTTACATCAACTGGCTTCCTTTATTGGATGCTTATATTAAAGGGCTATGTGAAAAGAAAATTAAAGAATAAAAAGGATTCAAAATTAGTAGGATTTTTTAGTGAAAAATTTATTATTAAAGATTCTTTATGACCAATCCAATCAACATTTGAAAGTGCAATGTTCAAAATTTTAGGTTTTAAGGAACCTGTCTTTAATCTAGAATCTAAGTGCTTACTAGCTGGAAGTATTTTTTCAAACAGCTGAGAAAGAATGTGACTTTTGTCAATAGTTACAGAAGTTTTGCTTAATATAAATTTACAACTGTAGCTATCCTTAATTCCCTGATGCATACACATTTTATCTGTGCTCTTAACATTAAATTAAGTTTAAGAAACTATCAGCAATTATTGATTCAACCCAAAAGTAAAGCATGTGACCTTCTTCTGAATTATTTCAGTAGTGGATGGATATTTGTAAGGCTCTTTTCTTTATAGCTTATATAATTATTAAAGGCATTTGAATAGTATACTCAAAAAAATGATACTGTTGAATTAACCCAAAAACGAAGATATATGCAATCACAAATAACCACGTTATTTCAACAATAATATTTAACAATCGTGAATATTACGTTTGAGTGCACTGCATTAAATGCGTTCTATTACTAAAAATATTATTCCCCGAACTTTACCTGAATAAGTCGAGGTCAGTGAGACACTTGATAGTTTTGCTTTTTGCAAACAATCCTTATTTCTCGAGAATGCTATAAAAAGTAAATATTATAGTATGATCACAATTTTAATTACGATAATACCAAAAATTCTTCATATTGAAAATAATCCTAAAAAATGTATTTTTTTTTTAGAAATGGTAATAACAGTCAAAAATCGATTAATTTTAAAAAAGATACAGATCAACTGAACCATATTTATTGTACTATGTATTTTACACAATATCTAATAACTTTACCTCACTGATAAAAATATTTTCTCGATTTTTCAACATATTTAAGTTATATAATAAATGATTTAATTTATGAAAAGTAATAGTAAATTTTACAATTTGCGTTGCTACCGGTTTCGGTCAGACGTGACCTTCTTCAGGCAATTGTAAAAAATTGAAAACAAAAAGTGATTGTAGCTACGTTATAACATTGTGCTAGTATATAAACAAAGTAGGGCTAAATTTAAATAATTTTTATATATTATTTTTTTAGTTAAGAGAGTAAAAGTGAATTAGTGAGATATATAAATAAAAGTAAAAAATTATTGTACACTGACGCTATGTTAATATAAAAGAACAGCTTAGATTAAGTTAGATGAGTTTATATATTAATATAACGTCATTTTTTACATTTATTTATATATCTTACAATTTAATTCACTCTTTTAATTAAATAATAATATGTAAAAATTACTTAAATTTAACCAAACTTTGATTATATACTAGCACCACAATGTTATTACGTAGCTACAAAAAATCACAAACTAAATGACGAAATAGAGGTATAAATTATTTTATGTACTTTTATAGCTACACCCTGTATATCGGTATCAATAGATCTGCTGTATTTTACTATAATAATATAAAATACCGGTGTTTTATAAAAAAGGATACATGTGTTGGTATCAGCATATATTATCGAAATTTTTCCGTTTAGAGAATCGTTTTGTATAATTATTGCCGCCTTGTTCAATGTGTCAGTTAATTGCTTTCTTTTACCAAAATAGATACACAAATAGATCACATTTGAGCATTTATTCAAATATAATTCTCGCTAAGGTGCATTTAAAAAGAAATGCATACAAGAAAACATATAAAATATAACACTACAATTTGGAATTGCCATTCACATTTTGCGTTAGCAAAATATTTGTTTTAGACAAGATATCACATTTAATATCTTGTCTATTTATTACAAGCCAGTCAATAGACAAAAGCAATACCTAATTCATATGAATGATGAAAAGCAACAGGCATCGCCCATTTTTTAATGGTGTAATTATAATTTCTAGTCGATAATATACGGAATATACTATTGTGAATGTAGATACTTTTTTGCTAATCTCGGATCTTGGATAGATAAGCAATTAAACCGATCTCGCTAGTTAATTTTAGATCACTCTGATAACTATATAATGCATTCAAATCATTATATTTCATATTTTTTAACTTATAAATACATGTTTAATTTTCAAAGAAAGCTAGGCAATCGAAATACTTAAATTTTAGAATTTGTCTTTTTAGTACTGAAGCTTTAACAACTATTTTTTTTTTAGCCGTGTGTGTTGAATTGTTGATTTCGCTATTTAATGATTATATCATGATAATATTATACACAGAAAACAGGATTCTTTAAATCAAAGCAATATTTCTTTGTCACTATTTAAAAGGACCGTTTTCTTCAGTTAATACATATTTCTTTCAATTAAAAATGATATTATTTCAATGAAGAAAATTTGTGTTGACTAAAAAAATATCTATCAACTGAAAGAAACAATTCTTCTAAATAGTGGCACAGAAATATTGCTTTGATTTAAAGAATCCTTTTTATCTGGGTAGCTCAAACCGTAAAAATTGATGAAAAATGAAAGTATCTATTACTTTCAGTGTTTTCTAGAAGCAACTACAAAAAGGTGAATATTTTTATATTCTGGGAATATTCAAATATTGCAATAATCCTGGCTATATTTCGAATATTACTAAGTGTTATTCTTGCTTAGGTCAGTTGCTGGTGTCAAATCAAAGCTTACATCTGGCATTCTTGTATTAATGCTTAAGATAGAGCAAATCTATACTGGGGCTGATTAATTCTTTCACGTAAGATTTGGTTGATAAATCCAGGATTTCTGTTTTTATACAAACATTATTATACTGAGAAAAATTGATAATAAAAATAGTCACAGCAAACTTTATAATTAGTTATATTATAATTATATTAGACTGTATAATTTTTCTAATAAACAGTAATATATGAATGCATACTATTTATTAAAAAATCCCCGAGTTAATACCATTGATTATATTTATAATATAATAAATTTAGTATTTTACTTAACGTGTACTATACGTAATTCCTTACAACAAATCATTAATAAATACCCACTTGAATGCTTATTTATTTTTCATTTGGTGACTACAACATTCAAATCATTTTCTTACGTACACCTATAACTTCATCCTCTTTTTTAACTTAAATATATTCATTGATACCTTCACATATTGAATTATGTCCGCGCCTAGAAATACACCTAACATCATCGTTTACAATATTACAACCGCAACCGCAGTCTCCTCTTGTTTCTTATTTATTTTACATTAGTTCGACGGGAATGCTTACGCCATTAGTAATGACATTCTTCGTCGGATTTAACTGATGGTTTCTGACTGCATGAGCCGGCTCGCTTTCGGTTTAACATATCACGGAACTCTCCTACAATTTTATACCTGAAGCGAGGTTGGTGACTGTATATCTTCGCCGGCCGCGAATAGTAGGTGCACACAACGAAACTAGTTTCTAATGTTTGTTCCACTTACCGCAGAGTGTAGATAGAATTCTATTTTACTGATGAGAGAGAATGTTTTATATTTTATAGATGGACATTTTGAGTGAGAATTGTTTTCACTGATTGTTACACAAGAAAGGCGCACAATGTAATTAAAATAAAAAGAAAAAAACTATTTGATGTTATTTTATGCAAGATTAGTTTTAAATTAGCAAAAACTCCATAAAATATTATTGCAAATATTTATTATTTCTATACTTTCAAGTTACACGATAAAATATCTTATCTCAACTGCATTTTCCTGTATAAAATTATGTATTTTGTATCTGGACAGACGTTACATAAAAATATTGCTTGCGATTATTTTCATATCATACTTTCACTTATTACATTGTTGGAACGGTCATATAAAAACAGATGAGAGTGGAAAAATATTGTTTATTATAATAGAATTTAGACAACGTAATATTACAAAAACTAAACTATCTATTAATTCATAGGCCGTAATATAATCGTGATTTGTAGCACGTACAGTTGTGGTTGTAGTAAAAACAAAACCGATATAAGTAGAAAGAGCAAATTAACTTGATATTAATGCTCTAACGGCATGAAAAAACTATATTGATTATCCTAAATATACTAACATCTACTTTTAAGTTACTTGATACTGAATTAGAAAAGAAGTTTTTGGTCCAAAAGGTTTGAGAGAATTTGTTTTTATTAAATGTGTTCCGATTAAATAACGGAATACTCTTATACGAAGAGGAAATAAATCACTCCTATTGCTTTTGATTCAAAGGCAGATTTATTTACAGTAAATAAGAATAAAATCATGATGCTTTATTGTGAATTTTATAGTAATCTTTGACAACCAACAAGTTTTCGCTTTTTAAGTACAATAATAAAAGTTCGAAATCCCCGACTTCAATATTCGTGAATTCGATTACCTATTCACGGACATGAAAATAGGGAAAGTTGCAACATTCGTTAATAGAAGATATAATTCAATATCTGTGAAAATAAATATATCAATTTACAACATTCATTTAGAACATAATAATAAATACAGCGTTATTCCGTTTACACATTTCAAAGTGATATGTGAAAATTTATTTTTTGTTCATTTAGATACAAAGGTAAACCTTTTTGTTCATATATTAGCAATCAAGAGAAATTCTAAATGTTAAAAAGCAATAAAATACGGCCTCCCATTTAATTTATTATTCCCTTATTGAGAGTTACAAAATTAAAAAAATTAATCGAGGCTGTTGTGACAAATTTGTAAGTACATCACAGTTTCACAGTAGTATTAAAAGAAGCATCATATTATATCATAACTGCACAAAACCCAAACAATAAACTATTTTTAACGTTCAACTAACAGAGGTACGCTTTAGAATTAAAATACTAATTTTATGCAAATATGTTAATAAAAATTTTATTTATTTAAATACTTGTTTCTCTTTTCGTTTTCTGCAAAACACAACCTCCTTAAACTACAGAATATGATAGACATTCACGATTTTAACATTCGTAAGAGTTCTATGAAAGGGTGACTCTACTGCAAAAAAAAAAATGATTGGTAGACAACACTTCTGTGATTTCAAACAACCATATTCTGAAATTTATTATAATCTATTGTTTCTTTTTTCATTTAACAAAACAGTGCTATACAGAGTAGATGCTTGGAGCATGGCATGTTTGATTGATGGAAAACTAAATGCTTGGAAGTGGGGAAATATAAGAAGAAGAACATACAATGAGAGCACTAGGTATACAGTGCATGGAAATTATAACATGTACCGAGTATTAAAAATATGATATCAGGATTTTTAACACAATTTACTGATTATTATTAACTATCCTCTTGTACTTTCCTGCACTCTAAGAATTATTCACACCAAATTTATTTGTTAATTACTATCGAGCATTATGCTTCTGTACTACTTATTATTAAATTGTATAATAAAAATGATTTGGTCCCAATTTACATGGAATAAGCATGATATAGGTTGTGAAATTTGAGATAGGGCCATCTTTAGGATAATTTCTGTAATAAAATATACTTATATAGTTACACCATGGTATTTTCTAGTATATGGGTATAAGTTTTAATGCAATATATTGTTGATAAGATCAACAAACACTTTTAATTGATAGTACTCAACACGTTGTATTATATTTGTCATACGAACGCAATTAACTGCGTTAATGAGTATCTTAACACAACTTGTGATAACTATATTTTTCAGTAATCTAGATTGTATTAGGCAGTTTTCGCTGCGAATACCTTTGGCAGTTGAACTCTGACTACTTCAAATGGTAATTTAGATAATTTCTGCAGTATTAAATGAAAAAAATTATGAAAATAATTCTTTTCCTAGGACCTAATAAATATTTCTCTGCTACTATTTAAAAGAATAATTTATTTGGCTTAATGCATATTTATTAACGACAAATAATTTTTTTTCCAGTGTAAGTGTGTTTTTTTTTGGGAATATCAAGGAAGAAAGTGTGATAAAGAAGAATTCGTTCAAATTAAACAATCGTATTCAAAATCGGCAATAAGTTCACAAATTTGACAACTATCAAATTACTGACAGTTTTTTGTAGCAATTCCTGATTTATTGCCACAAAGCTGGTTTATGTAATAAACTCAATTTTTGATAATCAAACTATTATATTTTTGATAAATTTATTCCATCAAGAAGATTTCATAATGAACATCAATATACATAGCATACAAAACATACAAGATACGAAATTACTCCGTCTTTCACAATTGTATCAGAATTTGTGTATTTTGATATTCAAACAAAGACCGACTTGCTAATTTAATACTTTTATTTTATTAGGAAACGTCAAACGTGACATCATATTAATTTCTTTTATCGGGAGAAGGATCAAAACTTTGAATTGGACGATAGTGATCAATCAAAATAATAATAGTTTCTTTCGATTCTATCCGAAAATAAGAAAGTACTTATTTCTTTTAACGATCAACATAGAACCTGGTTAGATTTTCCTGTCGTCAATGTATTGCATGCTGTCATAATGGAAAGGAAATGCTAAAGTGCTCAATTAAAAAAGTGTCAACTACGAACATTACAGCAAATCTATGACCCATAATTCAGATATCAAAGAAGGAAGCATAATATAAGATTTCGTATTAGCACACCTTCCGTGTCGCATCAGATAACAACAAATTGACGCAAATTACTTAATTTTTTTCGAAGCGAAGGCCTCAGCACCGGCTGTAATTGATAAACACGCGAGTGGCAGTCGATTACGCTTTTAGGAGGTAGCAACGCGTGGTCTCCCAACTCCAAGGTGTACACCTCACAAAACCAGCGACAAAATAGAAGAAGAACGATCGCAGATAGTATCGAAAAGACCCAAGTATACGCGACGGTATGGAGGAGAAAGCGAGTTTGTATGTAGATTACGCGTATCCCCATGTTATTCACGCGACTAGACACGAGAGGGCGGTAGCATGCGCTTCTTATCTGATGCGGTGATAACAATGGAGGAGAGCAAATGCTCGCCTCAAGCGCTTTGTGGTTCTTCTTCTTCTTCTTCATTTGTGTGCGAGCACGTGTAGTTATGTGTGCGTGTCCTTAAACCTTCTCCTTGCTCTTTCCGATGTTCGTCCATTCAATTCTCCCTCCTCTCATCCTGGTTTCATACAGCGCGATCCTTGAGGAGTTGCAACTATTGAAATATGACGCCTTTATCTTATCTGGCGGCGAATTAAGCAATGTCTCGTCCACGAATGCCCCGGGAAAATATTACGGGATCAAAGGGAGAGGATATTGTTTCACCTTATTATGTATTTATGCGGCTATAATACGTGAAATTTGATATGATAAATTCGACCAGCATCGCTATTGACTGGAATGAATACATTACAGGTGATATTATGTATTTATGAATGAGAAAAGCCAATGACAATGTAAATATTTTCTGTTATAGACGTAACTGATTTATACGATTCGTATTTTAATTGCAAATGTCAGCCATAAATAATATCAGAAACTTGCTGGATAGATAGCGTAGACAGACACATCGAATAGCGTAAATATGTACCGAAATTTAACAAAAAACATATGGGTTTTTCTTGTAAAACGGCTTTTATTAACATAATTAAATAAACGGTTTCAGTATTTGAATAGAGGAGTTGGGCATTTAAAAGGAATAGCTTATACCTGCATGGATGAGGTAACTATCGAATTAAATATTTATATAAATACATAAATATAAATCTTCATACTAACATAAAATAAGAAATAATATGCTACCAAATAAAGCTGTTCTTTTATAGATACAAACAGAATAGGTTAATAAATTTTATAGAAGAAGAGAAAGTGTTTATATGATCTTAAATTCCTAACAGATGCTTTAGAAGTCTTAAACACATTAATAGGAAGATTTTCTTCATTTATACCTTATCTCAAAAAAAGTATTAAGTTGAGAGTAAAATAAGTATACTGAAATTACACTAAGATTTGTTAAAATCAAAGGATAAGTAATTTTGATGTAAAGAAATATTTATAAAAAAACAAATTCATTTGTTTTAAAAAAATAATCGCATTGGAGTAAACATTTTATCCAGCTTTAAAAAAAAATATGTTTTATTTAAAGTTAACTATCTAATTTTGAAAGAACCTAAATAGAATTTTTGCAAGGAAAAATGGAAATTTTTATTTTGATCTTTTTTATTAAATTGCATTCATTAGATTTGTTCTAACAATGTTCTAACCCATTAACCGTCAGAAGTATGGATATTGCGTGAATGCTTTGCAGCACTAAACAAAATCACACATTTTGCATGTGTCTGACATCCATTTGGCAATTAGGAAGTTTAGTTTATACACTGTTACTCATTCTGTCTTCTTTTCTGTAGATCTACAGAAATATAATGTCATTGTTCAGGTAACAAAAACCAAATTTCACACAAAACTGATTTATTTTTATTTCTCATAAATTGGAAGTGATAAGATTATTAATATCTACCTGAGAGCGAGCGCCTTGGTATATAATATAATTCACTACTAATAACTATTTATAACTTACTCAATTATTGTTTAATTTTTTTGCCAAAATGGTTGTCATACAAATCATATATTCTTTCCTGTGAATCAAAATATGCAATAAAAAATGAGGGTTTCCTTTTGACATTTGGAAACTGACCTCAATCCTGTAAGAGTAGGGGTGGCCGATGAGAGGTCGAGATTGGTGTCATAAGCCGCTCCAATCACTTTTTTTTGATTCGATGCATAGTGTTTTTGTGAAAAAGTGTTATAAATTCTTTAAAAAAAAATAATAATTACGTAAGTACTTATACGTAAACTCCCAAAAATTGTCGAAAAGTGCACACATTAGTTTTCGAGATACCCCTTTTATGCACTAAACAAGGAATGTATAAACCAGAGCAGTAGGATCAAATTACAAGTTTAATTTATTTTATGGCAATTTAAATAGTTATATATCCGTTAATGTATTTTCAAAGTAGGATCTTTTCAATAGTCAATTCTACTGGGATATCCATTCAAAGTTGGCTAGTAGAACATTCATGAGATATAGCTATTTACATGTTAGTTACAGTGCAAAAAACCTTTAATAATAATATGGAGGTAGGTATGTACATAAGAAAACGTCTGGGAACTAAACAATAAAATTAGTGAAAAGAATCCAAAAACGATAATCACAGAGAACACAACAACATATAATAAAAGTAGAAGAAAAAGTGGTTTATTTCCACAAATATAAATATTTTGTATGGATATTAGCAAAAAGTCTACGAATGGATAAAGGAATGAAAGAGTAACAGCTGGAAAAAGTTATTTAAGAAAAACAAGAGCTCATTTGTGAGAAAAAAAGAAATAATCAATAACATAAACCATTGAAGAAAGGTGTAAGACTGCTACTGATGGAACAACAACACAATCGATGAAATTAAAAAAAAAAGTTAGGATTCTTGAGGAGAATCGGAAAGGAAGCAAAGAAATTGACAAGATAATAAATATGATCTTTAAAAAATTTGAAAATAAGATATATACCAGACTAAATAAAAGTGGTACAAAACAAACTTGAGAAAGATAATTAAAAAAACTGCGTTGCATAGGTATTTCAAGATGAAACAGGTAAGTCACCCATTAGATGTATGGGCACCAAAAGTGGAATAGAAAGAAACAACAAATCGCGAGATTGGTAAAGAAAAATTGTTGGAGATCCGACTCTATAAACGCCATACACTCAAAGGGAAGTAGGAAGATAGACTGGCCAACGTCCTATGATGATGTTTACAAGGGATCATATGAATCTGTTTAATCTGTAGAATACGTTATCGGTTTTCAACAGTTTTTCTTGTCGTATGTATAATTATTCTACCTATAAGTAGCAACTATTGGCTTTACCGAAGCAGATGCCAATGCTTGCATTCTATTATAATGTTTTGACTTCAATTTTTAAAAATAACTTTTTGATAGGACATTGGAAGATAACGTATTGAAATCTGCATCGAGATTTGCTTCTATTTAACCTATGCTTATTCAATGGAAGTACATGTACGAAGGCCACTTTCAAATTCAAAGTAGTTTTGGTTTAAAAATAATCGCACGCAGTAATGGTTTCTACACACTTTTTATTTTTGCAATATTCAACATTTTTACGTTATCATTGTTTTGATTGAGGCAATTTTGGACAGTGAATATAGTAACATGAACGATATCTGTACATAAAGGCTTTGAAAAGGTTATTCGGGTAATTGCATGTAAGGTAACTGCATTCTTCATTTATGAATATTTTGTCATTGAATATATTACACGTTAATAAACATATGATAGCCGTAAAATGTCTGTACATTAGCTACTATCTATCTATACATCTATGAATATCATCAATCAATCGCGAATGACGATAAATATTCAAACAAAGATTTCGCATTAAAATTAAAGCGAAAAATGCGCCATCTGCAAGTGACAGTACGATTTTGACGCGACTCGGCAATTGGGTTATGCAGCGAATTTCTTCCGGAATAAATAAATAATAATTACTAACTTTTAAGCGTGCAACAACCCATACATATGTTAAATCAATCTAAAAATGCCAGCAAACCGGTAACAATAAAAGAACAGCGGTGACAAGGCGACACGGCAAATGTATGTACGCAGCGACGTGGTACACGCCGTTGAGTTTGTGTATGTGTGTGTTTTACCGATGTGTGTATGCACATTAGTCCGTTGCATTGCTACGTTTTAATACGCCGTAATGACAATATGAAATGATTACCGACATAATTACCGGCGAACACGCAAAGGCAGGACACGCACGACAAGTGAAATGCAAAGTTTTAACCCTCCGACAAAAGGTTTGCTTGCATACGATGTGTAAGATGCATTGGTGGATATGTAAACGGAAAATCAGACAGAGTTGGATTTTACTCTTATCAAAAACGTGCTTTAAACCATTTCAGTAAAACAAAAGGATTGACTTGCACTGCCACGTCATCAAATTAAAACGTCAAATTTGACATAAACGTAAAATAAGTCACAATCTCGAGAATTACTGGCACACTATTTTAAAGCCACTTGAAAGAGTTGAGTGTGATCCTTACTATTGCATGCCAAATGGCAATAATATAAATAACTCAATTAGAACAGCTAATTTTCTACGTGCTGTTCACCACACAATCTAAAATTGTTGCAAACGGTTCCTAATACAGTCCCAGTTATTAACCAATTACACATGGGCGACCTTGAATTTTATAATAAATATATCTCAATATCTTGCAGTTAAACCGCGAAAAGTCCGACCCTGGACCGTGGGAAATGAATTATTTCAATTATCACCGATAATGCATGTTACATTTGTTCCGTACATAATTTCGTACACCTTTAGACGCGATATAATCTCTGTTTGTGGTAGACAAGTTATTTTAGCTGCGTGTTTTGTATCACAGGTATAGAGGTAGGTACCATGTGCTTCGGTATAATATTGCGTCTGCTATAGTCGCTGGTTTTGTTTGTGTGTGTATAGTCGTTGCTTGGTAATTATGTCGATAAGTATGTGTAATATAATTTAATTGCTTTTAATTACAAACGGAAAGGCGTTATACGGAATGGAATTCGTTAAGTACAATGCATATATTTTACGAGCAATAATGTGAGGTGTATTTATGTATTAACTGCAGCCGCCTATGAAAGTTTTGTATTTTTTTTTGTGAATCGGTTAATGAGTTCATAATTCAAATTAACTTGGATATCGTGAGTTTTGATAATATAATCTGGAAATTATATTGCATGAAAATTGCACCTAAGTACGCATATATTACGACAAATTACATTTAAACGGAAATAAGATGTGTGGCTCAATATTCTTATTCATAATACCAAAGATAATTGACATTTTAGGTTATGTGAAAAGTGGAGCTACAGAATTGAGGTGATACGTGCAAGTAAATACAAGCACTTTTCATAAATATTTTCCAAATATTTATAAAAACTTCGCATTGGCAATAAAGTATTCTTCTATTAGAATAATTTTGAATTATGTTCTGGTATAAAGTTTTTAATAAAGATAAATAAAACTGCCAATTCACTTTGTCTATTCTACTAATCTTTTTTGCAACGTTTTGATACACCACATATCATTTTCGAGCTGAAATAATTGATATTGAATTATTAACCTAATTTAACTTAATATATTTTTTAATAATTACCAACCAAAAATAACTATTGAATAAGACTATGCAAAAACTCCAAAATTATAATAATAATAAATTTACTTCAAAAGCAAGATGACAATAGGTGACACAGAAACAAAGTCAAAAAAAATAATCATTACAAATTAAATTTAATCAGAATTTCAATAATCAAGAAAATCATTAATAAATACTAAGTAGATGCCGCCTTAGATACCTCTTAAATCAGTTAATATTAGAACAATCTCTAATTTGGGAGGGTAAAATGACTTTTTTGCAATTAGTGCCGTAAGCATACCATTTATTCCAATAGTGCCGTAATAGGGTCTATTACAGCACTAGTTGCGTAATAGAAATGGAACATTTAAGCAGATTTATTTTAAGTTGGTCACATTGCAACAGAAATGGAGATATCAATATGACATTTTGTAAGCAAGTTTGAGGTTATTATATTAAAATTCATTGTAAGATTTGATATTTTTAATTAATCTTTGAAATAGTACAACTATTATAAACATTTATATTAACGTTTGAATTATCTTTCGAAGTGACAGTGATACCGTGTGCAGTAGAAACATTCTGTTGAAAATTATCGTTCTCTACGATAGTGATATTGCTTCTGTTGGAGTACTCAAACTGTGAACCATTCCCATTGCAGTACTTCAAGGCAGGCAAAAATGTTACTAAAGGTTGCCCACACTAGATTCCATGCACATGACAGCGGTGTATTAAATTGTCATTAAGCTACTGTTCAACCATGCTAAGATGAACTGGTATCTTCATTGCACTTATTATTGATACATACATAGATATTATACTAGAAGAATATTGCAGAAAAAGATTTATTCTCGGAAACGTTAAAATATTAAGGTATGTAACATGTGTGCCAACAAGTTCCAGGTACATTCACATTATTTTCCTGTGCAAACATATTTCCAACATCAATTTTATTTTTCATAGAAGAGGCAACGTAACCTTCAGCAACAGCCGTGCTTTTCCAGCCACCTAATCGTTTTATAGTTAAAATATCACCTCCAATATTTGCTATATGTGTCGCACTGGATCTTCTAAAACAATGTCGTGTATAAAGATGAGGATCTGGTAAATGAAGAAAACTGGCAATTGGTTTAGGAACATTTCCCATGGTGTTAATACCGATAGGGCTATTAATTAAGCAGCCATGACGATAAGTTAGAAAAAAACGTTTGTGAGTAACTGTTTTAGGCCGCAGATTATTATATTTTTTCATAAGTTCGATGCAGTTTACATCAGTCACTGCAAACATTCTGGGTACATTGTTTTTTGTTTTAGGTATGTTGACTATAATGGAATCGGAATTGTATTGAAGATCTTCCACACATATATTAATTAATTCTTCTCGCCTACAGGCTCCATTATATCCTATTATCAAAATAACCTAGAATATAAAGAATTTACAAAAAAGTAACGAAATAAAATCAACACTGACCTTTATAGCTAAGTATATTTTATCATCGGCTTGTTGCAAAAATCTATGAATATCTTCTTCTAAAATTTTAGATTTTTTTGTTTGATAACCTTTAGATAGCCGTTTTAATAATGCTTGAAGTTTCATATATTTTGATATATCCACATTTCTATGTACATTTAAACACGATCTTAACATCGAATAAATCGACCATAATGATGACGATTTATAATCTTTACGTAGCATTTCAAAATAAGCAAGTAAGACGTTCTCAGAAATATGAAGAATTTCCTTTTCTTTGCACCATTTTTCAAAATTTTTGTATCGCTTTTGATACATAGTGAAGATTTCTCCGGAAGTAAATTATTAATGGTTTTTTCAGCAATTTGCCGTATTTCAGGCGGAGTGCATGAAAAAGTTGTAGAACTCATATTAAATATTATAATATAGTTACTTTAGTAATATAATATATAACAAATTTAAAAAATGTGTCAATTTTAAATTAACTTGTCAATTTAAATCTTGTGCCAAACCAAGGTGACAACTGGTGACAACCGCCACAAAATTTCCCTAGATTAACAAATTTTTCTCGTTTTGCTTTTACAAAAAGAGAAATTTTAAAACTAATTGCAAAAAATAGCATAAAAGACACGTTTCATTTGACATTAAAGCAAAACTCTGAATTCGTACTTTGAAACGTCAAAATGAAACTTGTCTTTTAATATACTATTTAGCGCCTCCTCATTTTGCAGTACCTACTTCAAGGCAGGCAAAATGTTACTAAAGGTTGCCCACACTAGATTCCATGCACGTGACAGCGGTGTATTAAATTGTCATTAAGCTACTGTTCAACCATGCTAAGATGAACTGGTATCTTCATTGCACTTATTATTGATACATACATAGATATTATACTAGAAAGAATATTGCAGAAAAAGATTTATTCTCGGAAACGTCAAAATATTAAAGTATGTAACATGTGTGCCAACTTGTACTGTCAACTCCCTAGTGTCAAATTTTCTTTTCGATTTTCAATTCAAAATTAAGATTTGTCAGCCCAAAAAACATTGCGTATCACACTGCCAGAAACTCTTTTGCGAGTATTCGTACTTGTAAACCATACTCATACTCGCAAAACTGTAGTTTCTGGTCTCACTAGACCAGAAACTTTTTGTGGCACGGAAGTAAAAGGTAATCATTACTTCGGGTGGGATAATCGTGAGTATACTTATTGATAGAAAACATTTCTTTATATTTGTAAGCAAAGCATAGTAGTTTCAAATATGTACAAATCGTAAAAGTTAAATAAAGCTTGTTCTTTAAAAACGTTTCTACAGAAATCAATGTAATACATTTTGCAAATAGTTCTTATATGGATTGTTCTTGAATTAAGAAGATTCTGTGTGCATCCGGTGACATGCCCCAATGAATGATTCCGTTCCGCATGCATGCAACAAAGTTAGACTGATAAAATATTTTTGTAGTCTCAGTATTACCTGATTTTTTAAATTGTTTTAAAGCATAACAGGTTTTAGAAAGTGTCCGACAAATAGATTCAGTGTGATCTGACCAGTTTAAAGTTTCATTTAAAATCAAACCCAATATTTTAGTGGATGAACTACAGTTTATTATTTTATTTATTAATGTTTACGTGCATGATGTGCTATTAGAGCTTATAATTAACATCATGACCATACATAAGAATTTGCTGCGCTAAGGTTAAATTAGGAGGTAAATCAATAATATATATTAGAAACAAAGTTGGCCCGAGGACTGTACCTTGTGGGACTCCGATGTTAGTGGTTTTAAAGGAAGACTGACTATTGTTGAGTGAAACACTTTGTTTTCTATTAGTTTAATAAGATAATATAAATTAAAATTAAAGCAGTGCTGTTAATTCCGTAATGCGCACGTTTGTGTAGAAGTTTTCCGTGATTAACAAGATCTAAAGCTTTCAATGAACATGCCCAAACAATGTAGACTAGTATCCAAATTACTGTATATAGTATTCAGGCAATTAAAAATAGCGGTGTTCGTATAGATTTATTGGAGCAGATACCATGCTGATGTATTGATAGGTAATTAAAAGTTTTCAAACAATTCATTAGCTTATTATTTATAAGAGATTCATACATTTTTGCAAATACTAGTGCCGTTATTCGGATCCGGATGGTATACTGTCCGGATATCCGGATCTCAATGGACTCTGTGTCATCCGCATCCGCTATCCGAAACCTCAGACCTGGATCTACTATCCAAAACCCCGTATCTCGTGCAATGATCACTATATAATGCAAAGTAAATGTGTACATACGGACACTACCATTGAATTGGTTGATAATTTATATCCATTTCAAATCCAGATCCGAGAACCGGATAGTAGATTGAGATAGTGGATCTGGATCTGATTTTTATCAGATATCAACATAGGTCGATAGGTCGATAACTTTTCAAGTCATTTTTGCCCCATTTCTGAAGATAGGTTTCGTTAAAGCTATTTTGGGCTTAGAAGGAAAAACACCTTTTTCAAAATATAATATTTAAAGTACAGAGTTTCAAATCACAGAAATAGTATGCAACTATCAATAAAACTTCATGTATGAATATAACTTTAAACATAAAGTTTTAATTTTCTTTTCTACTTCAGCAACAAAAATGTAAACAGATTGAATACAGAATATAAAAACATTGAAGACATGCAAATCCGTCTTTCCAATAAAAAATTCATCCAGTCAAGTTGTAAAATAAAATATTGCAGATATGTACACTGATAAACCGATTTATTCAGGAAATTTCAATAAAATTTTATCATGAAAAATTAGTTAATTCAACAAAATATTTCCTTATTTCAAATAAATAAAGAGTTAAATAAACGAAATTATTTGCTTCTGTTAATGGAATATTTATTTGCCCATATTTAACTCAATATTTAATTAGCTTAAATAAATAAAATTTGGTTATTTCAAACAAATCGATTGTTAAATTTTAACCTATTTACCTATCGAACCTAAATCTAATTTTTTTTGTTAAAATATTTGTAATCATTTTTTTTTCATAATGTCTAATTTTTTTCTTATTTATATATTTTTATATTGAAATGTGAACGAGATTTCCTTCCTGGAAAGTTATAGCTTTTCGAAGATGTTTGTTTCTTTTTTAAGAGAATCCTAAAAACATCGTTCCTTTACCTCAATTAAGTATATGACAAAATAAAAATACAGGCCGTGTAAGCGAGAGAAACTAGCAGATGTATACTTAACAGTTGATACTTAATACAAACGTTGACAGCTCACAGCACAATAATCACAAGTAAAGAATACCATTATAGTTTCATAATTTAATTACGTTCACTTAGAAATGTTGGCGATCGCTTAGCGAACAAACTTGTTTATTTCAGATTCGTGTCATCGGTAAGCGAAGTTACGTTCGTAACTCTTTAACACTAATTAAATAAACAAATACGTACCGTGGTTATTAGCAAATCGACAATGAACTGTACGGGGCTACGTAAGAAAGGTTAATACATTATTTTCCTTCGTATGCTAATTTTTGCTCCATTGCTTTCGATTAATTATCGTACAGATTTCGTAAATCTCTGGAGAGAAGCATGTTTACAACATTAGAAGTGAGCAAGTATACAACAAACCCGTTCATCTGTAAGTACAAGATACACGTGTGTCGATATTTGTTCACGAGTTTGTAGGTACAAATATACTAAGAAATTTGGGCAATTGTATGTTGTGTAAATAAATGTGTAGAATTAACGTTTTTAGACAAGAAAATAACTTATTTAATAAATTTGTATCATATTGCTTATGATACAAATAATGAATTAATTGGGATTATGTAGTACGGATTGTACCAGTTCTAGATGCTACCTTCTATTTCATATATCAGTTTTTATGAAATGTTGATTACTTTCTCTTAAATCATTGTTTTTTTGCGCATCTAAAACAGGCATTTAAAAGATTTACTTATTAGACACAACAAATAATTACTTAGATCGAATTATAATTATCTGCATTTCTAGCATAAGCTAATTTCCCAAATGCGTGAAGATATGACTATAAAAATATACTATTTTAAGTTAAGGGTAACATACATAAAAAACCCAAGTTCTAAAATTAAATTGATAATGTTTTTCGATTAAGTGAAAATATATTATAAAACGGAATGGATTTGAAATATGATGATGGCATCTTATGCTTAAAATAGATACTTCTATTAAAGACTTAAAGAAAATATTGTGGGATTTATGTAATTTTTGTGTTTTAATTTTTTTTTTTTAGGGTTTCGCTATGTATAGTATTGTATAGTGATTGAAACTCTTTTCCGTTCCCTTTGTTCTATATCCGAAGATACGATGTTTAAAGGAGCTGGTAGAATACGGTTAATGAGACGTCCGAGAAATGTACATATAAATAACTATGTACACAATCAATTAATATCATAATTAATACAAGCAGTGCTCCGCCATACCAAAGTTCATTGGGCTAGGTGATATGATTACATCGTACGATGTGTTGGATAACATTAAACATTATTAACAACTTCTCTGAACGTATGAATGGATACAGGAGGATTTCCCAGATGTAAAACTCATAACTTATGGATAATTTTCTTAATTTTTGGGTTCTAAAGATCATTGGTCAATGTAGTATGCGTGAAGGGACATGTTAATTGATGCCGCACTGAGAAAAATATATAAATAATAAAAATAGTGACAGCAAATTTTATAATCAGTTATATATTACGTACATACCAGGAACAATTATTCTTTAAAAATAGCTGTATAAATCGAACCGTTTTGTAATACTTTAAGTGTTTCTGTGCCGTTTTAGTAGTCAAACAACAAAGCCAGGTAAAACGTGTATATTTCCAATTCGCGCGGTAACAAACTGTTCATAAGCGTAAAGCGACAGGTTTTTCTGGAACGGGGTCAAATAAAAGTGAGTAGCGAAGGAGTGCGCCATCTCGTCGTTCGCTGGCCTAACTTCTAGAAGTGTTTTCTGTTAGGGGAGGTTCGTTTCGATCGGAATTTCGGCGAATTTTCTCATTTCTCGAAAAGTCTTTCGCGAATTCTCGATACCCTTGGTCCAGTCCGACCGACTCGACTCACCCCTTCGCCATTTTATGAACGCCAAAGTCGTAGCGTCTTCAGAATCTTTAACGTAGATTTTTTTTTACCGATTTGCACGCGGTAAACAGAGCACGCGACTGTGTTTGTTAGAAATATAAGGAAGTATCAAACTTTATATAATGTAATATTATAATTATATTAGACTGTATAATTTTTCTAATAAACGGTAATAAATGAATGCATACTATTTATTAGATAATGTATTACTGTCCCCGAGTTAATACCATTGATTGTATTTATAATACGTTGTAATATCCATTTTTCTTCGTGCGGGAAATTATAAAGCAATTTTGGAGTTAAAATCATTAGACTATAACTTCCAATATATTTTTCAAATACCTTATTCTTCTACTTATTATGCTTGTTTGAAAAATACAGATTTTTGTAGTAAAATTACTTAACAATCTTCAATAGAACTTATTTATATTATTTAATAATTAGCAATATTTAATTATTTCAGATTCTTTTCGTTCAAAGCTATATTTTGAGATAAATTGACTTTAAATGAAACGTACCTACTTATAAATATTGTATTTGAATATGTGTTATAAGCATACATAACTTCGAATTTAATATTTGTTGTTTAATAAATTGATATTCTATATATTAAAAATAGTCACACAAGTCTGTAAAAATAACTTGTTTGATTGCTGTTGGTACAACATGTGTAACTTTGACACACAAATATACGGAATTTCTAATTGGGATTATATTTTGCATAACTTAGATGTTAGGAGAGCAAATAAATCTGAGTAAACATCAGCAAAAGGAAATGTTAGTGCACACCGCTGAGCACAGGAGAGAAAAATCATCCGGAAGAGGGCGCATTCGTGACTCAATCGCTGATAGTTTAACACATTTGTAGTTTTACCTTATTTATCGCCTGTCCCATTAGAAAGTGATATGTATGTGAACAGCTTAAGCCTAACACTGCCCGCGTGTAATCCCATAAATTCCGTGGACGGCGGCAAGTGTAATTGATATTTACGGATTTGCATATACGAGGGCAACGTTAAAAGTAAATAACAATAATAAGCCGAAGTATACGATCGCTGTTTAGATTACATAATTCACTTATTTTATTTAGTGATTGACGTTAAAGGCTTTGCATTATGTTACTAGTATACGAATTGCATAAAACGCAATCACCATACATCAAGTGACGTCCAGGTAAATCCACAATGCCGCCTACGGATCCCTTTAACAATAAGTTTATATTCCAAACTGAAAAAGCACGCAGAAAAGATGTGTGTTTTCACATTAGGATAATATTGGTATCTTCTTTCTTTAAATAAGTGTAATTTCGTCATTTCGTCATCTTCATATACAGTAACTGTATTTATTTTTTTCAATGCAGTAAACAACAGAGACAAGACTTAAGACAAAGATATTAAATCAAGTACGTATTTGTCATTAGATATGTAAAAAATCTCTGGGAAGCATTTGCTTATAATGTAACGTCTAACTGTAAAGTATTTCTAAAGTAAGCGTTGCATGTTGGAGGTAAATCATATGTTTTTACGGTGATGGTAAGGGTGTGAACCTGAGGTTCTTCTGTCCTCTTTCACCTCTGATAGAAGTTGTTTGGAAGTAACTTAAGATAAGTTATTCCGCAGGGGTGATTGGTTATCGTCTTTTGAAACAACAATAATTAATATGTATTGGAGTTTTACCTCACAGTTAAGGTGATGGAGGCAGTCGCCAGGGTTTGGACCATATGTTTTTATTTACCTTTCAAATAGCTTGTTTTCTTACTAGAAATTTTTAATTTTAATCTTTCTGACTAGGTTTCAAAATTATCGTATTTTTAAACATGTACACTCTATGCAAAAACATGATAAATCATCACAGTAATACAATCAATTTTCAAGCAATAACAAATTTGTAATCGTATGAAGGGATTTTTGGAAATAAACAAATATTTCGCAGAGAAAAAAATATTGTATTTTTTTTATAATTTTATAAAACAGGTGAATTAACATTAAATGTTTATACCATAAAAATATTTATGAAGCATGGATTATTACCTACCAGCTTCTAGTGGGATCCAAAATAATTTTGCAGAAGCGGGCATTGCGCTACAAATTACATACGTAAAAACCTGCACTTTATAAATAAATCTCAGATCGGATGAAAATAAGAGGCCATTGTATTATTTCAAGTCAACGTATTACACAAACACTTAAATAGCGTACAGTATCTAAATAACTACTTCACGACTTCACGAAAATATACTTTTGCAAAACTGTCATTTAAAATACGTAGCTTTCATTTAATTTTCTAAATGTCAGCATGACGCTTCAGTTAATTAGAAATGACTAGAAGGAAATAATCACTTTTGCTCTAGAATAATTTTTTTTTCTTAAAAGAGGTGCTACTTATCAAAGAAATTAAATAAGTTTATTGAAATGGTTAAGAAATACAAGCGATTTTTCGTCATTATTATGGTGGCATACTTGCGCCTAAATTATATGCAATCTTATTAACATATTTTTTGAATTCCTTTTCTTATATGTACGCAACTTTATGTACTTTCATGTTGACTCCAGCGCCTCTGAGGATTGATACTTGAACTACTTCCACTCCAGAGGGGAAGGCGTCACAATTTATCTAGTTCGAAATGGACAGAGATGTCTCACACTAATATTTTCAACAGATCACTTATTACAAAAGAAGTAAAACATAACTGTGAAATTTGTAAGCGCCATCTACTTCTTTTTAGGTTAACCGTCGCATTTTGTAACTACCGGGTATTGATACTGACGTTAGCGTACCACCTGTTCGAGATGTTGACCACAAGATGGTGCACAACGAAATTCATGACAATGACTTTGAGATTTGTTTTTATTATTTATGAAGACGAGACAATTTCATATTTACCTGGCATATTAGGAGCTATCAGGTGAATATTAACCCCTTAAGCGATCATTATTTTTGGGGTAAATGCCTCAAAATTGACAATTTTAATAGTTTGAGCCCGTTTATTAGCGGAATTACTACCAAATAATCCATTGCAGTTGCCCCATATATATATATACATATATGGAATAATCGCTTAAGGGGTTAACGTGATGGACTTGGCACGAGGGTGCTCCATCGCACTTCTACGGTAGGACTTGTCCTCCAATTTTGGGGGACGGGAGGCAATCTGTGGGTAATTTTTGGTAGTAGTCGGTATACTGTGGCAGTTACCAAAGTTTTTCATTTGATAAAACAAAAAAATAGTATTGGTTTGGACGGCATTTTAGGGTTATATTCAATATTGTGCTTATTTAGAAATACATCAAAAAAATGTTGCTTTAAATAAAAAACATATTCAATAAAATATATAATAATAATAATTGTTTGATATTAGTAATATTTTACTTAAATCAAACAAAAATTTATTGTAAAACTAAACAATTATTTTATTAATTTTAAAATTTTTGCTTGATTTGCATCAAATACAATATTTTATATTGTCAACACATCTATGGTGTAACATAGAATCAATTTAACTGTTGGAACAATACATTTCATGAATTGAGTGGACAGCATTGTATTAACACAAATCGGTAATCAAATTTTACTTTTTAACCAATAAAAATAACTTAACATTAATCTTTATTTCGTTTAAACAAAAAAGCCTTTTCGCCGTATTTAAACGAAAATTGTTAAATTAACCACTTTTTGGTTGATTCAATGCATGTATTTTTCTGAGTGTACATTCTAATTTCAGCTGTAATTAATTTATTTACTCAGTATGAATTTTATACAGCTCTTCGCATACCTTTCCTTTCGGGTTTTATATATACGCAAAAGATACCAGGAGATATAAATTGCCAAAACGATTTAAAGAAATTATCAATTTGTTTCATTTAGTGGACAATTAGTTTTAAATTCTCGGTCCCCAGATAAGAAAAGGTTCACGTTTCTCTCTCCTACACCATCGCCGTGTATTCCCCGTATAAAACAGCCTTCGGCCGTTCCGGACCTCTCCGGGTTTGTGTATCGGTTTAAAGGCCAGCGTAATTTAGATAAGAGACCCCCTTTCCCGATGATGGACCTGATTTTTATTGGCTTAATGGTGCGAATTTTATGTGTTCCTTATCTCCCGAAGCACATTTGAATGCGGGACTCTTCGTCGGTCGCTCAAGAAAATTTTCTCCGGAATGACGCAGTAAAGATGCTAATGCGTCTGTATTCTATATATCGTGCGAGTACGGTTGGAAGAGAGAAAAAGACGAGTCCGTTCGGTGTGTTTCACTTTGTGAATGACCTGTTCTCGCTAATTAGTCTTGTATGAATTGGTTAATTTATTTTCGTGATGCGGGTTGAAGTTTATTATAATGCGAGCGGTGTCCAGATAAGAAAACATTTTCAATAGATCCAGAATTAATGGCAACTTAATGTTGTGGATATCCCGAAGTGAAAAACAAAGTAAGAAATCTGCCATCCAGTTCAGACATTCACTATTCCTACACCGTATAGAAGAACATTAAGAAAAATAGTTTTTTTTTATTATTATTCTTGCTTTTAATAATATCTCTCTACTAACATTAGCAACATTTACATATTTTACAGATTATAGTGACAAAGTAAAATTAAACAAGTTCTCTAGCATGCATATTTACGCCCAGAATATAAATATATTTTCAATTAACAATTTTATATTGTTTCATCTGTCACTGTTTTTATTATCTCTTATTCGAATCTAAATTATTTACCAGCTGACATTATTCCTAATGGAAATGATTAACGATTTTTATTAGTGAGAAATGATTTACAATCTTGAGAATGGAAACTCCTGCAGGCGATGTAGGAACTATAAATATGTTTATGTATATAGTAGAGGCGTATATTTTTTATTGTGTTGTACATAATACATGTATATACAAATAATTTAACAGAAATATTTAAGTAATATAGAAGATCGTATCAAAAAACTTCAAATGCAACTTCTGTGCAACCAAAAATGCAATATGTTACTACGTATATTTTAAAGGGTAGTAAAGTTAGATGTTGAATTTTACGAGTGAACTTCCGACGATATCAAGGTTTATTGCCCATATGTGTTTTGATAGAGCTTTGGGTAAATCGAATTTCCGTACTACAAAATGAGACGTTACACGGGCTGTGCTCCAAATAATGCATGCATGCCATATTTATAGAATTTTATTTATTAAAAATTAAATAAGCTTTATTCTAATTTAATTTAATAATTTTTAATGGTAATAAATTACTGTTTTTCGATCGGAAAACTGATTACTTCTTTTTTAACTTGTCTAAACTCCGGTTTTAGTATTAAATGGGCGTTGTTTTCCCAGTCTCAATTTACGCAGAAATGCTGTAATATTTTCTTTCCAAAAAAAATACATTAATAGTTTAATTTATTTTTAATAGAACTGTTAATAGCGTCAAAACCCTTATTGCCTTCTTTAAAAATAGGTTTTCAGAGCTATTTTTATTAACAGCTTACGATTTTTAAGAGCCTAGGTGTCGAAATGAATAGATTTAAAAATATATTCTTATTCTTAAGAAATGCAAGAATTTCTAATTTCGGAAAGAAGTATCTTTTAAGACAAATGAAAGAATAGGTACTAATATTTTCAAAGAACAAAAATAATAGGGCAATATCTCCAGACGTATAAAAAATCTTTACAATTAACTAATTACCCGATTTATTTATTGACAAAATTTAAAAGAGGTGCTTTTATTTTGCGTAACAACACGAATTAGTGATTTGTAAAAAAAAAAATGTGGTCATATTTAACCGCCTTTTGGTATAATTTTCTGTTATGCAATTTGAAAAATGTATAGGGGCAATTAACTTTACATAAATGTTACGCCTGAGATATACACAAACAAAAGAAATTATTAAATCAATGGAATAATCATTGACTCTGGCAAGCGGCTTGTTTATATCAGGACAAACAAATATTTATTTCTCTCAAATAACTTGTCAGCAACTTTGGCAGCACCAAATATTTTCTAGACTCAATACTCAATACTTTGTTAAAGCAAGTTATTTTCATAGCTGTTGTATATTACTATCTTTTTGAATTAAATAAATCATTATATATGCATATGTAATTATTTGCTAAAACTATATTTCGGTAAATTTTACTGTAGGCTTCTGCCAATTGTTCCTCTATTGGAGTTGATTCGTAGGCGCAATGCGAGTCGCCGTTTTAATGATCGCAGTTCTTATAAGCCATTTAAGTGGTAGTCACCGATAGTAATATTTACACCATCAAAACGTCGAGCATTTCATTCGGGTGCTAAATAATGTTGGCGACTGTAGATAAATAAAAAACTTATGGTCGTATATGTCGTACGTTAAAGTTGTATGCTAAATGAAATAGAAAAACTGCCATCTTTACGCCAACTTCTGTACTCATGCAATACATTCAATGCATTTGCCGCTACACTGGTAGAAGGCTTTGCTATTTCCGATTGATTATTTGAAAGTGGTGGTGATTTAAATAATACCATTTTGACATAAAACTACTCCTAGTTTTTCTGTAACTGTTTTAACTTTGTATGAAATAAATAGTTGTAAGTACACACAAAAAAATCTATTATCAATCTGAATATTTTTATATATTCAAAAATCGAAACTTAACATATATTTAAATGAAGTAAATCTTGTTGGTTAGAACATAAGAGTAAATTCTCTGAAAACACAATATACTCTTAGAACAAATAGTATAAATATTTGCATTGAAGTATACTTCCTCCAAATGAACATTGTTATTGTCGTAAGGAATAAACCTATGCAATCATAGTGAGAAAGTCTGTAGGTTCAAAATAAAACCCGTTATACGTTTGGTATAATGAATTACTATATAAAATTATTAAATGTTTTGTACTGAAAACATGAAATATCAAATTGAAATTACCATAATATTGAAACATTTGAAACGAATTTTACCCCACCATTTATTGCACTATACCTTATCTGTCATTGGTTCCCTCTTTTTTAGAGGGGTGTAGGGGTTTTGCATATACATACGCTTTACTTGGCGTCACTTTTTGATTGACTAGCGAACAGTGTTGTTGGTTGTGAGTGTAAGTAAATCTAAATGGATGCCCCAACCGTTCACAACTACTTAGAGAATGGGTGGAATGGGGCTACTGCACAGATGCTACCATTAAGATATTCGAAGGTAAATACGTACGTGTTATCGAATATTAAAGAATTACTGGTTTAAAAAACTTTGAAATATTATTTAGAGTCAGCGCCATTGTGTCGATAATATATGAACATGGTAGGTGTACACATTAACAAACATATGTAGGTATTTATTAGTTATTAGTTTTCAGTAGGCAATACCAGCAAATTATTGCACTGATTGAACGCCGACTAGATACCAGGCCCAGGCATTGAGTGAGAAGTATCCCGAGAACACCGATCGCAACGACTGATACACATAACATCTATACATATCCCGTGCATACTCCTGGAGTACCCCAATAAGCTATCTTCTCCCAAACATTGTAAAACTATAAAGTAGGACAGTAAATTTATTTAATTACATAATATTTCTTTATTTATTAATTTTCCCCTACCGAGGCCTTTTGGTGTTACAGACACAAAATTAGTAGGTAATTATTACCCTTGAATAATAGAAATGCTTAGATTAAGCAGGTAAGTATTATCAGTTCAATATACTTATATTTTGGAAGCAAATAATGGCAATACTTCAAATTATACTTTTATATACTTCTATCAAATGTACATAAATTATTAAGGCATAAATATCATAGTTTCCAGTTGAGAAAATCTATTTACTCAAATCTAAAATAATTATTCTTGTGGTGAAAATATTATATGTTCATAATGATTTTAGTATATTGATTACATTTGAACTAAAAAATTGTTTCGTCTAACAAATTCACGAGTTTGAAAAACTGAACAAATTTTATTCTCAATATAAATACATCATCTTCTTGCTTATATAGGAAGTTATGTTATATTCAATGTGATGCACTTATATTCAAATTGAGTAATTATTTTTTTGTGTGTATATAAGCAAATTATATTTAATATCACAAATTATGGTAGAACCACACTGAATAATAATTCGTCAATACCGACGCGTTTTACAGATTTGGCTTTGTTGGGTCAAACAATTTCGATTTGCAGAGTAGAAGACAAAACCGAGTTCGTTATTTGATTGGCGTACATGCCTCTTGTATGTACGTATAAATATTAGATACCTTACATATACTAATTACATACCTAAAACTTCTTTCGTTGTTTCTTGTTAAGTTTACAACAAATCAGGGCAATTTGACATTGTTGTTTGAAATATTTTGTTTCTGCTTAATAAGAAGAATACTAATTCGACGTTAAGAATTATTTGCTTAATTGGAAACGATACCTATACTTTTTTGACTCAAAATAGTTATAATTAGTTACATTATATTCTAACATAATCTGTGACTCTGTGTGAGTAATATAATTAGGAAGGTAAAAAATAGAAAATTGCTTTCATTAAAGAATTTTGTGAGAAAGTGGATCAGTCTTTCTATTTTACACCTTTCTATATCTTAATACTTTGTTGGATTTGACCTTTAAAAAACTTCAAGTAATTTCTGCTGGCAAAATATTTTTCTATGACCAAATAACCGAATATATTATGCTAACCAAGTTGTTGTTTCCTTTAAATAAATACCGGTAACAAAATATATTTTGGTTTTTTAACAAATATTGTTTTTCTCTATGTAGGTAAAAAATGCGATTTTGTAGGTATTTAAAGACAAGAGTGAGGAAAAGCTTCCTTTCTCACAATGAAATATTTCCCTTGTTACAACAGTAAGAATATAGATGACCAAATAAACTATTTTCTTTTTTTTGTAAATACTTACCAAACAAATTCAAATTTATTTAGTTAAAGAAAAATACTTCCATGTACCCTAAATGTAGCTCTAACTTATATAACTGCACATTTTACAAAAATTTAAAGTTGAATTATGCGATATTTTTGATTTCTATTTATTTCATTTCGAAACATATGAAGACCATTTAGCTCTTTCCAAGTTTTATTCTTCCAAAGAGTTTAATATTCGCAAAAACTTTATATTCCTATACGAACAATTGCAAAAGCAAGTAATGTAACAATGCAAAAAAAGACGTGACAATTAATTAGTTCATCTTAAACGCCATTTCCTTGCTTGCTAGGCCGTGGCTCATTGAAGGCATGACATATTTGAAGGGGTTGGAATAGAAAGGATGTAAGTAACATTTACAAAGTTTGGAGATATTTCAGTCTAAAGTTATCTAACTATAAAAAGGTTAAGATTTTTTTTAAATAAAATAAAAATACATTTATTAATTAAAAAAGTAAGAGAATTATAGTTCTAAAGTTATGTTTAATGCAAGATTTTTATTTTTGTAAAAAAATTAACACTTATTACAAAAATGCATTTGTACCTTTGTTATTTTATCTCTTCATTTGCAATAGATAATCGAGGATGGCTAATTAGATATATTTGGATTAATCACTAAACGAAGAGCCATGAAGGACATCCAATAGTTTTTTTTTTTTAAATGAGTTAAAGGCGAATAAAACCTCGAAAAACTAGAGATGTGCCCAAGATCCGGCATTGAATTATGGTGAATAAAGATGAGTCACCATAATTCAGCAATATATGAAAATTTACAAAATTACTAGAATAAAAAATTAGTCAAAATACAATATTTTTCCTGGCAAAGACGCCTTAGCAGAGAGAAAAGCACCTTTATATGAATCCCAGCAGCTAGAAAAATTCCCTTCATACAAAATTGTTCCAGCTGGAAATGTATATGAATGAATATTCCATCTTAAATTAGTGTTTTCATGGGCTTTTTGCACTATGCTTTTTATCGGTTCTACCATAAAGAGCAGCGTTTAGGCATTAATCTTAACTTTAGATTTTTTTTACTATTTTTTGAGTTAATTGCAAATTCTTTCCAATCTTTAATGTATGATTTATTTGCTATATGTTTCGGTCCAATATTAAACTATCTTCAGGTAATAAATATCGCCAATATTTTTTGAGTTTGTTTCTCACCTTCAGACGTGTACAGAAATATAATTTTAGAATTTTCTGGTAACTTTATGGGCATTTGGTTCTACTATGCGATTGGTCATACATTTTTGGGTGTATTAACAAATGAGTCCGGATCCAGGGGATATTAATTTCGCCGGGATATACACGTGTTTCCACGGACAAAAAGAGAAGGACGCATCATTCCACGTAGGTATGCATACTGCACCTTCTTTCACCACGGCCCGAGTGTTCCGAAACGGCGATACCAAATTTTATAATTATCGTATCGGAATCTAGCTGGACTGGTTGTCCGCGGAGGATGAGGGTGCTGCAAATCTGACGTGCCATTTGTATCGGGTAGACGTACCCGTTCAACACTCGCTCCGTCTGCACTTCACACCAAAGCGGAGGCAAGCCGGCTGGGCGCGCACACAACACACATCTCGCGATAAGTAGCCCTCGGATGTTTCGCCCGCTCCTCGAGCGACTGCCGTTGGACGCTGGCTGTTTGTGCCGATGCGGTGCGACAAATAACTTTTTCCTCGGCAGCTCGCTTTCGCTATTTGCGGAATGATATACCTATACTTATTTTTCTTCCTTTTTTGTCTTTTTTTTTCTCCTCTCTCCGTTCCTGGTGAGCAAGGCTTTGTACAAAACTAAAAGATTATACCCCGGGACGTGATAACTTTAGGACTTAAGATCTAAACGATAATTTAATACTTAATCCGTGAATTCTGTGAATGCATCGCTCCGTCTCATGCATTATTAAATATCTAGTTGTGTTAGTTTATCGCTATACCCATTCTGGGTTTGATGACGATTGTTTCGTTGGAGATCTTCCGTTTGCGAATGTTACAGGGAATACTGGTCTAACGACTTATCACATCTCCAACTAAACGTATGTGATAGGCACTAATGTCTTCAAAGGAGTTATTACTACGGATTTAAAAAAGAAAAAGAAATAAATCCTAGGATTCCTGGTGGGTGACAAAGTTTGTAAACGTACTTATAACTAGATACCAAAAGTGGTTTAAAAATCTTACCCTACTATGGAGAAAGTAACACATGCTCAGGTAACTAGCGAAACGACAAAACTATTTTAATTGCTTAACATCGAGGATTTTGGTATCGAACGATTATTGAAAGCATCATGGATGATTTTGTTTTGCCTTTTCGTCTTTAATAATTCTAAAAGTACTAATTAAAGTCTGTGCTGCTATCATTTGTATTAGATTGAAGCAGTTGCGCAGATCAAATAATATGCGTATTTCAAATTTGGTTACACTTAACATCATACAAGATACTAACATCGAAGTGCTTTGTGGTTGGAAGTTATTCACCGTCAAAGAGGAAAATTGAGAAACATATCATTTCAAAGGTAAATAGTTTAAACAAGAACACGACTTTAGTTATCTTCTAGCATTCGCCAAGGAGTAAGGGAAAACCATGGAAAAATCTTACTCTGGCAACAGCTCCAGACTTTGTTACTGATATCATATTGTACAGCAATCATTGTTTTAGAAAAGACACTAACGAATATTGAATTAGACAGGATATATCTAATAATAACTGTACCATACAAGAAGAAACTCTAGTTTTGAATATAGTTTACCAAAATCCATCAATGGACTTTGCATTTCATTTTGCTTTTGGTGATATCCTTACGTGACAGCAATTTGATTTAGAGGAGATTGAAAATATGGGAGATCATACTCCATCTGCACCAATTAATATTTATATGGCTTATTTCATAAATACTGCAGCTTTTACACCTGTGATAAAAATAAGATTAAAAAAGCCCCAATAATTAAGACAATTGTTATTTGCTGTAGATACTGAAATGCTTTTTAGGGTTGCTTGCATTTACAACGACAGTTTAATGAGGATT
This sequence comes from Protaetia brevitarsis, assembly GCA_004143645.1. Classification (NCBI taxonomy): domain Eukaryota; kingdom Metazoa; phylum Arthropoda; class Insecta; order Coleoptera; family Scarabaeidae; genus Protaetia; species Protaetia brevitarsis. The sequence goes on from RXPK01000204.1 coordinate 2,157,270, forward strand.
GTAAAAAGGCAAAGAAGCAGAAAAGAAATTTTCGAATTTTACGATAATTACCACCTTCTATTATCTAATGTTTATTTCATTTGGTGTCCAGATAATATATTTAGAAATATGGATTTCTTTTTTCGAAATATTTCTAAATTATACTGTTTCCAAATTATTGCAAATAAGTTCATATTTCTAGAGCTAGAGGACAAGGTCTATGTTCAAACTGTATGGGAAATATTCCATGATATTTCATTCATATTATACTATTAGTCTGCTTTGTTTCTGATACTGAACAAATTTCGAATACATGAGAATAACAAAAATATTAATTAATAATAATAATATATTTGCCCAACAGATAAATTGCTCCAAAAAAAAGATAAAAAAATATAGTTGTACAAAAAAAAACACAAAAATGAAAATATAAAGAATACTTAGGCTCAGTTTAAACACTAACATAAAAAAACATATGTATGTATAAAAGAAGGATTTAACTGCTTATTTGCTATTGACAATATTTGCTGCAGAGGTGTAAAATATATGTCACTAAGCGATGATATTAAGTTACGTTAAGATACGTGGCATTGATACTATAGGAAAATTCAGGGAAGAGTTTAGACGTGCATATGGTGCATAGAACGTGCTTGTGTATCTTGTGAAGCCACGAGGAACAAAGAATTGTAGGCGAGATAAAAGGTAAGGAGTATCAATATTATTATTTATCAAATTGCTGAAGTAGAAGCTGGTAGTCATAACCAATCTCATGGTAAGAGCCTTCTTGTTTAAAGTAAGTAAATATTTTAGAAGCTTTCTTTGAACCTTCTCAGTGCTTCTTTATGCGAAGAGTAGAATGAATTCCAGATCAAAGACCCATATTCCAACTTAGATCTGACAAATGAGTAGTAAAGTAGTTTAATTGTATCAGGATAAAACGAAGAAGAGCTTCTAGTTAAAAATCCTAACATCTTCATAGCTGACAGTACGATCTCCTCTCGATGTGTAGAAAAAGTAAGGGCGGTATCAAGGTAAATCCCCAAATCGCTCACAACGCTCTCACGAATAAGAGAAACTCCATTAATCATACAATCAAATAATAATTGCGCCATAAGTACAATAAAAATACATGCTTAGCACATAGTTTTTTTTTTGCTAAATTTAAACCTTTTTATATACATTATAGATGAACTTTACACTTTACTAATTTTGAGATTTATGGTGCACTACCTAGGATTAAACAAATTTCACACGATCACGATTGTAAGTATTAATTGCTATTTTGTCACCTACATACTTAATATTTCCTATATTTTGTGAAATAAACTTTGTTCAAATTTTATAAATGAAGCGAGGTGGGGCAAGCAAAATTACTTGTCAATCATGCATGCACATGGATAGCCTGCCCAGAAGATATTTTGATGCATTTTCCCATACTGAAGTAAATATTCATTCATGGCGATGTAGGACATCCATGCATATGCCATAATAGGTATGCCAATTTGCAATACAACACCACAGCCTTGTAATATCATCTAGACTTTAGCTCAACCGGCAAGCAACATGCATACATATTCTAGTATGTATTTTAATTCTTACTTCTTTTATGTATTAGAAATATAACTAGCTTGTTAATGATGACTGTTTAATAGAAATAAATGACACTGTAATACAGTTTTTAGAGAGCCAATTATATTAAATTTTGTACTATCTTTATAGTTCGTTTTCTTTTAGAGCTTGCCCTTTTATTGAAGAGAATAAGAAACGCATACTATCACATACAGATGCAGGTTATTATCACGTGTAAAATTTTGATAGCATTAGTTACTAGAAGGAAAAATCCGGTGTTGGTGATTAGTACTGGTAAGCAATTGATAGTTTGGTATTGGCATTCAGAAATTTGAAATATCCACGGTACATTTGTATGATTTTGTAATTGCACTCTCAGGTAAATACTGGTAAATAATTGGCTTTTATAAACGCATAAAAAGTAAATTTGAATGAAGATCATTTTTCTATTAATGTGGGTGATGTGCCGAACTGCCTAAAATTCCATTTGAATTCAAACTATAAACGATAAATATAATAAACAAAATTAAAACATCTAAGATTTTTGTGGCCAAGTTTACCGTCACTAATTTCTTGCAAAAATTGTGATACCTCACCGTAAATGGAAATGTGCTTTACTTCACTGAATGGCAGGCTGATATTAAATATTTGTTATCCGAAATATTTTTCAACTTTTTACTAATAGAACTTTAAAAATTTAGGAAGCAATCTATTTTATATTTGAGAAGTTTTTTTTTTTAAATTTCTACAAATTATTTATGCGTATGTAATCATATCATTTAGAAACTCATCTTTTAAATTTAAAACTTCTAAAATCCGTTCATTTAGCATAGATATACATATTAATTTCTTACCACCAATATTAGAATGAATATCAGAATATTGGTATAATACATAATTATCAAAAAAGAGTATTTTTACGACAAACGATGAACGAAACTGATGCACCTACACAAGATTCTCATTAGTCGATAAAGTGTTACTAGTGGACTACGATCGTTAATCGACACAGATGCATTTTCAGTTTCTCTTTTAAACATTAATACAGCCATTCACTCTAATAGTTAGCTTCATTATTGATTTCTCTTGAGCCTCACTCTTTCTCTGACTTTACCAACAGGCATATTGTTCCAAAAAGCGGTACCATGGATATTTAAATAGCTAATTCAAGCAGGCATAATCAAGTGCACTTTTCGACAATACAGGAAAACATACATCTAGATGATATTGTAATTATTCTAGACTACGGACGGAGTGATTCCGTAGTTTTTATTATATACATCACCTTGCGCGGTGTTTTTATTAATTTTTTTAAGTAACACAAAATAGAGATACATATTTACATACTTAGTGATGGGTAAAATTACAATTTTAAGTGATACTTAATCATTTTTATTTTATATTAATGTTTTACAAGAACTGTATACATTACATTCAAACAGTTCAGGTATTAATTAGAAATTGATAATTATGTAATTATAATTATATATACATTTACATTCTAATATGTACTTTTCGTTTTGATGTACAAAATGATGAAGGAGAAACCTTGAATTTGGGCAATTTCATTGAATATAGCTTTTGATTTGAATGAATATTTCCTTGTAAAAACCATTTATTACATTGTATTTCCTGCATAAAAAAAAGGCCAAAGAAACTCTTTTTTTTATCAGCATTTGAATGCATCTACTTTTCTTATTTGCATGAATGCTTTTATAGGGTATTTGTGAATTTTCTATATGTGTACTATGTTACTTGAAACAATTATAGGCCTATTTTCTTAACTCCGAAAACACCAAAATCTTACAAAGATAAAAAATTATATCAAAGAATTCTTACCTAATCTTATTAATTTATGTAATTAAATGTGTAACATACATTAAACACTGTTAGCTATATTGAAACTACTATTTACAAATTCAAAACTCCACAACTTTTATAAGACAAGAAGTGACTAAATGAATAAAGTATATGTAGGGATTAATTGCAGACAATTACACAATAATAGGCACATATAACCAGGAAAAACAAATAGTGAAAATAATGTGTACTTTTTGTAGGAATGATACTGAAGTAGATATAATATTAACTCTGATTACAGAAATACTATTACATTTATACTGAAACTGTGATTACATGAATTAATATTTATGTGCGGTTGTGTCTCTTTATACATTTATTCTACTGATTACAGAAGTTACATACATCTGCGATTATGAAGAGTTGATTTATTCTTACTTCTAAACTTTTCTATAGACTATTAGGCATGCTTTATCATGTGTATTTCGAAAACCATATTTTTGAAGAATTAAAAAAGAACGTTCACATTAATTTTAACAGTGAAACCTTATTAGTTGTTAATTATTTGCGGTAAAGTCTGATGATGCAGACAAAAAGTAAATTAAGAATACTTCTGGTTTTAACTTTGGATTTTTCAGAGCATCGCGCTCATTCTCGTCGTCAAACACGTGGACTTGCAGACCGCGTGTTCAGCGAAGTGAGAAAATGTAAATGTGCAACACAAAATATCAAGGCGTGCTTTGACGGTGTCAATTAGTTAAGTCATGCGTTTTAATAACTTTTCTTTCCCCGACATTGTCTCCAATTTCTACCAGCACTTTTTACTGCTTCTATCTAGCGATTGTTATTTTTTTCAAGCTATATTACGTTGATCTAAATTTCGCTGCATGCATAACACATAGCAACGCGCGTAACAATAATAATAAATAGCGATAATTATAGTAATAGTGTCGATAATCTCGACTTTCTTCCTAAATGCGTAAAAACGACGAAATTCAATAAAATGCGGTTTCCAAACGAGGAATGGCAAAATATAGGTTTCGCCGTGTGCGAATGTTGGCTTGCTCGCGGCTAGTTTCTTTTTAAAGGAAAAAATAAATTAATAAATACGTTGGGCACGTTATCTTTTAGGAATTAAAATTTAAGATTTTTTGCTTCAAACAATAGCAAAGCGTTGTAATTTAAAGGGTAAAAACGAAAGCAATTTTTACGATTTTCTATGGTTGACAAAATTATTAATTGAGTAAGAAGAAGTTAATGGAAACAGAATAAGCTGTTTTTATTTTATTTTTTAGAATAATTAATTATAGTCATTTTCAAGTTTTAGTGAAATTTCCTATCATTTTTGTTTATTTTAGCATTTTGATTTTGACTTTTAGCAGTCGTATATAAGGAACTGAAATTATAAGTAAAATATGCCTCATTCTTTTATGACGAGTTTTTATCCCATTATAGAACTATTTTATTGAACTAATTCTTCTTTTCTAAATCTTCTACCAGAAAGTTGTTTCACCCCACTTGAATCATTTCATAGAATATTCGTGTGAGTATTCTTGTTTAAATTCATTTAATAATATTTAGTATAGATATTTAAATTTCAATGAGAATGGAGTTTAACAGGAATAAAGTTTAAATTAGAACTTTACTAATTGAATGAATCAATCCGAGTCCTTTACTTAAGAATGCAGACAAGATTCAACTGAATTACGATCGTGATTCTAAGTTTGGGAGTATAAATAGGATTTTGATGATAAGCAAATCCATAACCCAATATTAGTATTCTTAATTTATAAAATTTTGATTTTGAAATTCTCACTTAATAGATGTAAGATTTCGGTTTGAAACAGGTAGGTATATCTGTATATGTTCTATATTGACTTAGTATAACCAATTCGAAATCGCACTTAAAATCTTATAATTACTATAATGTTTGCAACATTCTCATAATTACAATACAATTCATTAATCTAAGTCAAACTTAATAGCCCACGCCAGTAACAAAATGCTCCAATATATATGAAAGCTTCTAATTTATAGAAATAAACTTTTGATCAGAAATATGGATATATTTAAAATTTTAAATTCATACAGTACTCTAAAATAACTCTAGTAAGCTTTTTAACAATTACGAGTTTCTCTATGGAATACTTTATGAAATCGTTTAGCTACTAGCAGAAGCAATACAATTAAAGTAAGTAATAAATAATAAGCACCCTTAAATATCTCTAATATTAGGCAAGCTGATAAAACTTTGATCAGATAATACATATTCACATGATTTAATCCAATAATATTTCATTCCATAGACCATACAAGAATCTTAGAAAGTTTTGGTGGTGGCGGAATTAGTCTTGTTTGATATTACATTAAATTCATTTGTTTATTTGATGAAGACCATTAGTTCTTGATTATTCTCTTATTAGATGATGTTTTGTACAATACTATTCATATTAGCCTACATCCCCATATGTATTTTACGGTATCCTAATAGAATCTCACATCTCGGTCTTGCTTAACCCATATTATATTTATAACTTTCATATGCAAATACAAATTGTATTATTGTTTGGGACACGCGCGCAATCTGTCGTGTGCGCGATGGATAACTTTTTTTATTATTACGGGTAACCCTATTCCGATATAACACCAGTCACAATAGGCAAAAAAAGGTGAAGGATAGACACGCTTATTTGCATATAATTCACATGCAGAATCCATACCTGCTATCATTCCTATTTATGTATCCACAAATATCGGGGATCGAGACGAAACAGGTAGCAGTAGAATATGGTGGTAGGTGATGGTTGAAACAGTCGGACAAAAACAATTGCAACACATCAAAAAACACAACAACACAACGAAAAACTAACAAAGCACAGCACACTGTGATTTTAATTCCTCGCTTGTTTATTTCTTTTTTTTTTATATCGCGGCGACGAAGTTGTAGCAGCTCTTCTTTGCGGTGTCGGTTTATTTGGTGGATCTACGCGTTAGAACCGTGATGAAAGCTGTTTATGTCTTAATGTGTGCGTGTGTGTGGATGCCGGATAACTTAAAAAACCAAACTCAACAATAAACGCTGATTTCTGTACGCCGGTGATGTTAATGTTGGAACAGGATGAAGCAATATCAGCAACTGTCGTTCCCAAAATGAAAAAGAACAAAACATAAACGACGAATATTAACAATAATAATTATTATTATAATGGCAATAATAATAAATAGATTGAAACGTGTTATAAGTCTCCGCGGACAACATAACAGCACGATGTTAGAGCTTGAACTGTGTTGTTCATAAGTTGACAGCCAATGAGGGGCGGGCTGTAGAGGGGGATGTCGTTCCACCACTACCCTGAAAACACCTGAACTGGTGGGGATAGGATGATTGGTGGGGGTAAAAGCGCGGTTGAACGCTCGCGAAATAAGTTTAGAGTGGATTTGCAACAATTTCAGTGCTACTTCTTCTCCGTCTTCTGTTTCTGTACGCTATTTTCCCTCCTTCTTCGTTCCTCTACCACGGTTTCTTTGTGTTATCTATTGTATATGCGCGCGAATTTTTCTTTATTCATTAGCGCGGACTTGGATGTGGAATTGCGAGGGAAGGACCCAGGAAATTCGCCCGAATTTTGAGCCCGGCTTTATTTACTTTCGTCGCATGTGTGTCTAGTAGTTCTATGCATGTGTGAGTGAAAACGTGATAAATAGGTGGAATATCATTATGCAACAGCTCAGTGGATATGGGCATGTTCGTTTTAAACGCATTCCGCGGGCGTATTAAATGGGAGGTTTCACTAGTTTTCGTTTTTTTTTTAACGCTCATAATATTTATACGATCGTTAGCCAATAGCGTAGACGGTAAACGATTCTATAATTTATAAATAGTTGAATATAGATCCATAAACATGTATAATCTATTCGTATAAAAAGAAACGAGTGTATACGTACTTAAAGAATATTTATAAGCAATTAGCAGAAAGAAAAAACTACAGGTTTGAGGTATCCTATCACAAATGGTATCGCTACTATTATTACTCTGTTACTTTGATAAATTGGTTATTGATGTAGAACAAGATATCAAGGAAAACTGATCCAATATCACCATCGAATTGAAAGAAGGTTGCAACTTTTTTCTAACTTTTACCGCATGAAATGTTGGAAAATCATACTCTTAAATTTAGAACTTTTGAAGTTTGAAAGATTTCTTTTTCAGAATTAAACCATGTTATTGCGAACATTACTTTCGAACATCATATTAGAAGTTTGTAAGTTCAATTCAAGTGACAAAAATTCTAATTCTTTAAGAAACAAATTAAAATGTAATATTGAAGTTATTGATTTTAAAAAATATTTTGAGTTTTATAAGATCAACTGCAGTGTTTGTAATAAAGAATACATAGTCAAAGAGGAATGCGGAGATTAGATTTTAAAGAATATTTATATCATGTTAAGAATCATAATGCTGATAAATCCGCTTTAGCATATTATTTTGTTAATACAGCACACACTTTTTCAATTAATGATTTAGATGTACCTAATTAAGTTTGCAAACTGTGAAAATCTTAGTATGTGGGAAGCTATTTATATGACAAAACATAATAATAGCTTACTTACTACACATTTAACACCCCTTACTTATAAATATTTAAAATTTATTGAAGATAATAGTCCTGAAGCTTGATTTTGTAACCTAGGATATACTTATCATATATAAGTACTACATATTTGTTATTCTGGCAATATACTTGTACACCTGATAATGTTAGTGTAGCGTAGCTAATGAAATGTACATAATGTGAACACATTATAACTGTTGTGAGACAGAAGTTTATTTGTATTTCATGTGTTAGTTATCAAGTGACATGCTTGAATTTATACTCAAAAACTATCCTTTATATTAAGCTTTCCACAAATTTTAAACAAACATTTTAAATTTATGGAAAAAATGATCAAATATATGATACATCTGTCAGCATTTCAAACCTGTCATCAAAAGAAAGAAACTTCTTCTTGAACTTCTAATATAAGATTTCACATTATAAAGTAAGCTAAAAATACCCAATAAATTATTTAAATATGGTAAATTTGTGGATATGTGTTTTAGTATTATTATTACTAAGTATAGTTTAAGATTTCTTATCTCTGTTGATGTTTATATGTATGCATGTATGTGGTACACCTGTTTGTAATAGTTATTATCTTAATTCGATTTCTCTGTTGGCAAATTATCTACTACTATTAATAATACTCTATCTTACAAATGTGAAAAACTTTTATTCAACTTTTTCAAGAACTAGAAACAAGTAATTAATTATTAACGAAGGATAAAAGCACCAACATAGATAAATCATTTAAAAAAAAACGATTTCACTATATCAACCACAATTATTCATTCACATAGTGACAAACCAATGTAAAAATATCCATAATGTATTTCCGAATACAAAATAATTTACATAAAGTAAGTTACTTAGGATAATTAATGTTTTAGTTTTAGTTTAGTTATTTTAACAAAATATACCTTTCGAAATAAAATACTATATCCATATATTTTTACCTTCTTTTTTGATCGAATTAACAAAGGATATGTTTGTTTTCAAAAATAATATTGCACCTAATTATCTGATTGACTAAATACAAGAATTAACTTTGATTTGATTTAAATCAACTAGGTAAAAATTTAGTAATTTTAATCAAATGTGTGTTAACAAAAATATTTTTTTCGCAAATAATTTATATCTAAAGATGTCCTTTGTTATATATATACATACAACTCAAAATTTTCTTACTCTTATCAACCTGGAATACCAGACATATGTGTTTAGAAAAACAAAAAAATATCGTGTTACAAATGTGAACAGCATTTTCATCCTAAGTACATATGTATTACAATTTGCCAGCTTTTAGAAAGAATCATTGGTAAAAATTAACTGCTGCGATAAAGTAATCAAAATGGAATATACAAATGTAGAAGAAATAAAGAAATTAGATACAATACCAGAAGTAGTAGTTAATTAAGAACTTTACCTTAACATATATAACAGGATGAAACAATTATAAAGTTAACACTAGAACTGGAATCGAATAGGAAATTGCGAACGTATTGGCCGAGAAAATAATTCGAAACAAACAACAGATATAACACAATTACAATACTTAAAATAAGAATTAGCAGTAAATTACTGGAAAATCGTTAAGCGAAATGAATGAGGCTATTATAATTAGCATGTTTCGGAGTTAAATCAAATTCATGGTTTCGCTTTGAATGTTAAAATATTATTAGTCAGTGTAAATCCAGTAATTATATAGCCTCATAAAAGGCGAGAATTAGCTCTATTTTGATTGGTTTCTAATACGTAAACACAGTAAAAACTAAAACGCTTTTTTTCATTAATTTACACTTTTTCATTTCTTCCGTAATTAGTCAGACATAATGGAACGTATATGTTAATACATTGCAGTCTTACAATTCATTACTTCATACAATTAGAGACTTTAAATTCAACAAGTTCGTTTAAGAAGATACTTTATAAGCACATTAAATCATACTATTGAGTTTGCGGTGATAGTGTACATAGCATCCCAAGTTACTAAATAAAAATGTGTTTTTTATTAATCACTTCCGTTAAAACATGAAGAATAAAGAATGGAAGACGTCATATAGTCCAGACATATTTCTTTCTAACAAGAACTAGAATATTTTATATGGATAACATTCAAAGCTACATCGGAACTTGTAAGTAATATTAACAAATTTATATATTTGTTTAATAAGAAGCTTGGTATCTTTTTCGATTTTCCGAAATTGCATGTTGCTGCATAGTAAAATAGTGTACACACCGAATTCAAAGTCTCTAGAAATATATTTATAGTCTTTCTGCAGCACGCAATCCAATAAAACAAACTAGGTATATTGAAATATTAAAGGTTTAAGGATTTTAAAAAATTTAAAAAAATTTTTTTTTCAATTTTTTACAAAATTGAGTAATTACTCAAATATAATAATATGTTTATTGTATCTATTCTAATATGGGTGTTATAGAGGGCAAACCAGTGTCAAAAAAAGAACGCCTCCTTGTCTAATCGCATTGTCTAACCTTTGTTTAGTTTTACCACATTGTTTTTCTGTGTGTAGTGTTCCTGTACTATTACTTTTATAACACACATATTAATCACTACAGATAGCATTTAGTTTCTTCTGATGACTGCTGCTTAAAGGAAGAAATTTACTTACACATGAATATAATATTTTCCTATGCCATGAACACCACAAAAAAAAAACAAATTATGACAAATGTTTCATTAACTCTATCAATTAAGTGTTATGACGCTTACCCTTGAACCTACTTACATAATTGCGGGAAAATGGAAATTGAATGAATTACTTTAATCTGATGAATATACAAACTCAAGTTTTACCAATTATTTACTTGCTTCTAAGCGGTATTCGAAAATAATATATGAAATTTTTAAGGTTAAACTTACGTAAATAAATTTAAACTTTCACAATTTGTGAATCCGACATCCGGATATAAAATAAACTATCCAAACACCAAAACTTGAACAGCAAGATCCCAATAATTTTTACAATTTATACCATCGAATACTCAGTTACAAGGTTTTAAATCTGTTCATGTTGAACGATTACTATAAATATAACGTCGGCCCGTTTAAATATCGTTTCCATAAAATTATTACGGCACCGTTTCCTAATATAAAAGCCCCTTCATGCCGGAAAATCAATGGTTGTTATATGAATATAGTACAACAGCAGCTATTTCCGAAATGTACGAAATAATGCCCAATTTATTACGACCTATAGCTATAGGCGTGTAGAGGTACCTATTATTATATTAGTATATCGCAAGACAAAATTACGTAAAAGACGTGGCACAGTTTAAAATTACATTTTTATGACTATTTGAGGGGTGAAGCGTTATTGCACGGAACTATTGCTGAAAGGACATGCCGAAATTCTTGTAATTCGGCTAACAGTTCTCAGACATGTAACGCTAAATCAAAAAGGTGAAATGCAATTTTACAAGTCTAAGTACTATTAGCAATTTCCTAATACCATCATTACTTTATTTTATCTTTCAGATAATATCGAATCGATGCATAAAGTATTATTAATGCTGAAACAAGCTTCATTAATAATAAACTTGTTCCGGTATGAATTACTACGCAGACCTAATTTCTATCGAATATTCCAAATGCTGGATTAACAAAAACAAATCTGTGGGTTATACATTACATCAGAAACCCTTATTTCAAAACGTATCAGACAGGCGTATCCTGCTTCAATAATGGAAATTTCGATGACTTTCGCTTTACACTTAAATCACGCAGAAACCTGAAATGAATTGTTAATAAACCGTAAATAAATGCACAGCTATTGGGTGCCGAACACATGTTTAAGCCTTAATCAGATATTACTCACAATCCGTGCTTTTCGGACACACGTAAGTATCGGAAATCCGCAACTATAATACCGGCTACATTGTTTTAAACAAGTATTTACATATGTCTACATGTAGATATTCAATATTTCATGACCTCTGTACTTAAATGAAGTTAATAAATGATTTATTTGTTAATAATTAATACAAATACATTATTATTACATTGGACGTGAGCTAGTACATTGTTTCATGAATTGAATTATGTTTAATATATATAGTTATCGGTCAAATTGTTACTGTTTATATATAATTAATAGAGATAATTAAGTCTGTAAATACTTCGATAGAGGCAGCAAACAATTCTTGGTGGTACGATGTTTCGTGTACACTTTTGAATTTATTGTTTGATTAATTGATAAATAATCTCACTTGTGTACTTATAATATCTTTTTTTATTTGATGAATTTTATCATTTCTTTTTATAATTATTTAGTCCAAAGTATTTCTTTATGAGATATAAGTTCGATAAACTTTAACAACTTTATCATCAATTCATTTAAAGAACTGCTTAAACATTATGGGTATAGATATTTTTCATAAGTACATACTTATAATATACAAAAGTTCCGCCAATGCCTATCCCAAGCCCAAGTATCAACCTCGTTAGAAACCAAGTTTCATCTAGCGCGGATGTAAGACAATCCGCTAAAGTGGCCTTTACTTAGAGTTAAAGATATCGCAATTAAGCGGGACGTATCAGAAGTGAGGCGGCAAAGGCAGGGATAAACGATAATCTTAAGGTAGGAGACGTAAGCCAAAACACCAAGTATAATAGTGAGAGCATTGAGGGTTAAAAAGACCTAACGAAGACTCTAAAACACCCACCGCAAACCTCGAAGAAACCCAATGAAAGTTTCAGCGAGGCAGCGCCAAGACTTACCGTTACCTGGGTAATAGACAAGCGTCATCTGGAAGAAACAATGAATCAAAAGCAGATTGATCTGATTCAAAGAGAGACGCAAAAACTTTGAAAGGGCACGGATTTAACCAATATTGAATCCAAGGACTTTCCAAAGAGGTCAAGGATACTAGCCCTGAATCCAGGTCAGCAAGAACCAGTAAAAGTAAGGAGTCTGGAGTGTAGGGTGTAAACTGGTTTGTAGTAAAATTTCCCCAGAGTACTCAAAAATACCTAAAAATGCAAGCGTTAATCAACTTTGGTCGCGGAAAAAATAAGTTACGGCGCAAGGATATATCGAAGGATTTAACCAGCGAATAGGTAAGACAAGAAGTGCCACTTGTTGTCGGCATCTTTGACGTTTTGTCGCCGAAGTATTACATGTAGCGCTACTTCATTATTTTAGTACGAGCTGCACCAGTTGTCTTCCTGTTCTTCTACATCAATCATAAAGAGCGTCTGTCAGAGGTGGAAATACAATCTGATCTCAACATGGCCGCTATTTGTCATCTGCTATCATTTGCTGCGTATTTAAATAGATCTTTTACGGAATTTGATTAGTAATAGAGACATTATTAGTGTTATTATTAAATAACAATACAGCATGAAACAATCAAAATGGGAGAATTCAATACAAAAAGCCAAGAGTGTTTCCAGAAGGCCCACACAAATGAGCAAAAAAAAAAAATGTGAAAGGAATTCTAAGATATGTATGCAAGGTTAATCTATGCTTTTAGGGTTAGATTTCGAAATTTTAAATATATTGCTTCTGGGCGCGTGGTAGGCAAGGTAGTCACCACTCTATAATCTCTGCGCGTCAGTCGTGTAATGTGCCTTGTGATCACGAGCTTTCATTGACGTTTAAGTTATATGCGTTTACTATTGTTATTACTTGGTTATTAAACTTTATTCTTTTTCTATGTATACTTAATTTTGTGATTCAAGTTTTGCTATTGATTGACTTTTAAAGTTTTTTATAATGTTGCATTGTGGTTTTCGCGGCTCACAGTTGTAGAAATAAATATATTTATATTGCAGGTATAAGATTTTAAGGCAAACCTATTATGCACAGACGTAACAATCAAATATTTATTACTTGCAACATAAATATTTATTTATGAAAACACTTTCCCAATGCATACGTGCCCTTGATTTTTACGAATCAAGTGGTAATGTGCAATTGATATCGATTTTGTTCAAGTTTTTTCATAAGAATGAAATTTCTTACTAAATCACTATTTCTTTCAATTAATTTTTTTCTTAGGTTAAATATTTTTTTACTACTATTTAAGAGAATAATGTAAGATTAATGCATATTTATTAACGACAAAGAAATCGTTCTCAATGTACGAAAAGTTACACTAAATTAATAATGATACACTAGAAGTGTATAGACTTTACCATTTGTGAAGGGTACTTTTTACACTACTGTTTACACTAGGTTCGGGTATATTTTTAACACTATTTAAAACGGACCACCCTCTACAAATACTAGTACAAACCTACAAAGGGTTACATTAGTGTCAAATAATGTAAAAAAAATCTTGCTGTGTGAGTATACGCTATTATATTAATTATTTTATATTAAACTCAATGATACAAACTGGTAAATATTTTTGCAGCCAAACATTACAAAAAATTGGGAATACTTTTTTATTTACTAAACAAAGAAAAGATAATTTTTAATATGCATCTTTTAATTATACAGGACAGGTAAATATGCTCTCTACAAACAAAAATAATAGGTTTTAGACCTGATTTTTCTGTAGATCAACACCAAATCATCTTACCTAAATAAATTCCTTAAGAGATCTAAAACACCATGAAGATGGCACTTTGACCAGATTAGATTAAATTAGGGGTGACTCACAGACCTTTCCACCGCGATCTTTTCAGATCTATTGTGATCCTCTTTTTCCTAGAAGACGCTCTCTAACTTTGTCTTCTTATTTAGACCTATCATCCCTTAGAGCAGCGCCTTGTGTAGCTGTTAGTTGTGTGGTTCCCCACGCCCATTACTGGAAACCTTGTCCTCCCCAGGCAGTCGTATTGGCACAGCACATATTTCATATTCATTTTGACAGCCTTCCTGTCTTTACTCAGTAGGCCATTAGTAAATCCAGGCCTCTATTCCTTTAGAAATTCTTTTGTCTGTTTTTGTTCTGGTGACTTTTGTCACCACTCTCTCAACTCATTATAATGTCCATTAATTGATGGACTTTTTAATTTGAGATTTGGTAATGTCAAAAGAAGGTCTATATTCCTTTAGAAACTCTTTTGCCTGTTTTTGTTCTGGTGACTTTTGTCACCACTCTCTCAATTCATTATAATATCCATTAATTAACGGACTTTTTAATTTGAGATTTGGTAATGTCAAAAAAATGGCTAGCCCCAACGAATGGCCTTGAGGAGCCTTGCCTGATCAGATCGTTCGCCGCTGCATCTTCTAATTTAGTTTTTCATTTATATAACCGACTTATTATCTTATTTCTTTTTGTGTTTTGTTGAAAAAAAATAAACTCTGATTTTTTTATACTAGAAATGAAATAATTAGGACGGTTAGTGCAAAAAAATAATAGTTATTTAACGTTTATTATTATTAGTTAATTCGTTACTCAATTAGCATTTCAGATGCCCCTATTTTGTTCTTATTTTCAATTTCTTAAATAACTCCGTTCGGAAAATACATAAAAGATGCCATATTTAAAGCGTTCTTGTTCTATTAGGCTTACATTTGAATAAGACGATTTGAAGTCGATCAATGATCAATTTAAAATTAGCTGCTTTCATTTATCGATAGCGTTTAGTTCTCTTTCTAATTTTGGTATTGCATTGGAGACGAACAAGCAGAACATGAACTGATCATCCCACGCCAGTGCACAAGCCCATGAAGGCAATCCAAGCAGTAGAACCAGGAACGCTTTACCGCGCTCCATGGGACTGGCACCGTTTTCAATTAATCTAGAATTCTTCAGCGCGAAACGCATTGAAGAGGTGTACTTGCGCATGAAATGCGCAATGAATAAATAACGCGCATTTCTATTTCAACTATACACGGCCAGCTTCGCCTGTGCAGCGAGAAATTTATTATTTTGTTGGGGGGAAATAATTTCACCTGCTATGCTCTTGTTCGTACCGAACTGTCTAAATACATAATCCGTTTTGATTACAAGTTTGTATGATGCTGTAAATTACACCGGCAGGAAAGAGAAATGAAATATATAACAGATGATATAATAGCTTTGGTACTAAAACATGATTGGAAAGGTAAATACAAGCGTTTACAATTTAACAATGAATGCTCGCATAGGTATATGTACATAAGTATATTTGCAGCTCCCTTTCCTATTAATTTTCTTCAAAGAAGCAAAACAGTGGTATTCAATATTTGTCTTGTTATGATTCACTTTAACTGGAGGTGAGTGTATGTATGAGATAGAAGTAATTTTCGTAATGATTTGTTAGAAATACAAAGACTTACAATTTATCCTCTAAGGCGCTTTATACGAAGTGGTAAATTTTAAAATATCTTGGTTAATTTGATAAAACTAGAAATACTAACTACCATTAAATTTAAAATATACAATTGAGATGGAAATCTTAGGCCAGCGCTTAATGGCTAGTGTTATAATAATGTAAAACCGTACATGGAAGTGCTAAAATCAAGAAAAAAAAAACAAATAAAAAAAGTATTAATAGGTGTAAAAATATTTTTTAAAGAAAAAGCCATAAAAGATGAGATAAGAACAGAACTAAACATTCAGAAACGATTTAAAATATTGAAGAAAGAGAAGGAAACATATACCATACAAACAAAATCATCAACCACATAAGGTCATGAAACCGTACAAAGCTAAGGACTTGGATATATATAGGAAGATTAAAATGCTTCGGAAGACCTTGAAAACAGTATGGAAAATAATTTAAGGCAGAACTTAAACGATATTTACTTCCCTAATCAGCACACGCGGTCTATATTGACTAAGGGGTTCACAATCGTTTTTCTATCAAAATTTAATACTCCCTTCTTCATTTGTATTATTGATTTCTAGAAAAATGAAGCAAGAATCTCAAACAAATTACCGAAACGTAAGAAACAGTTTTCGCACTACACGTGGTAACTCCTAGAAACTACAAACGACTAACACAAAATACAAACTTACAAAGGGTAAAAAAAGTAAATCTATGAAAGTAGGAAATGAGTACAAATAATCTAGACTACTGTCGTTATTATTCTGTTTATGACGTCAAAACAGGTGTAAAAAAATAGGCGAAATTAGAACTGCTTCGCAAAATCGTCTGTACTGAAAAATATCTTTTTTTTTTCACATTCCGGAACGTTTTTCTTAACAACTGTTAGCGATATCGACACCATTCTTTTTCGTATAGTAGATCAATAGTACAAAAATGATTTACAGCCCCGTGATATCTTAAAATGTCTATATCAGACTCAGAGAAAGACAAAAGACTTTAGACAATGTTAACAGCATCAATAGAGCCCAATTACTTCACAAAAAAAATGGCAGCAAATATATGAAAAACATTTTTGAATGACAGAAGACTAAAAAAAAAAAATTATTGAATAGAACCGAAGAAATTTCAGTCAACGCAACAAACAATAAGGAGTATGTAAGGGAGATTGGGGCTGGTTATGACAGGGGTAAGTAGTTACAGCAGCAACTGTGGCTAAACAGAGAACGCTATATTACCGTTAGGAAGTGGCAAATGATCACACCACCATCGGCCGATCACTTGCCACTTTCTGACATTAATATAGCGTTCTCTGTTTAGCCACAGTTGCCGCTGTAACTACCTACCCCTGTCAGGAGCAGCCCCAGTGTCCCCTATAGCTTAGAGTTTCAATTTTATGCAAAATTTGTCACAATAGTCCAAAGAAAGAATTCCTACGCCCAAAAATTTAACAATAAAATTTATTGTGTGAATTACTTAAAGTTAGATAAAGATGACAGTAAATTATTTTTATCTCCAGATATACATGATGATTATAAGGAATGTGTTGACTTTACCACTTTCAAAATGATTTTCTGGATCTTTTTAATAGAACACCTGTATAACTAAAAGTAACGCAGCATCACACCTCATTCATCAATGCTTATTAGGTTTTCCTATATCCATTTTAGCGGTTTCTATAATAATCTAGGGAAAATCGAAATTTTAAAATTGTTAATAAAATTAATGTACCTGATACAGTATTGAATACTGGCTAACAAAAAATGAGGACACAGCAAGTTATCAAAGTATGGAAAGTCCCTGAAAGTGTTCGTTTTAGATTAATATGAATAATTCTATAATAATGATACTGGGCGAAGCAAAATGGAATCCTTTTCTAAGCCAGAGAATTTACGGAGACAAGTAGTTAGACAGGCGATATCCACTGCTAATAAGACGTTTAACTCACTTGTTGCTCTTTGCTTGCGAACGACATTTACCAATTGAATAAAACTCACTGTTAGTTTTCAATAATTCTATATCTTTCCTCTAACTCTTTTTGACTAAGTATGGATTCCCTTCTGCTTCGCCCAGTATGAAAAACATATCTGAAAAAGTCATATTTAAAATAATTCATTTTGATATAAAATGAACGCTGTTCAAATAACTTCTCATACTTTGACAACTTGCCTCTTGTTTCATTTCATGCTAGCCGCTAATTTGCTAATCCATTTGGGCATTAATTTTTATTAACAATTTTAAAATTTTTATTTTTTTGGATCATTACAGAAACCGCTAAAAATACCTAATATGGATTGATGCCGAGTATAAATCAGCTTTACCACTAGCTACAGGTAATGTACAGGGAGCTTTGTTAGAAAAAAAAACTGGAAATATCGTTTTGAAGATGGTAAAATCCATGACTTCCTAACAACCGTCCTGCCATAAAAATAATTTATCGACAACTTCATCTAGTTTAGCAAATCCACTCAAGAAATTTTATTGCTAAATTTTAAAACGTTTGAGCGCTAGGAACACTTTCTTTTGAATAGACTCCAATTTTTGAACCGATAATTGTAATTCCAAAACTACAAAACAAATTACTATCGTAAATTACGGATTACAGATGTTTCGTTAAAAAAATTAATTGTGCCATGATATCTTTTCATAAAACACTAGTATATCAGAATATATTTTCTATAGGGCAGAATTAGCTATATATTTTAAGCCTGAAAATATTAAATTACTAACTAGAATACAGGTCGAGTAGTAAAAAGTAGACCTCGTATTGCTGAAATATATAATTGTATAATTATGGATTTCAAGAGTTGCTAAAGGAAATAAAGTTTGAAAATAGATACAATTTTATAGAATCATCATCTAAAAAATGAAAAAACCACACTTTTTTTTCCCTGATAATCTGTATTCCTAACTGGTATATGTTCCCTTGTACGGAGGTATCAATCTATATAATTTCCTAGGGTTTCGATTCAGAAAATACATAAAGAAAAGGTAAAAAAGAAGGAACGACGCAAAGTAAACACACGGGAACCAGAACGGCAATAACGCAGCAGTGAAAACACCGTTAAAGAAACTGCCGATCGGTAGTGGCACTAAAACCAATCGAGCGCATCCAGTTCCCGCCCGAAACTACTTCGAACTATCCGCGAAGACGGCGGGCGTCGCACGCGCCCGGGACGCTCGCATTTATAGAGTGGCGATAGTTTGGGAAGTGTCGCCGCGTCGCGGAGACGCTCGGAACTCTCCAAGACGCGGGAGAGCTTTTTTTCCACGAAGACGACGTCTATCCGCTGGACATCTAGCGAATAGTAGGCGAGTCACGGATTGCATACGGGGAAAAGTGCGAGGAGTTTTCCACACGTCCGTCTGGGCGCGACGCGGAAGAAAGACGGCGCGCGTAAGAACAGGAAACTAAAAGACGCGGGTGGCGGGCGTCTTCCTCTAGTCGTCGTTCCGTTTCGCTTCATGTATTTTAGTGTGGTAGCGTGTATAACGCAATGAAGTGGTAGATATGCATTCTTTTACTTTACGATAAAGCTTCTTTGAACTTTGAATGAATGCTTTCATGTTTATTATGTTTTTTTTTTTAATTGAAAAATTGTAATTTGTGATCTTAATCTTGTTGTCCTAAAGGTTCTCGGATACTTTTTGATAAGCCACACAAAAACATTTGCATTCTATTTTTGCGGCATTCTGTTTCATCGCATATTTTATTATTATTACCTTCTAGCACATTGTTAATGATGGAATATTTTTGAAAGACTCATTATTAGAGTGGTCAACTTTCGTCTGCGCGCCAGGTCACTACCAAGTTTCACATGTGTGGCATTAACACAAGTATACAATGCAGTGCTAGGAGAAAGCAAAATTATTTATTTATTTAACTATAAATATTGTATATAAACCCCATTGCCTTATTTAAGTAGCAGAACTGGTATAGGATTACTGAAAAGTTAGCAGCAATAAGTGTTTCAAGATTTTTCTCACTCAACCGCTTTCGTCTCTATGATAAAACATGCTTATGCATATTTTGAAGACCGTTCAACATCTACGAATGTAACAGACGCATAATCAAAATAATCTATAGGTAGATAGCGGACCAGATGCACCACCACCAATGTATAGTCCGATTTACGCCAGCATAGTAACTGTTTGTCGCACACTGTACAAACTATTTTGGCACCACCATAATGTAAATCCTGGAATTCACCGATATACTTTTCTACATTATGAAACAATGGTGATTTTCAGGGATTTTCTACGCCCGACATTGTATTACACTTACAATGCGTAGGACATTAACGGGGAATTGTATTATCTTGCATCAAGACTCGACTAACACTGATACTAGATACTAGAGAGTGATTTTACTGCCTTAATACTTAATACTATGGCTAAACGACCTGCATAGCGCGGGGCGAGTGCGGTCCGTGTAAGCAGACATGCCTGACCACTCTACTAATTATTGCTTTATTGTCAAGAAGTATACCAAAAAAAGTGTTGATATGATTTTGCATGTTCGTACATGTTCATGCATCAATAACTGTACAAACTTCACATGGTGATTGGGACTTCCCAAACAATTTTCAAAAGCATTTATAACATGCACTATAAGTGGACGAGAAATATTAAAAAGAGCTGTTTCACGTTGCTAGCAGGAATTCACTTTGTAAATGCGTACAGTGCACTCCAGATCTAATGCAACCCCTTTGCAAGCATGTGCACTGCTTGACAAAATTAATGTCGTTGTGACTAACAAGACTGTCCATTTGGCAGGCGACTTATGCAGGTAGCAGGTTTATTAGAGGTACGTAGGTCAAACACCTGATTATCATGAAAATCAGGTAGTTTTGAAGTATAGGTTTAACAGTCAGTGTGCTGTGGACCACGACATTAATTTTGTCATGCAGTGTACCTATGTATACATTCTACGACAGGTTCTAAGCAGTATATTTCGCTATTCTCGGATTCGTAGATAGCAGATATGGTTTATATTATATATTTACCCCGGTTTTAATTTATGCTTGCTATTTGTTGCGCTTTTGTGTAAAGTAATAAAGTTTATAAAAGTAATTCCAGCTACATGCTTTCGGATATTATATACATATTTACCTAATTACTTAATTTAGTAATAAAGGATCAAGAACAATTTGAATTATTGTAGTTAGGATATTGTTATAATCGTCCAGCTTCTTTTCGTTACGTGACACATGCATGCCTGGTATATCAAACGCAGAATATCCTCATTAAGAGATAAATGTGAATGTTTTTGTGTAGCGGTCAGCAATACAGTGTGTCTCATTTTTCATGATTCCCACATAGTAGCTTTGTTATATTAGCACAATTTGAATGAAATGTTGATAGGGATATCCATTCGTCAGGTAATTTAATGGCAACAAGAAAATGTGAATTTTCACCAGTGGCGTTTGTCGCTATAATTAGAAAAAGAGCCATTTTTCATCTAAAAGTATATTAGGGAATTCTTAATTGTTATGGAAATATCATAATCTTGTCTAGCATCATTAAAAATTTCCTTATACAAAATTCTAAACCAATATTGTGCACGGTGTTCACATAGTAAAATAATAAATTGTTGTAGTTTAAAGTGATGTAAAATTCTATATTTAATTAAAAGTAGGATTATTTCCCCATAGTTAACTTAATTGGCATCAAATGATTCTGGAAAAGTTATTTTCTCCTTTGAAATTCTTCGTTGTCGTACACTATTTGATCCTTACCAGTAAAGTGCATCGATTTTTTTGATTTGCTAATATATAAAAATATGGGGTTTGCTATGATAGCAATATTCAAAAACAATAGACCAACTAAAAAAACCTGTCAAAGACAAAGTGGCACATTTAACGGTTAATAAAGAAGTTGAAATTGTTCGTATTGTCATTATACATTACTTTTTATTGAAAAAGATATAATATTGAATAAATCTGAAATAAAAAATAAACTGTCACAATAAAGTGCCACAACTCAGTCTGGATATTTCATCATACAGGCATATGAAAAAGAAAGTAAGATCTTTGCTAAAATGAACCAGCACCATTTAAGCTGAAAAATTTAAAATATTAGAATTTATTTAATTTATTGTATGAACAACCTGCAAGGTATTGGTTTAAAATTTTGTATAGGGGGTTTTTGGTGATGCTAAACAAGATTATGATATTCTCTAACAGTTAAGCAATTGCCTAATATCTATTCTATCTATAAAAAATGGCCCTAAAACTACAGGGACGAACGCCATTGGTGAAAATCCAATTTTATTGTTGCTATTCAATCACCTGATGGATAGGTATCCCCCAAGTTTCAATAAAATCTTGCTGATAATAGCCAGATATAGTATGGGAGTCATGAAAAGTGAGACACACTGTATACACAAATATATTTTAGCTTATAGATATACATTCCTATGAAACTATTTAACTTCTTTTAATATTTTATATCCATTTAAACTACATATTACATTAAACAAATACTTATAACTAAGTTGGTGTAAAAAAAGCAATTTGTTGAATTGTTTATTTTTAATTAGGTACATTTTTCCAGAACTTGCGCACAGATTATATTAATGTGATCAAATCGAAAATTAACCAATCTATGGTTTTATTCTCTAATATTGTTTATGTAGCTAATAGTTACAAACAGACGTCAAAATTAAGAAAATAAGAAAAGAAAACTGATATCTATATATTTATCTTGATCCTTACCTTTCTTTTTGTTTGTTTTTTTATTAAATGAAACTTTTGAGAATCCAGATGGTGAGCGAAAAACTTTTAAGCATTTTGTGCAATTGGTGTTTTTCAACAGATCTAGAAAACCATTGTAACCAGAATGTTTAAGCGAAAATTATGAATAATTATAAATAAATAAGAATCGCTAACAATCAAATTATATGTATTTCACAATGAATTTCGCTTAAACTTAGAAAGGCATAGGCGATGTAGACGTAGCTTCTAAAATGTTGATTTTCTGTTGAAATAAAATAATCAATTCCAGAATATATTCATTTAAAACTGTCCCTATTACAATGTGAATTGAAACAAACATTAGTGTTTATTGGTTAAGAAATAAAAAAATAATAAACCATTAACTTATAGTGAGAAATGCTGAAATATAGCGCTTTGGATACAATAAAATGCACTAACGAATGTGCGCGCGATAAGTTTGTTTCAAAGTTTAGAAGGTCAGGTCACGCAAATTAGATGCAATACTGGTGCAGTACAGTAAAATATATATAGCAAGCCGTAGGTGCAGTAAAAATAAAGTTATGAGTTGTGAAATTAATGAAATAACAATAAGAGCGTTGTATTGAAGCACGAGTAGTTGAGGGGTTTCATAAATATGGAATAATTATGCAAATTTTGTGTTGCAAGGGCTGCGCTTTATATCTTCTGACGGTCTCTAAACACCGAAACATTATAATGAATTGCATCCTTGTAAACATAAAATTTAATTATATAAATTATAGATCATTTCAATTATCACCTACTCACCAGGGAATATTTCGCGTCAAAATATCTTTTTTTATCACATTCGCCGATCTAAATAAATACAATTATCTGTGGAAAGGTGTGTACGCTCGCGCATAATAAATTATTCATTAAAACAGTATGAAAAGCTACAAAAGGTATTAGCACAATTTTGTAGGCAATAGCAAGGTATAATCTTCGAATTTCCATATGTTTTATATAAACAGAACGAGTTATACTAACAACTCGTTGGTATAAATGGAGGATGTCCATCAAAACAAAGACAGATATGGTTCGACGCCTACCAAGATCTTGATAGAGAGAATATTTATTTCAAAAGCACTGCGCTGAGTAATTATGTTAGGCTGGCGCGGTAACACCCGGTGTTTTGTCATAATTCTCGTCGAAACTATGTTTACGCGGACGTCTATAGCTTCATCTCCTACTTCTCCAAAGCATCGTCAGCGCCGTGGTTGTGGATCTCCTTCCATCCGCATCACCGTCTTTTGTTTAATTAATTAACGCCTGTTCCGGCAATTAGGCAGTAATTTACATTCCGTCGGCTCTTTCTTTCTCGCCCCATCTCTGTCCTCTTCCTGCTTTTCCTTTGCCGTTTTCCTCGCTTTATTAATTTTTAAAGTAGGGTCTTCCCTGCGCCGGAACCACGAAGGTCTCGCTGGAGATTGAGCCGCAGCCGGGAAACACAAGATTGCTTCATTGTGGCCGGCGATTTTGGCGAACGAAATTGGTGGCGTTATTTTCTTCCTCTTCCAGGCATAATTAAAGCAATTAAAGCGAGCTTTCCCTTCTTTATTCGCAGAGGACTGGGAACCACCGTGGCTGTGTTTACGG
Source organism: Protaetia brevitarsis (assembly GCA_004143645.1). Classification (NCBI taxonomy): domain Eukaryota; kingdom Metazoa; phylum Arthropoda; class Insecta; order Coleoptera; family Scarabaeidae; genus Protaetia; species Protaetia brevitarsis. The sequence continues at coordinate 2,181,776 of RXPK01000204.1, forward strand.
GAAATCGCTTTTCCGTGTAAAACAAACGAATTTAAATGCCTTTCGTGTCGGGCTCCTTCCTTCTTCGTGTTTCGACTACCTTTGGTGGGAAAAGTAACGATGTTTCAATTGCGAAATCACGGTTATAGCTTAAAAAAGGAAAGAAAGTGATTGTAACGACTTAAATTTCAAACTGGTACCTATACCTCAATAGATTTGTATAAATTTAAGTTTATTGCTACTGTTTTTGCACTTTTAATTAAAAATCCACATATTACTGAATCACTTTTTTTGCATCTGCTTAGTTTTTTCTTGTTTTTCATTAAGAACGAAATTTATAGGAAAACTAATATAAATGTAGATGTGGAATTAAAGTGAACAAAGTTTAAAAATATAATGAAAGAATGGGCATATTACCACAGGATAAAAAAAAGTAAACCAGAAAACTATAGTTTGACAAGGAATGTAAAGAAGTTATAGAGAATGGCGAAGAAGCAGAAATAACCTAATTAAACACAACATATAATAATGAAATGCATCTAAAATACATGAAAAAAATTCGAAGTTATTACGCAGAAAAAAAGGTAATATTTAAAGTAATGTATGGGAGAGCTGGAAACAAAATGCTTGTGACAACAAACAACAAATTATCAAGAAATAAAGAAACAGAAGCCAGGACAAGCAAAAATAACATTATACTGCAGAGATAAGAACAGCCAGTCTAGATAGATGGGTGGAATATTTCAATGATGAGGATGAAGATACAAATATACAATTATAATTGAAAAAAAGTACAAATTGAACCACCCGATAAGAATAAAATAAAAAGAATAATTAACACGTTTAAATATAACATATCCCCAGATGCATATGGAATGATAACAGTAAATGCTAAAGGATCGAATAATAATAAGAAAATTTGCAAGGTATAATGGTCGTACGAGAAGAAGAAAGAACGCCAACCTCGTAAAAGGAAGAATTAATGTGCCCTTCACACATGAAAGGAGACTATACCATCTGAGACAGCTCCAGAAGAATATAGCAGAGGAGAACTATACGAGGCATTAGGATAGGTATTCCTAATGCCTCAAACAATTAGAGCGACTGATAAAAATGATATTAAACAATACAAATTCCAAAATATATTAATATATTTATATCGAAGAGTGGGCAAAGGACTATGGTCCCCTATCAACCGCACTATTTAATATCTGCTGGAGATGCTTGTAAGGAAGGGTGGTATAATAAGAAAAGCCAAAAGGCACAAATAATGGCATATTCCGAAGATATATAAAAACTAGAAAAAATATAATAAAACTTGTGACAAAATTGGAAAGAGTTCCCAAGAGGTTTCAAAATAAATGAAACTAAAGTAAAATGTTTACGTGCCTGAGGCATCTTTAAACAATAAGTGTGAAGAGAAATTGGAAAGAAGTCTACCACATGGTGACACGAGCCATGGCTTTATAGCCAGAGACATTGTGGAAACTGATCCAAAGCGGAAAAGAAGCACTATAAATATGAGAAAAAGAAGTCCTGATAGGGACATATGGCGTAAGAAAGGTAAGGAAAGTATGGATAAAAAGGACAAACGAAGACCTGAAGAACTTGTATTGAAGCCCTAGTATATCAAGCATAGTGAGTACAGAAAGAATTCAATTACCAGGATTCGTATCCCCGTGACTAGAATGTCAAATGAACAGCGAAGGAAATACTTAGAGCAAGTACATCCCAATGAGACAGTTAAGCATTTCACGAGCGCACAAGAAATATTTTTCGAAGTTGGATCAACGTCTTCGAGAAACGAGTTCGTTTATATCAAGTCATTGAAATGCTGGAAGATCCAGGCAAAGACTCACTATACAACAAAGAGCAGATTTTAGATTTAGTAAACGGAGATAGTTACCTGTTGCAATAAATATCCTAAGCCACAAAACTCCATTCATTATTTCAACGAACTATGCACCATCCCAAATGCTAAAGTTCAACCTCTTTATAAAACGACAACCTTCTCCAAATGATGTTCTGCGAAATAATTTTAAATAGAATTCGGGAAGACTACGATTTTCTCAGACATATTCTGTAGAGGGATGAACGCATACCTAATATTTAGCAATAGTCCAATAGCTTTATTATTGGGCAAAAGAAAATTGGGACCAATTTTGTGAGTGTGAACACTAACTAATTTCTATCAACGTTTGGTTAGGCATAATAAACCATACAGTAATTTGACCAATTTAACTTCTAAACCGTCTAGATGCTGTAAAATGTGAATACCTCAATGTTTTGAAAAAGTTATAGATAACGTGGCAATTAATGTGTGACCCGATATGCTGTTGC